>CAJHNH020004224.1:57500-75000 GCA_905116865.2 Candidula unifasciata | reverse complement strand
TGGCCGCAAACACGTACTGGAAGAAGAAAAACGCCATCTTGGTCAAGGGAAGACCGGAGGAAGCGAAGTAGTGCCAGCCAATAAACCCGTTCCCTTCGCCGAAGGCAAACGCGAACCCGAGGGTCCAGTAGGCCACTCCAGCAATGACTGTGGGAGATAAAGACGTTACTGAAGTGTAATTAGAACATACAAGTAATGTTATCAGATCTACTTTGATCTTATCATCAGATCTACACTTTGATCTTAGCCATCAGATCTACACTTTGATCTTAGCCATCAGAGCTACACTTTGATCTTGGCCAACAGAGCTACACTTTGATCTTAGCCATCAGATCTACACTTTGATCTTAGCCATCATAGCTACACTTTGATCTTAGCCATCATAGCTACAATTTGATCTTAGCCATCATAGCTACACTTTGATCTTAGCCAGCAGAGCTACACTTTGATCTTAGCCAGCAGAGCTACACTTTGATCTTAGCCAGCAGAGCTACACTTTGATTTTAGCCAACAGAGCTAAAGTTTGATCTTAGCCAAAAGGCCGAGAAGCGACCTCGATAAGTCCTGTTCATTTTTTGATGTTTTCATTCCAGGTTCTTTTTTGCCCTCCTCTTTTTTGACTAACCCCGAATGTTCCTTGAAGTACAATGTTTGCAATGGAACCATGTCTCATCACGTGCCCGAACCAAGCTAGTTTGCAACAAAGAGAGAAGCTGCAAGGGATTGAGTGGTCTCGAGGTATGGTGTCCGCCTCGAGTGATAAAGGTCCCAGGTTCAAGCCACGGCGAAGGTTGGAAGTTTTTACGTGGACTTCTAGTAATTTACCCTGGTCTCTGGGTAGTGAGATCGGACGCCCCTGTGTATTCTTGCGTGAGTTTAAAAAAATCCCTTGGCAGTTGGAATCGAAAAAGTAGCCTTACGGCGCTGCCCAGGTAACATTTAGAGTTTAAAAATCTATTCAAAGTATTTCAGGATCCTCGCCGGTGCAACGGAGTTCGTGCAGTGTGCTGAGATTCTTCAAACTCAGGCTTAAGTTAGAAGTAGCACGGAGCACTTATGGGTTACACCTATATGCCAGGATGTTGATCCGTCCAATAAACATATACGTAATGAGACGTTGCATGTGGTTTCTTTCTTCTGTTAGTTAAATTACCTTGGCTCCCAGGGCGATGCACTTTTACATAGGTACCAGGTATAGTCCTGGGAAGTAAAGGCGACTGGCGTGATGTTCACCACACAACTAACCAAGGTCAGACTGGTCTATGAAATATAAGTCTAGCCCTATGTGTCTGGCACTCATCATCATCATGTAGCAGGTCCTTTGCAGAACGTCGCTCTCATCACAGTCTGCATGAAAGAAACTCGTTCTCTCGCCAGTTCTCCCGCCTCATGTACTTTCATACTCAGGGAGACACTCATATCCTGTGCCTGTAGGCGTGAAAAAGGGGTCCTTTAATTTACTTACTTTTCTTTAAAAAAACGTGTTGCTCAGCTAGTGTTAATGTCGTATTGCGTTTCTGTAGTGTCCCTTTTACTCCCTCTACCCATCTCTTTCTTGATCGGCCTCTTGACTGCTATTCCCATGTAGTACGTTCTAGCTACTGATTGATTTTGTTCCATTTTGAACATATGACTAAATCATTTCATCATCATCATAATCATCACATCCTCCTCTACTTCTTCTTTTCTTTCTTTTTAATTTCATCCTTATTATTATTATTCTTCACGTGCTGTTTATTTTCTTCTACGCCTCGTTATTTATGTGTTTCCTCCTCCTTCTTCCTTGCTACTGACCACAGTCCGTCGTCTTCATAACTAGCTAACCAGTGGGCACATATTGTTATTATATTGTAGCCATAGACATGTTGTGCCTTAACTTAAATACTTACAAGCATCTAGCAGGTTTTTGATGAGAAGATTGGTGGCGTTTTTACTTCTGACACTTCCGGCTTCCAGAAAGGCGAAGCCAGTTTGCATCGCTGTTGAAATAACATCATTCAAATAAAATATAGTTGCCGCTACATTTCACGTAATAAAAACCATGTCTTATATAAATAAAGAAGAAGAAGAAAAAGAAGAAGAAAAAGAAGAAGAAGAAGAAGAAGAAGAAGAAGAAGAAGAAGAAGAAGAAGAAGAAGAAGAAGAAGAAGAAAGTGGCTTGAGTGATGATTTTGTTAATATTTTTATGCTCCAGCTTTTTTCATGAGTGTAATTTTAAGGGCAATTTGGCAGCGTTCATTACGACAGAAGTACCGAGAGTCAACTGTTCAGTAGCAATGATAAACTATTGAGTGTAACATTTTCTAGCAAAACCAAAACAGCCATCAAATGCTTGAGGATGTTGAATGTTGAATTAAGAATCGACATCACAGCACTCGAGACACTACTATAAGCGCCCAGTCATCTTTAGCAGCACGCGAAGAGTTCCAATTCCTATGGTACCAATAAGTGTTTGTACATCCCTCTCGCCTTTCCCTTGAGTGTCGAGCGTCGGTCAGATCCCGTGGTAACTCCTCGCGGCGCCGTTCTGCTCAGACCATAATGATCTCTTTGAGCCTCCGCAATGTTCACTCGCTCCCAAAGGGTTCTCACAATATCTAGCTTGTCATACCTCAACCAGCCAGTCTATCTGCTCATTTCCCAACACACTGGCATGACCTGGAGAAAATATCCACACGGGACCTCTGAAGTGATACTTGCCATTCTGTACGCAGCATGCCCGTTTCCACCTTTCTCAACATGCTTTGTGAGTCAGTTACAATCACGACTGGGGCTGGTTCGACAAAGTCTTGTAAAGGACACGCAACACATTTTAATTTTATTACTTCCAGCATAAAAAAAAAAAAAAAAAATTCAGAAAAAAGATCTTCTAAAAAACGTGATAATTATCAAGATGGCGGTGTGATGGTTTTGATATTAATGGTGGTGTGTTGGTTGTGATATTAATGGCGGTGGTGATACACATGACGAAACAAAGAAAAACAGAGAACCCACACGTGCAGATGATAATGACAACGAAAATATTTAAGTGGTGAATGTTGAATGTTAAATTAACAATCGACATCACGGCACCCGGGACACTCTAAAAAGCGCTCTGTCCCTCATCTTCAGCAGCAAGCGAAGAGTTACAATTCTGATGGTACCAATAACTGTCTGATTGTTTATCTGTCTCGTTCTTTCCTTGAGCGTTGAACCATTCTCCTCAGACCATAATGATCTATTTGTGCCTTCGCAATATTCACGTGCTCCCAAAGGGCCCTCACAACATCTAGCGTGTCTGCATACAAATAAGCATCATCAGAAATGGACGAACAACCACGTCTTTCCGCGGGGGTTACAGCTGGTGAACGCAAGCAACAACACCTAGCTTGTCATACACACATCAATTCAACTGAAAGAATATTTTCTATAAGTGAATATTCAAAGAGAATATGAAGTTTACTTACTCATCACAAAAATGCCCATGATGACCAGAAACAGCTGGTCCAGAGTCTCTTCGACCTGGAGAAACTTTAGGGCTATCGATATTTCTGTGGTCATCATAGTGGCCGTGCTGTTTGTAGCCATTGTGGTGTTCCCACTGTCCGCACTCATTGTGGAACCTACGCTAGGTGAACTGCTGTTGGCAGACATTTTGGTTCCCTTGTTGGTTGTGGTTGACCTGTAGGAGAAGCATTGAAGGAGAAGTTTATACACAATCGTTACATTCGCATCTGATTAATTAGTGGGTGATTGATCGACTGACTGGTTGTCTGGTTACCTGGCTGTTTGGTTGATCATGTGGGTGGCAAGTTAGTTTGTTGTTTGAGTGATTGTTATTTCAAGATTGATTGGTTGAGTGATGGTTTACTTAGTTTATAGGTCGACTCGATAATTGATTGACTGGTTGGTTGCGTGATGGTTTATTTAGTTTATAAGTTGACTAGATAATTGATTGATAAGATAATTGATTGATTTGATAATTGATTATGTGGTTGGTTGAGGGATGGTATAGTTAGTTTTTAGTTGATTATTTATCGATTGGTTGGTTGTGTGATGGTTTAGTGAGTTTATTAGTTGACTGGATGATTGCTTGATTAGATAATTGATTGACTGGTTGGTTGAGGGATGGTGTAGCTAGTTTATTAGTTGAATGGATAATTGATTGATTCGTTGGTTAACTAGCTGATTGATAAGGTGGATAACTTGTTGTGTGGTTGGATGGTTAGGTAACTGATTTGTCGGTTCACTGGTTTGTTGTTCAATTCATTGGGTGATTGGTAAGTAGGCTGATTGATTTGTTGTGTTAATTCGTTGATTTGTCAGTTGATAGATTGATTGGTTGACCCCTTTATTTTTTGATTCATTGGTTGGTTGGTTTGAAAGTCAGCTGATTGAATTGTTAGTTATTTGTTTGTTGATTGGTTGAATTGTTAGTTGATTGATTGGTTGGTTAATGTGTTAGTCGGTTAGTTATAGTTGGTTGCCTGGCTCGTTACCAGTTTAATTAATTGGTTGTTTGAATGGTTAGTCCACTGATTGTGTCTTTGTTTTGAAGATTTTAACGCAAGCGTATGGATCAATTCATGTTTGACCAATTTATACAGAAAAACTGTATTTCTTCTTTTTTCTTTTCCTTCAGTATTCTCGAGTCCTTGAGGTTGGTTGCTGCTGATATCATCACTTACATTCATCTCTGTGATTGGAGTTCTCATTCAAGTTGATTGCTCTAAGTCAACGGTTCTCAACCGATGGTTCTGGACCATTTTTTGTTGTCGTACGGCCCTTTCACGGGGGTCGCGAAAGTCCATCGCAAATCACATATATTTTTAAGTTATGAAGTAACAACAAAAATAATTGTATGGTTGGCGGTTTTCACCACACGAGGAACCTATGAGTCGTGGCATTACGAAGGCTGAGAACCACTGCACTAAGTGGTTGTAGGTCTGCATGCATATTATCTCTACACCGTCTTCTTAGTCTGCTTCGTGGTCTTGATTAATCGAATAATCGAATAATGTGTCCCCTCCAAGTTGCTACTTAAAAGTCTACAATACCTTCCTAAAGTAAAAAAAAAAACTCACTCTCGACAACAAACCACCAATGCAGATCCCAGATACCCCATTCAACTTCCCCCCCCCCCCCCAAAAAAAAAAGTTATAATTAGACCACACAAAGCGGCTGGATCAGTCTGTGTAACCTACATAGGCAAGGGCGTGGTCACGTGAACAAAAATATAAATCATTGATTAGCGACACAATCTGTTAAATGATTGGACATGTGACGCTTCTCAACAACTCTCGTTCTTTCTTCACTGTTTATTGGGGCGTTCGACAACATCTGTCGCCAGTAGAGCCGACAGAGTAGTCTATTAAGTGACATTTAGATAAGTTCATCATCATCATGGAGCAGGTTGTTTGCAAAACATCGCTATCGTCACCATCTCTCTGGGGAGAGAGGTCGGGAGGGGGTGCGGGGGGGGGGGGCGGCGGGGGGTTACACTTGATCTATCGTCATCTCTCCCGCCACGTTTACTTCCCTACCCAATGTGTCACTCGTGTCCTGTACCCATCTTCGTGTTGGTCGGTCCCTGCCCCTTGCTCCTGCTACAAAGTTTTCTGCTTTGATTGTTTCCGTCGTGGTGCTTAATTTGGCCAAAATTTTTCAGTTTCCGAAACAAGATGCCGTTAACTAGCAATTCTTCACTGACTTTTACATATTTAAGAAATTAATTCCGGGGTATAATGAGAATATTTCTATTACATTTCATGTCAAACGTCCATATTTTCTTCCCTAATGACTTTAGCAATCTATAGCATTTCAGGTCAAACGACCATATTATCTTCCTTAATGACTTTAGCAATGTATAGCATTTCAGGTCAAACGTCGATATTTCCTTCCTTAATGACTTTAGCAATCTATAGCATTTCAGGTCAAACGTCGATATTTCCTTCCTTAATGACTTTAGCAATCTATAGCATTTCAGGTCAAACGTCGATATTTCCTTCCTTAATGACTTTAGTAATCTATAGCATTTCAGGTCAAACGTCCATATTTTCTTCCTTAATGACTTTAGCAAAGGTATCACCGAATATTTAAAATAATCATCATCATCACGTACTATGGCTGATAGCAATTTTGTTCTTTAAATGTTGCCCACGTTCCTTTAATACTTGTTGACCTCTAGTTCGTGACAAGTTCCATGTTTGATCGACTGCTACTACATGCCGGCCTATGTGGTTCAGGTGTTGCAAACGAAGCTTGTATAATTCCGGAGGGCGGGGGGCAGTTCGATTCCGTCTGCGGGCGATTTGACAACAGACCACTTTGAGCTGGCCTTGACACTGGTGTCGAGAGATGATCGTTTAGAAGACAAGGTCAAGCTACTGAACGTAAATAACAGAGCCTATATATATATATATATATATATATATATATATGTGTGTGTGTGTATATATATATATATATATATATATATATATATATATATATATATATATATAGAGAGAGAGAGAGAGAGAGAGAGAGGCACTAGTAAATTGGTTAAAGTCAAAATCTTGAGATCAAGCTTTTTTCCTGTGGCAACCTACGGTTGTGAGTCTTGGACTCTCACTCTGTCACTGAGGAAAAAGATTGGAGCTTTTAAATTGAAATGCTATAGAAAAATTCTTAGAATACCATGGACCAGGGAGAGGAAAAACATCGACACTCTGAACGAGTTGAGCATCAGGAAGAACCGGCTCATAAACAGCATCCTGTCCCGAAAGTTAAAGTATTTTGGCCACATCAAGCGTCAGGGTCGGCTTGGAAAAGACGGTGATGGAAGGTGCAGTTTGTGGAAGGCGAGGTAGGGGTTGACCACTGCAAAGATGGATTCAAACCATTGAAGATGCATTGGCAATGAAAGCACATGGGGCTGAAGAGCTGGCTAGAGAAAGGGATACTCTCAGGCGTGCCGTGAAGAGAACGAAGTTCTGAAAATGACTTGCTGATTGATGTTGACATATTTTTATAGGGCTAGATCTGGGAAACCTACGTGGTGTAGCGGCTAGATCGGAAGGTCAAAGGATACTCCTTGTTAAGATCTTCCCAGGATAATTCCCATTCGAACTAGTGTGTCCCCTGGATTTACCCTGTTCAGAGAGATCTTTCAAGAATTTTCCACATTCTATATAATTTCGACCCTAAAATATCATAAGTTCAGACAGTGCTCTTCCCACTATGTCCTTACGTTCAGACTGCGCTCTTTCCAGTATGTCCCTACGTTCAGATCAGATTCTTCCCATTATGTCCCTACGTTCAGATCAGATTCTTCCCATTATGTCCCTACGTTCAGATCAGATTCTTCCCATTATGTCCCTACGTTCAGATCAGATTTTTCCCATTATGTCCCTACGTTCAGATCAGATTCTTCTCAGGATGTCCAATAATCAGATCTAACGTCTTTCCAAGTTCCACTTTAAGACTAAGGTCTTAAGCGTCGTGACCTACTTTTACACTAATATCTTTCCAATATGTCCCACATTCAGACTAATGTCTTTCCAATATGTCCCCCCGCCCCCCCCCCCCCCCCCCCACTTAGTCTGACGTCTTTCCAACGTTTCTCAGTTTGAGATATAGATTTCAGATCTCATTTCCCCAATATTTCCCACTTTGAGATTCATGTCTCTCTAGAATTCCTAAAGTGGAGGGAACATAAACGCTGGTCAGTGTAACTGAGGACCCATCAGTTACAGCAATCCCCGTGTGGGTTCCGGGGCCCCATCGTGGGGGAAAACAAGAATAGACCCTCTGCCTACCCAAAAGCATGTCGTAAGAGTCGACTAATTAGGGAGCGCATCTGCCTGAGAGACAAGGAACCAACAGTCTGCATTCAAGTGAATCAGATCTGTAAATCTGATGCACACGCAACGCTCAGGTTCTGAAGCAGGACTGCAGTTCAGAAGTGGACGACCATACCAGAACTTTCCACCAGAGTGTACAGCTGGTGAACGCGAAGAAGAAGAAGAAGAAGTTGCAGTAAGTCTAGCTACGAAGGGATGGCGTCTTCCCCACATCCAATGATGAACATTCTCAGTCTCAAATATCTTTATGAAAAAAGTGCAGTTTCGCCTAGGTTGTTCTGTTCATCTCACGCCCACCAAAAAAAAAAATGTCAACGTTTCTAAGCTGAAGGGGCAAAACTTGTCTTGCGTGAAGTGGGTGTTTAAAATGAAATATCCAGACTTGCAAGTGATCGCAGTGATGGATGGGTGAATAAGTGAACATATGTGGGAATCAGTAAGGCGTGACGGAGTAGGTATGACACGTCAAGCATGGCTGCGGACACAGAATGATTTAGACATACATTCTAAACATGTTCAGAATGAATCATCAACTTCGGCGTCAAAGTGACCAACCACCATGACCACCAAACAGAGACCCACCCACCATGGACTACAGGTTATTTCGTAACCGTTTTGGGGTTGTAATATTCGGAACACCCCCCCCCCCTCCCCCACTTTCCAAGGCCATTGGGCGTATTGGGCAAGTTAAAATTAGTTACGCAGAACCAACTTCCAAAATAAAATCCTTACCTGCACAGTCGTGGCGACAGCGCTAGGCATGCGGCCGTAAATCCTCATGTTCAAAGACCCGCCTGCCTACACCGCAAAAGTGTCAATATAGGCAGTACTTGGCAGTTTTAACAGTGTACCATTTCTACTCAACGGTCAGCTCTACGTAATACTGTCGAAATCAAAGCAATACCGTCTGTTGATAAATCGCCTGCAAGCTGGCATCGCACCCAGTACTACTAGGCTGGGCTGATACTTTAAAGACCTCTGTGGGTGATGTTGTCAAAATCACGCCGACCACCTTTGCCCCAGGATCACTGCCCTATATGGCTACACTGTTGAACAGGATTTCAAGGATTTGTCAGCTGTACTCTCGTCTTTGAGATGTTAATCCTAGAGAATGCAATCCTGGAAAGGAAGGTTGGGGAGGTGGGGTGGACCCACACCGACGACGACAACCACCACCAAGAAGATCAGGAAGATAATCATCATTATTATCAACTGTATTTACCATCATCATTCTTGGTGTTGTATATGAGGATGCGCTGTTTTCAGTGGACCCCGCCCTTTCCCATACACATTTCCTAACGAATGGTTAATGAAAGTTACTTATGTTGGTTACGTTTCCTTTACAGGACATTGTAGAATCAACCCCAGCTGTTTTGTGGCTGTTGTGGTCAAAGCTATTTTTTTTTCTTTTCAGAAATGACCTTGGCTCCCCAAGTCAACCCAGCCTTGAGCTCGAACCATGTATAGTCCTGGGAAGTAAAGGCGGCCTGCGTGATGCTGACCCTAAAACCCATCGAGTGTCGATTGGTCAATAAAATCTATATCTAGCTCTATATACCTAAAAAGCTGAAGGCGAAGGAAAATATCCTTCCCTTTAACCACCTATTCCTTTACATATCCATAAAGTCATTGGTTTGTTGTTTGTGTCAGATGTCCATAAGTCGGCGTCTGTGTCATGGGCGTTCAGAATGAGCTTCGTAATGCTGAGTTATTCTTCTGCGTTCATCCGAAGATGTAATTGCGTTGTGTCCGTTTACAGCATAGCTGCGATATTTGCACCTTTCAGCCAACACATCCGACTTCTGCGGGCATTTGTTGACCGGGTTAGCCTTCCTGGTATGCCGGGTTCGATCCAAGCTGCGGACATTGCGCCTTGCGTTTATTTCGACAGTGGTATCGAGAAGCCGACCGTACAGGAAACCAATGGCAAACTACTGGGCGCAACATTTGCCTACAAAAACTGAAACAGCCCAAAAATGCTGGGGTTGGTTCTGCAACGTCCTGTAAAGGATACACAACAAACTATTGACAGATGCCCATATATATCCATACTGTGTCCATGCCTTCAACGGAGCATGCACGGCGCTGCACGACCAAGGGGTATCCCTGATTTTCAGGGTACAGACCTAATATGGCAGAGAACTGATGCTGATAAAGGAAAAACCCTTCTTGCGCGCTACTTGGAGCAAACTGACCAAAAAGACGAAGCTGCAAGAATAGGGGTTAAGATGAAACTGTCGATGCTATGCGAGAACACTGAGCTAGGCACTGATTTCACAATCACTGCAGACACCTTAAGAACTTGCCTCAAGAAATCGCGCAGCACTGCTCCAGGCCCTGACGGCATCCGATACAATGACATGCTGATGATGTCGAATGCTGATTTGAAAAGCGTGGCAAAGGAATTCAATATCAGCATCCAGAGTGGCCAGATACAAGAGGAATGGCTCCATAGTTATTTGTTCCCACTACCAAAGCCTAATAAAGACCACTCAAAGATCTGCGGCTACAGAATCATCTCGATGCAGAATACTGTTGGCAAACTTTTGGAAAAAATTGTCGCACAAAGATTGACCACCTACTTGGAACTACATGATAAGTTCCCATCAACACTTGGAGGGTACAGGTTGAAGAAAGAGACATGGTTCAATGCTGCTGTTTTCGCCTACGATGTGTACGAGGGATTTCAGATTAAAGTGCGGCAGTGTTGGACTTAGAAGATGCCTACAATAAAGTACCATACGAATATTTAATGCAATTACTGCTTAAACTAGAAGTCAATCCTATTCTGATCCGCTGGATTGCTGCGGTCCTGTTCCAGAGAAAGATTGTACTAAGATGTGGTAGCTGGTCCTCAGAACCGCAAACGATATGTCCAGGCTTGCCACAGGGATCACCGCTATCACCAGTCTTATTCAACGTTTATACGGTGATGATCACTGAGCAGCAGTTGAATGGAAAGGAAAGGACTTTGTCATTTGCTGATGACATTTTGATTTATCGACGAGGGCGTGATAGACAGGAGATCGCCAGCACAATGCACAAAGAACTCGATCGAATTGCCGCCTGGTGTGATGGTTCCAATGCCTATGTCAATCATTCGAAGGCATCAGTGTCATGGTTCTCTTTGAACAATCACATTGTCAAGTCGGACTTACCAGAAGTGAAAATGCGTGATAATATATTGATCAGAACCAACGTTATGACGTTTCTCGGGGTGAGGTTCGATCGCAGCTTGTCATTCAGGGAACACGTTGACCATGTGATAACAAAAGCACGCAAAGGTCTATCTGCATTGAGGATTTATGGCTGCTTCCAATATCGAGCAAAGACTACTAATACTTCTATTCTACGGTCTGGTCCTTTCACCCATTGAATACGCTCTGGCCATCCTCACTGTCAGTGCTACCCAGATTGAAAGACTCGAAAAGGTGCAAATGAAGCCATGCGCATTATTTTGGGATGTACAAGAGACACATCCTGTGAAGCAATGAGGTATCTACTTGACTTTCCAACAATGAACCAAAGGATCAGGATGTGGAGGGCTCGGGCATACCTCAAAATATGTGCTGATAAGAAACACCCACTGCATCAAGCGCTTTTTAGTGAAAAGGGCGACAGACTGAAGAGGGGAAAATCGTGGCTAGGTCGGGCAGAAGATGTTATTAGGCAAATATGCAGCCTAACCGACATCATACCTGGTGCAGAATGGATACCTGTGCCTCAGGCGTTTATTTGTACATTTTCCTGTATTGCCACACTCAACAGGCGATGTAGAGAAGAGAATCCTGTTGCTGTTAATGCAGAGGTCAACGCTCTCATCGGTGAAAATTCAGACGAAGCAGATGCACTAATCTATACAGACGGATCCGTTATACGCCAAAGAAGAAGCGCATGGGCATTTACAGCACGCTCAGCGGGCAGAACAGTCAAAGAAGCCAACGGTGCCTTCTCCATGACAACCAGCAGCATGACGATGGAGGTGATGGCAGTGACGCAAGCGTTTGCCTGGCTTGAAACACAAAAATACACCCGCATATGTATACTCAGTGATTGATCCGGAGGGTTCAGGCAGGTTCAGTGCGAAGACAATGGCTTGAATCGTTACAGAAGTCCACTATGAGTGGAGTCACCTTTATTTTTGTTCCGGGACACGCAGGCGTCGATGGAAATGAAAGAGCTGACAGGTTGGCTGGATCCGCTATCACTACCGACGGTCGGCCTATGGATCACGCTGATATTATCAATGCCCTCAGAGAAATGGGAAGGATAGAAGACTTTGGTGGCAGTGAATCCACATCACTCGCCAGAATGGCAGACGTGGGAATTAAGATCGGCACAGCAAAAAACGAGACGCACACCGGACACGTCAGAAGACTTGTTAATCAACATAGAACTGGTACTATTAGCCATCGGACGTTGGGGTTCATACTGAGGGGAGGATCTGAGCACCTATGGACATGTCCGGAGTGCAATGACGATAACCCAACTAACTAACTAACTAACTAACTGTGTCCATGTTTTACTGTCCCAGAGCCTAAACACTAGGGAGTTGATGCGCCTAGGTGCGCTGTATCCTTAGGCGCTGGCAATCAAAGTATTAGTGACACTGATGTATTCATCCCCAGGATGGGAGGAGCTGGATACTCTTCAGTAAAAAGAAGAAGTTGTAGTACTGGTGTTGGTGGTAGTAGTTGTGATAGTGACCGCAGCAGCAGCAGATAAAGAAGAAGAATAATAAGAAGATAAAGAAAAACAGAAGAAGAAGAAGAAGAAGAAGAAGAAGAAGAAGAAGAAGAAGAAGAAGAAGAAGAAGAAGAAGAAGAAGAAGAAGAAGAAGAAGAAGAAGAAAACAAGAAGTAGAAGAAGAAGAAGAAGAAGAAGAAGAAGAAGAAGAAGAAGAAGAAGAAGAAGAAGAAGAAAGAGGAGGAGGATCAGGAGGAGAAGGAGGAGGAGGAGATGAAGGCGGAGAATGCAGAATAATTGCGAAAAATAAAAGAAGGAAGAAAATATCAACTAAATGAATGACAGAATGAAAGGCATCAACACTTTTTTCAACAAAACCCGAGGACATTATTTTACAGATACGTTCACTTGAGGACGTAAAACCCGGCGAGGTGTGGATGGATGCACATGCCTTCAGAGTGCTGTACATCCTTTTCTGTTTGCATCCAACTAGACAGAAAATGCAGACAACAGAGTCCGGCTGTGGAAGAAGAAGTTCAAGCCATGATTTTCAGGAATGCTCTAGAGGGTGATTTGCACAGATGGGTCTGTCATTCGCCATGTTAGAAGCTCGTGGGCTTTCACGGCTCAAGTTGGAGGGAGAGTTGTGAAGAGAGATTCTGGAACTTTTGCTGTAACTACAAGTAGTCTGACTGTGGAGGTCATGGCTGTGACTAAATCAGTAACATGAAAAGAGACACAGACTTTCACTGAGACATGCTTTCTCAGTAACTCGATAAGTATACTCAGAAAGATAGAGAAGGGCTGGATCCAAAGGCAGTGGTTGGTGAATCTATAGTCTCACGGCTGACAAGGATTAGTTTGATTTTCGGAGAGGTACAAGGAAGTAAGCAAGCTGATAGACTTGCAGGTAAGGCTACTGTGAAAGCCTAACGTTTGCGTGAACCAATTGAGTACTGTGAATCAGCAACCATGGTCAGACTGCAAGAACAGCAAGTTAAACAGGGTGTCGCCAAACAAGAACACTACGCGGGTAGCCAAAGAGGAATAATAAACCAACACAGAACTGGTATCGTCAGCCGCTACACGCTGCGGGATTTTCTGAGGAGGGATTCCAAGCACTTAGGGACTGAGTTGTTCGACATGCAATGAGGATAATCTGTTGACTAACTAACTCCTTTTTGGGGGTCTCATTATATTCCTAACATAATTTAAAAAAAAAAACGTGTTAAATGAATGTAAGAAAATGCTAAGAAAATTTTTCTGTGAAGGGGATACACTTTTTTCTGATCATTCAACCAAGTTGCACGCTGTTTCAGTTTGTGCTTTTGGTAAAAGGATCACAGTTTGAAACCACCCTGAAACATTTCAAAGAATGGGAAATCTCCACACCGTAGCGAAGTTCAACGTTCCAGGCATTCACAGCCCGAAAGAGTTGATGGAGATGGCTCGTGGAATACCAAGTGAAAATGATGGAGATGGTTCGTGGAATACCAAGTGAAAATGATGGAGATGGTTCGTGGAATACCAAGTGAAAATGATGGAGATGGCTCGTGGAATACCAAGTGAAAATGATGGAGATGGCTCGTGGAATACCAAGTGAAAATGATGGAGATGGCTCGTGGAATACCAAGTGAAAATGATGGAGATGGCTCGTGGAATACCAAGTGAAAATGATGGAGATGGCTCGTGGAATACCAAGTGAAACTGTAAGGACCTTCTTTATGTAGCCGGATGGCCACGAATTTAACTGCACTTGCGAAAAAACCTGGCAAGCCAGGAGACCAGAAGGGATAAACGACCGCATAGAGCTGGAGAAGCTCTCTTTAGCTCCTGCTCTTCGACCTCGTCAGCCTCGCTGCGGAAATCTCGTTGTTTTGCAGTCGCTCGTGACTGTTAATACGACGTTGGTTTCCAGGCTGTTGAGTCGGAGAGGGATGGCGTGGCTACTCCATGGTTTCGGTACTTCTCAATAGTTAGTTTCGTGGCTAGACTTAGAATTCCATTAGTAATATAACTGCGTGAGTCAGATCTAGGTAGCAGTGTGTATCATCGCTCGGAGATAGTTTGACAGCAGGTCGCTATGGGCGATTTACCGATATGGTGGTATGTTGAAGCATAACGTACATGTTAATATGTTTCGATTGTTTGCATCCGGTGATGAAATATATTTCTGAACGTATGCGTTCGTTATCCTATTTCCTTTTCCGTGGAGTGGGTAGCACATGGTCCGATTGAATGATGGCAGACTGATTGATTTTATGGCGGTGGTACGCCTATGGTTAGATATAAATTTGTATCAAAGATAAGTCTGAATTTTCACTTTTGTAAGTTAAAGTGCTTAGCAAGTGGTGTGTGTGGACACGATGTTAACTGTTAAAAAAATGTTATGTGTGAAGCGCTAAGTTTTGTGTTAAAGAAAATAAACAGATGTTTAATGTGATAAATATAATTCATTTGCTTGATTCAAATTAGGATTTGTAGTCCTTGCATGTGGTTCATCTAGGTGTGTGTAGTCATGTTTTTGGTACCTATGTAATTCACATATTCATCGCCTGGACTATGATGACATTTTTTCGTGGCCCCTGTACATAAGTACCCTTGTCTTTTCTTTACGTTTCCGTTTTTTTTTTTTTTTTTGCTGTTCAGCGGAAAACTACTACCGTTTGTCCCAGCCATATTTTCTTTTTCCTCATCTACCTACTTCTTCTTCTTTTTATTCTTCTTTTTCTTCTTCTGCTGCTGCTGCTGCTACTTCTTCTTCTGCTGCTGCTTCTTCTTCTTATTTCTTCTTTTTCTTCTTTTTCTTTTTTAAACTGTTTCTTCTTCTTCTTTTTCTTTTTCTTCTACTTCTTCTTCTTCTTCCTCTTCTTCTTCTTCTTCTTCTTCTTCTTCTTCTTCTTCTTCTTCTTCTTCTTCTTCTTCTTCTTCTTCTTCTTCTTCTTCTTCTTCTTCTTCTTCTTCTAAACGCAGGATGAAAGTCCTGGATGTTTGTCCATTTCGTCTTGTGCCAAAACTTCAGTTTTGCATGCAAATCCGTTTTACAAATCTGTATGCCTACCGTTGTTTCTCCGCCTCTCCGGCAGATGCAGTCTAGCTTCGAGGATTGAGCAGATTTGAAACAGGTGGAACATACAGAGAAGCAGACAGTCGAACAAACTGACACACTGAAGGACAAACAGACGAGTGGACTGCCGAGAGCTAGAAAAGCAGACAGAGGGATCCATCTTGATTCCATTGTAAATACCGTAAATCTGGGAGAAAATGTGGCTTTCCTGCCTACCCCCGGGATTGAACCCGGACCACAAGGAGTACGTCACCCGGTCTCCGCGAAATCCGGTTTAGCCAATTCCGCTAGAGAGCCGGGTATAGCAGATTCGTTTAACTCGAGCCATCCACGTCACAACAACCTTTCAATTATTTAACTGTAATTACTGTAATGCACACAATCAATTAGCGAGACACAAATCAGGAACGCCTAGATATATATCTTATTAGTCGCAGAAGTTCACAACAATGGATGCGGCCTAATCATACATCCGGTTTGTAACCTTCCGCCTGAATAAGTTTTTGTTGTAATGTAATTGGACCCACACAACGTTGTCCAGTACGCAACATTATGGGATGAGGTATCTTACACAATACACAACAGTATGAAATAAGATAGCTTTTACAATACACAACAGTATAAAACAAGATAGCTTTTACAATACACAACAGTATAAAATAAGATAGCTTTTACAATACACAACAGTATAAAACAAGATAGCTTTTACAATACACAACAGTATAAAACAAGATAGCTTTTACAATACACAATGTTAAATAAGATATCTTACACAATACACAACAGTATGAAATAAGATATTTGTTCAATACACAACAGTATAAAATAAGATAGCTTTTACAATACACAATGTTAAATAAGATATCTTACACAATACACACTATTATAGGATGAGGTAGCTTGCAGAATACACAACAGAATGGGATGAGGTAACTTATACAATATACATTATAATGCGATGAGGTAACTCAGACAAAACACACCGTTATGAGATGAAGTAACTTACACAATACACAACATAATAATATGAGGCAACTTATACAATACATAACATTATGGGATGAGATAACTTACACAAATTCACAACAATATGGAATAAGGTAACTTACACAGGTGGAACATGCAGAGAAGCATAATACGCTACATAAAGGGATGAGGTAAATTACATAATACATAACATAAATTGATGAGGTAATTTAAACACTACACAGCATAATGGAAGAGGTAATTTACACAACACATAACATTTAGGAAGGCGGTAACTTACACGGCACAAAACATTGTGGGACGTGGTGACGTACACAGTAAATAATATTGTGGGATGTGGTAATGTACACAATAAATAACATTATAGGACGAGATACCGTACACAACGAATAACATTATAGGACGAGATAACGTACACAATGAATAACATTATAGGACGAGATAACGTACACAATAAATAACAATTTGGGATGAGGTAACTATTTTCTTTGATACTACGACTCCCAACAGCCATCATTATTAACTATATCACGCTGCCTTTGACCTTTTGGATAGGGAAATCTGAAGTTAATCTCACAGAATATTAACTAGGAACAGAGAGACCCGAGTGTAAATTCTGTAGGTCAGAATCTCTCTGGGGTTTGGGGCACTGTAAAGTGTACACTTCCCGGCAGCTGAATAGGCAGACTTACTGGAAACGCAACCGAGCATGGGAAGACAAAACGATATTTTATGAAGCTATCTCTGCTGCCTTGCGCTGGCTTAAGAATCAGCTGTTCACACATGCCCTGATTGTAACTGACTCACAGAGCATGTTGAGAAAGGTGAAAACAGGCATGCTTCGTGAAGAGTGGCAAACATCACTTCAGAGGTCTTGGGTAGTTAGCATCCTTTAGATATTTTCTCCAGAGTATTTTGGTGTGTTGGGAAATGAGCA
>CAJHNH020004224.1:35000-50000 GCA_905116865.2 Candidula unifasciata | reverse complement strand
GTCAGTATTTCTCCTCTTTTTCGTGCACGATATTCTGATAATCTTTCTATAGCGTTTCAGCTCATAAAGCCCCTATTATCTTTCTTAAGGACTGGGAGATAGTCCACGACTAACATCCGTATGTTGCTACAGGAAAGATGCATGCTCTCAAAATTCTAATTTTGATCTCCTTGCTGGTGCTTAAGTGAGAGAAAAAGAATATAAAATAAAGTATCGAAACTACAGATGATGTACGGATATATAGTAAACAAGAAGTACAATTGATACATATTTGAAGAAAAAAAAAAGAGGAAATAAAATACAAATGTGAATCTAAATAAGCGGTTATAAACCTGTGGGTCGCAACCTCTTTAAGGGTCGAACGACCCTTTCACAGGGGTCACCTAAGACCATCAGAAAACACATATTTACTAAAGTTATGAAATTGCAGCGAAAATAATTTTATGGTTGGGAGTCACCAGAACATGAAGAACTGTATTAAAGGGTCGCCGCAGTATAAGGAACTATTAAAGGGTCGCTACAGCATGAGCAACTGTATTAAAGGGTCGCCGCAGTATGAGGAACTATTAAAAGGTCGCCGCAGTATGAGGAACTATTAAAGGGTCGCCGCAGTATGAGGAACTATTAAATGGTCGCCGCAGTATGAGGAACTATTAAAGGGTCGCCGCAGTATGAGGAACTATTAAAGGGTCGCCGCAGTATGAGGAACTATTAAAGGGTCGCCGCACCATGAGGAACTATTAAAGGGTCGCCGCAGCATTAGGGACTATTAAAGGGTCGCCGCAGTATGAGGAACTATTAAATGGTCGCCGCAGTATGAGGAACTATTAAATGGTCGCCGCAGTATGAGGAACTATTAAAGGTTCGCCGCAGTATGAGGAACTATTAAAAGGTCGCCGCAGCATGAGGAACTATTAAATGGTCGCCGCAGCATGAGGAACTATTAAATGGTCGCCGCAGTATGAGGAACTATTGAAGGGTCGCCGCAGCATGAGGAACTATTAAAGGGTCGCCGCAGCATGAGGAAATATTAAAGGGTCGCCGCAGCATGAGGAACTATTAAAGGGTCGCTACAGCATGAGGAACTGTATTAAAGGGTCGCCGCAGCATGAGGAACTGTATTAAAGGGTCGCCGCAGCATGAGGAACTGTATTAAAGGGTCGCCGCAGCATGAGGAACTGTATTAAAGGGTCGCCGCAGTATGAGGAACTATTAAAGGGTCGCCGCAGCATGAGAAACTATTAAAGGGTCGCCGCAGCATGAGTAACTATTAAAGGGTCGCCGCAGTATGAGGAACTATTAAAGGGTCGCTGCAGTATGAGGAACTATTAAAGGGTCGCCGCAGCATGAGAAACTATTAAAGGATCGCCGCAGCATGAGAAACTATTAAAGGGTCGCCGCAGCATGAGAAACTATTAAAGGGTCGCCGCAGCATGAGGAACTATTAAAAGGTCGCCGCAGCATGAGGAACTATTAAAAGGTCGTCGCAGCATGAGGAACTGAATTAAAGGGTCGCCGCAGCATGAGGAACTATTAAAGGGTCGCCGCAGTATGAGGAATTGTATTAGCGGGTCGCCGCAGCATGAGGAACTGTATTAAAGGGTCGCTGCAGCATGAGGAACTGTATCAAAGGGTCGCTACAGCATGAGGAACTGTATCAAAGGGTCGCTACAGCATGAGGAATTGTATCAAAGGGTCGCTACAGCTTGAGGAACTGTATCAAAGGGTCGCTACAGCATGAGGAACTGTATCAAAGGGTCGCTACAGCATGAGGAACTGTATCAAAGGGTCGCTACAGCATGAGGAACTGTATTAAAGGGTCGCGGCATTAGGAAGGTTGAGAACCACTGATATAAATAAATAGTTACATTTAAACACAGCGGGTTACCCGATGTAAGAATCGACATCATAGCACACCGGACATACCCATAGATGCTCCGTCTCCCTCAGCAAATGTCTTAAGGTGTCGACCAGGGCTAGTCAGCCAAGTTTACTCAGGGGGGGGGGGTGGGGGGCAAAATATTGAAAATGGGGATCGTCACTAGCCAGTGACCAAACCCCAGCATTGAAAGATCAATAATACAATACAGTTGGCAATGGTACGTGTGCCACTTCCTACCCCTTTGCGGACCAGATTTGGTCCGCAGACTGCCAGTTGAATAGCCCTCGTGTTGACGCTAACTGTTCCTGTAGCTAGCACATGGTTTACACACACGTCGTTCTCGTCCTCCGGTGTGCCTCTCTTTGCCAGATCCACTTCTAATTTCACATACACAGTTAACGCTCAGTACAGTGGGACTTTGGTTTTTTTTTGGAGGTTTTTGACCAACCGATCAACATCATAGCACACGGGTAGTAACCCATAAGTGCTCCGTTCTCCTTCTAATTCAAGTCTGAGTCCGAAGAAGCTCAGCACAGTGCACAGGCTCTGTATTACCGGCGAGGATCCTGAAATACTTTGTGTAGATTTTCAAATTTTACCCGGGCAGCGCCGTTAGGCTACTCTTTTCGATTTCCAGCTGCCAAGGGAGTTTTTTTTTTTTTTTTACTCGCGCAACAATGCAAACATGGGTCCGATCTCACTACCCAGAGACCAGGGAGAATTACTAGAAGTCGAAGTCCACGTGAAAAAATCCCAGCCCTTAACGAGGATTGAACCCGGAACCTCTAGTACTCGAGGCGGACACCATGCCCCGAGACCAGGCAGTGCAGGGAAGAATGAATGAATAGAGAAACCAGCATACAATGTGTAAAGGTACATGCGATACTGGGACAACTAATAACACATCTGGCGTAATGCTGACCACATCACCCACCAAGTGCCGATTGGTGTATAAAATATAGATCTAGCCCTATATGCCCAATACAAATAGAGGCGGGTAAAAGGGTCCTTTACTTAAAAAAATTTTTTTTTAATAACACATCAAAAATATTAGATAATATGTACACCTACCTAGGAAAATCCTTTAAGATCCACTTTTAATACTTTCATGCTACCAGTGCCAAACCACGGCCATCTTTAGATATAAAGGTACAGATGGGCGTGGCCAAACATGGACACTTACTACATCTAATGCGCACAAAATCAAAACTCAGACTAGCTGTTTTATGAAAGCTGCCGGATAAGAAGGTTTAACATTTAAAATGAAAAAATTAGAATAAGACAAGGTCTGAAACCGCTCTTACGGTTCATTAAAATTAGCAACAGACAAAATGGTTTGTCCATCTGACCACAAGGCCTTGCTACTGACTGACTCGTAGAGCCACTTTGTAGACATACAGTAAACACATAACAGTGAGAAAGGCACAGAAAACATGGAATGACGGCATCAGAGACAAAGTTGGAGAAATGAAAACCAAGGTACACAGCATAAAATAATGAGCACACAGGAGACACCTGTCAGCACCTGCAAGAAAGACCACGGCGACGAGGAGAAGAGAAAAACAAGAGAAAACGATGACTACACTGGAAGATTCTAAGGTAAGTAGCACATGTACTAAACCCTCGTTAACACCAACTTGCTTAATGGTGAACATAATTTTGGTCCTAGTATGCCTGTATTGTTTATAATATATCCAGTTTTTTGGGGGAAGGGGGGGGGGCGCGACGGTTTGTAACAGTATACAGTACCGGCACCTTAAAATTTACAATATTTTCAGCGCTAGCATAATAGACACATTGCGGGTGAGTACCGGCACCTTTTTAAACACTGAGTTTACCAGTTTTTATTTATGTTTATATACTTTGGTGGGGGTCGGGGGGAGGGGGAATGGAGGAGAGGGTCGGGTACTTCTTATGGTTGGATACATATAATTACCCAGAGGAACGGCTGGTCTAACAGTTACAAAGTCAGGTCCTCACGCGGAAGACTCTGGTTCCACCGCCGGTAAGGTGACGGGAGTTTTTCTGTTGGGGGTAGAATTAAGCATCATAACCTGCACAGTCCGTGGCGACAGTAATGGCGGCAATATTCAGGCTCAGGACGACCCCCCCCCTCCCCCGTCCCCATTGTCTACACCGACCTAAAAAAAAGTTGTAAATACAGTAATTGTATCATCGGAGTCGGACTCGCAACGACTAAGCTACAGACGCCGCGACGACAGTAGTAGTAGTAGTAGTAGTAGTAGTAGTAGTAGTAGTAGTAGTAGTAGTAGTAGTAGTAGTAGTAGTAGTAGTAGTAGTATTAGTAGTAGTAGTAGTAGTAGTAGTAGTAGTATTAGCAGTAGTACTTTTTACCCCACCAGGACATCACACAAGCGATAAACTTCCGATGACACAAAGTGCCACCATGCGGATGAGGATCACCCGTGGAGAGGTCCCAGAAACCGTGTTCAGCCACTAGACCATATTTATGGCTTCAAAATAGCGAAAAATTTTCTTTTGACAAAAAGATGGCGACAGCAGTAGCATAAGCAAAACGTGTTGGATGCGGTCAGTAAAGACAACGTTTAAAAAAAAATATTGCTATATTACACAGCTCTGTTTAAAAAAAAAAAAGTTACAAATTTACTGTAGCCTTCAGTAAAGTTATTTCAGTAACACGGTTAAGTATGTAAATATTTTAACTAGCAAGTTGTTTGATTCTGGCACCCGCTTATCTAGAAAAACATGGCGGAGACCGGCAAAGTTGACTGAAAGCATTGCGGAACACCGAAAGGGAGGTAAACCTTGCCGCCACGATTATCTAGAGACCAAACAGAGTTTAAAGGTCAAATACTAACATCCCAGGACTTTTCCATGACCTTGTCGTCCTGTTCCAAGAAAAACAACATGGCTGATAATGGACTGTTATTTATATAACGGTTCGGGTAGTACAGTCTTGGCTGCCATGTTTTGCCGTAGGTGAGGATACTACCGTTTATCTCCCTGTTATCTGTCTTTTCCGGACATCCTATCAGTATATCCTTTTCCTGTACACTTTGTTCGACAATTTAGCCTGTTTTTTTCGGTTAGCCATTTATTCGACTTTATATTAATCTCACCCTGTGGTGCCTGGTGTAATGAAGAACAGGACCACTGTATCCTCACAGCATGTCGTAAAAGGCGACCAAGAGCGGTTGGACGTTGGACCAGCAACCCCACATTGTAAAAAAAAATGATAACTGCTACAGAAACAGAGACCAGCATCTGCCTTATGTGCCTCTGGGCGCGATGAGGATTGATTAATATTGATCTACTTTACTGCCTATTTATTCGTAATTCAGTTTGCTAATTCGTCTTTCTTCATTTTCTGTGTTTACATTTAAAAGGACCGCTACACACTGTGTTGTGGTTTACAGCAAGGATGCCGTATATTCGCCTTATGGCCAACATCCGATTTCAGAAACCTTGCAGAGACTCCCTTCCTGATCCTTTGCACTTTATACGCCCACCCATCGACCCATCCACACATCCAAATATTCGCCGATCCATTCATCGCCAGACCTATCTATCCTTCCGTCTATTCATTCATCCGTCTGTTCGCTTGCCAATCTCCTTACCCCTGATCATCTTTCTAATTACCCATCCTTTCATTCATCGACTATCTCGGTCCGTCCATCTTCCCTCAGCACACCCATTGTTGTATATATTTCTTCCTTCTCCGTCCATTTTTTGCTGCCTCTCTCTCTCTCCTTTTCATCAGTTTACTGCTGTCTCCCGTCTTCCCTTCTCTTTCTCCATCCTTTTAGTGCTGTCTCCCTCCCTCTCTTTCTCCATCCATTTAGTGCTGTCCCCCTCCCTCTCTTTCTCCATCCATTTAGTGTTGTCTCCCTCCCTCTCTCTCTCTCCATCCATTTAGTGCTGTCTCCATCCCTCTCTTTCTCCATCCATTGAGTGCTGTCTCCCTCACTCTCTTTCTCCATCCATTTAGTCTTTCTCCCTCGCTCTCTTTCTCCATCCATTTAGTGCTGTCTCCCTCCCTATCTTTCTCCATCCATTTAGTGCTGTCTCCCTCCCTCTCTCTCTCCATCCATTTAGTGCTGTCTCCCTCCCTCTCTTTCTCCATCCATTGAGTGCTGTCTCCCTCCCTCTCTTTCTCCATCCATTTAGTCTTTCTCCCTCGCTCTCTTTCTCCATCCATTTAGTGCTGTCTCTCTGCTTCTCTTTCTCCATCTATTTAGTGCTGTCTCCCAATCTCTCTTTCTCCATCCGTTTAGTGCTGTCTCCCTCCCTCCCTCTCTTTCTCCGTGCATTGAGTGCTGTCTCCCTCTCTCTCTTTCCCCATTCATTTATTGCTGTCTCCCTCCCTCTCTTTCTCCATCCATTTAGTGCTGGCTCCCTCTCTTTCTCCTTCCATTTAGTGCTTCTCCTTCCCTCTCTTTCTCCATCCATTTAGTGCTGTCTCCCTCCCTCTCTATCTCCATCGATTTAGTGCTGTCTCCCTTATTCTCTTACTCTATCAATTTAGTGCTGTCTCCCTCCCTCTCTTTCTCCATCCATTAAGTGCTTCTCCCTCCCTCTCTTTCTCCATCCATTTAGTGCTGTCTCCCTCCCTCTCTTTCTCCATTCATTTAGTGATGTCTCCCTGCTTCTCTTTCTCCATCCATTTAGTGCTGTCTCCCTGCTTCTCTTTCTCCATCTATTTAGTGCTGTCTCCCTCTCTCTCTTTCTCTATCCGTTTAGTGCTGTCTCCCTCCCTCTCTTTCTCCATGCATTTAGTGCTGTCTCCCTCCCTCTCTTTCTCCATCAATTTAGTGCTGTCTCCCTCCCTCTCTTTCAACATCCATTTAGTGCTGTCTGCCTCTCTCCCTTTCTCCATCCATTTAGTGCTGTCTCCTTCCCTCTCTTTCTCCATCCATTTAGTGCTGGCTCCCTCCCTCTCTTTCTCCTTCCATTTAGTGCTTCTCCCTCCCTCTCTTTCTCCATCCATTTAGTGCTGGCTCCCTCCCTCTCTTTCTCCTTCCATTTAGTGCTTCTCCCTCCCTCTCTTTCTCCATCCATTTAGTGCTGTCTCCCTCCGTCTCTTTCTCCATCGATTTAGTGCTGTCTCCCTTTTTTTCTTACACCATCAGTTTAGTGCTGTCTCCCTCCCTCTTTTCTCCATCGATTTAGTGCTGTCTCCCTTATTTTCTTACACCATCAGTTTAGTGCTGTCTCCCTCCCTCTCTTTCTCCATCCATTTAGTGCTTCTCCCTCCCTTCTCTTTCTCCATCCATTTAGTGCTGTCTCTTTTATTTTCTTACACCATCAGTTTAGTGCTGTCTCCCTCCCTCTCTTTCTCCATCCATTTAGTGCTGTCTCTCTTCTTCTCTTTCTCCATCCATTTAGTGCTGTCTCTCTCCCTCTCTTTCTCCATCCATTTAGTGCTGTCTCCCTTCTTCTCTTTCTTCATCCATTTAGTGCTGTCTCCCTCCCTCTCTCTCTCCACCCATTTAGTGCTTTTCCCTCCCTTTCTTACTCCATTCATTCAGTGCTTCTTCCTCCCTTTCTTACTCCATTTAGTGCTTCTTTCCTCCCTTTCTTACTCCACCCATTTAGTGCTTCTCCCTCCCTTTCTTACTCCATCCATTTAGTGCCTCTCCCCCCTCCCGTTCTTGCTCCATCCATTTAGTGCTTTCTCCCTCCCTTTCTTACTCCATCCATTTAGTGCTTCTCCCTCCCTTTCTTTCTCCATCCATTTAGTGCTGTCTCCCTCCCTTTCCTACTCCATCCATTTAGTGCTTCTTCCTCCATTTCTGAGTCCATCCATTTAGTGCTTCTCCCTCCCTTTCTTACTCCATCCATTTAGTGCTTCTCCCTCACTTTCTTACTCCATCCATTTAGTGCTTCTCCCCCCCCCCCTTTCTTACTCCATTTATTTAGTGCTGTCTCCCTCCCTTTCTTACTTCATCCATTTAGTGCTGTCTCCCTCATTCTCTTTCTCCATCTATTTATTGCTGTCTCCTCCCTCTCTTTCTCTATACATTTACTTCTGTCTCCTTCCCTTACTTATTCCATCTATTTATCGCTGTCTGCATCCCTCTCTTTCTCCATCCATTTAGTGCTGTCTCCCTCTCTCTCTTTCTCCATCCATTTAGTGCTGTCTCCCTCCCTCTCTTTCTCCATCCATTTAGTGCTGTCTCCCTCCCCCTCTCTCTCCATCCATTTAGTGCTTCTGCCTCCCTCTTTTTCTCCATCCATTTAGTGCTGTCTGTCTTCTTCTCTTTCTCCATCCATTGAGTGCTGTCTCCCTCCCTCTCTTTCTCCATCCATTTAGTGCTGTCTCCCTCCCTCTCCCTCTCCACCCATTTAGTGCTTCTCCCTCCCTTTCTTACTCCACCCATTTAGTGCTTCTTCCCTCCCTTTCTTACTCCACCCATTTAGTGCTTCTCCCTCCCTTTCTTACTCCATCCATTTAGTGCTTCTCCCTCCCCTTCTTACTCCATCCATTTAGTGCTTCTCCCTCCCTTTCTTACTCCATCCATTTAGTTCTTCTCCCTCCCTTTCTTACTCCATCCATTTAGTGCTTCTCCCTCCCTTTCTTACTCCATCCATTTAGTGCTTCTCCCTCCCTTTCTTACTTCATCCATTTAGTGCTGTCTCCCTCCCTTTCTTACTCCATCCATTTAGTGCTGTCTCCCTCCCTTTCTTACTCCATCCATTTAGTGCTTCTCCCTTCCTTTCTTATTCCATCCATTTAATGCTTCTCCCTCCCTTTCTTACTCCATCCATTTAGTTCCTTCCCCCCCTTTTTTTTTACTCCATCCATTTAGTGCTCCCCCCCCCTTCCTTTCTTTCTCCGTTCATTTAGTGCTGTCTCCCTCCCTTTCTTACTATATCCATTTAGCGCTGTCTCCCTCAATCTTTTTCTCCATCCATTTATTGCTGTCTGCCTCCCTCTCTTTCTCCATCCATTTACTGTTGTCTACCCCTTCTTTGTCGCCACCTATTCAGTTGGGATCTGGTTACCATACATAAAAAGACAACTATCGTGTCACACTCACACCTACGCGCTGACACACCCACACACAGAGAAATGTGCAGAGTTGACGAGGCCGCTCCTTTTAAACAGCACACACATAAGCAGGTTCTTTTCTATTGGCCGTGTGCAGTACCGACACCTTTTTAAAAACACTTTATAGCAAGTACCGAAACTTTTTGTAAACACATTGTAGTGAAAACTGGCCCTTTTTAAAAACACTTTGGAGTGAATACCGGCACCTTTAGTAAACACTTGTGGCGAGTACTGGCACCTTTAGTAAACACTTGTGGCGAGTACCGGCACCTTTAGTAAACACTTGTGGCGAGTACTGGCACCTTTAGTAAACACTTGTGGCGAGTACTGGCACCTTTAGTAAACACTTGTGGTGAGTACCGGCAACTTTTAAAACTTTTTATGATGAGTACCAACACCGAGTTTCTGTACCTTTTTTAAGCACTGTAGTGAGTTTCTGTACCTTTTTTAAACATTGTGGTGAGTACTGGCACCATTTTTCTAACACTGTAGTTAGTTCCGGCACCATTTTTAAAACACTGTAGTGAGTTCCGGCACGTTTTTTAAAACACTGTAGTGAGTTCTGGCACCTTTTTCAAGCACTTTGTGGAGAGTACCGGCACCATTTTTCTTGAAAAGATATGTCTTGCACAAATATAAATTCAAATCAAAAACACTTTCGCGGCGGTATCGCATCTGGTATATAGTGCTACACTCGTATTTGAGAGACAGATATGGTAAACATTAGCCGACCCCCTTTGCTTCCCATGATTTTTCCTGGTACCTATTTCAACTGTGTTAACTAGTACCACGTGCCATATTCATATTTAAATAACAAATATCTGAAAGAAAGAGACTTACTCCAAGACTGCATCGAATATAACATTAGGGCAAACCTTTTGGCCAGACAAACCAACAGTGTAACGTTAACTCTACGGCCCCCTGAATAAACTAAAACCGGTGAAGTTTATATGAAAAACAAAAGTGCTGATATAAACAAGGCGAACCAAAGAAAAAGAAGTAGTAAAACAAAATACTAAAACAAGCCTACTTACCAAAGTAAAAATAATGTCCCTTTCTGAGCCTGGTTGTCAGTTCTTTGTCATGTCAGTGTTTCTGTGAATCCTGCTTGCCAAGCCGGTGATTCAACTTCTCCGCCGCTAGCTGCTCCAATCAAACTGGGCTAGACACCTGAGCCGGTAAAGGCATAAACGTTCGGCCGCCCGCGTCACGCTTCGTGACTGTGACCCGGCGAATGACCCGGATCTATATGAATATTAATGTGTCTCACTATAAAGTACAAACAGCGCTGAGCATTGATTGCACTAGATAGTGTTGTTTCTCCGTCACCGGGTGCTGTATCGTTGGGACTTTCAATAATAATGTAATGTTTTTTTTAAAAGTGGGATCAGCCGACACCAACAAAACAGTAGACGTTGGGGTCTGCCAGCACCCACCAGTTTCAATGTGTAAAAGGACCCTTTTCCACGCCTTTAGGTGTATAGGGCATATAGGGCTAGACCTATATTTTATAGACCAATCGGCCCTAGAAGGGTGATGGGGTCAGCATCAAGCTATCCGCCTTTACTTCCCGGGATTGCACCCGGTACCCACTCAAGGCTGGATCGACCTGGGTGCCAGGTTTTCAATGTGTAAAATAAAAACAGGTCGAAAACGGTCAGGGAGTGGGCGAGGCGGATGAGTGGGATGGGGGGAGGGGGGGGGGGTGAACCATAGGCATCACAGTCTAAAAGCATATTCAGACCTGTACCCGGCCCATCTACACACTTTCGTAGTCTGATCCAGGTCAGAGGGGCGTCACGTTGTACTGATTCGTCGAAAAGAGTCTCTCATTTGACCTAGGCTGGGGCTATGGATAGGGGGGTTTGTGTTAGGGCCAGTTCTACATGTTCTGGGTTCGTTGAAAGCTGTGCCATCGTGGAGTATAAAACATGCGACATCGACGCTGATGTAACTGAAGGCAAAACAACGTGACACCCCTCCGATGTAGAAGGGTCTGAGCAAGTATGAATCAAAGGTCAGGTAGTGTGTAGATGGGACGGGAAACGTGAACAGGACTGCATATTCATAATAATAATAAATGACGATAATGATGATAATGATGTTGATGGCGGTGATCTTGATGATGATAATGATGTTGGTGGTGATGATCATGATCATGATAATGATGTTGGTGGTGATGATGATGATGATGATGATGATGGTGGTAATGATGATGATGATACCGTGCAATATGGCATACAAGTATAACGGTATGATGTTTGAAATAATGTTAAATGTATAAATAAAACCATTTAGAGAGGTTTTTTTTCCTCCCACGTATGAAAAAATGTGCGGCTTAACCTCCTTAAATATTGGGAAAGGTTATGGGGGGGGGGGGTGGGGGTCTAGCCAACCTATTTTGTTTAATTAAGCTGCTTAAGTGTCTTTCCCTCGCCTCCCCTCGGGTTTCGGCGGCTTCTTCTTGTAAAAGTCGATGCCGTGTGGCGTTGGTAGTCATGTCTATCCACAACCTTCCTTCTGCCCATTGTACTTTCAGTCAACTCGGACACAGAGGATCTTCCATAGTCCATGCCGTGTGGCGTTGGTAGTCATGTCTATCCACAATCTTCCTTCTGCCCGTTGTACTTTAGTCAACTCTGACACAGATGATTTTCCAGGCCATGAAGTCAAACCGCCCCAGCACCTATGCCTGATTAATTTGAAGGTAGTTTAATGATTTCACGTGGAGCGACAGTGTTCAGGCAAAAAATAGCAACAGGATACAGGAGAATTGATGCCCTAGCTCGCTCGTTTTTGTTATAATGTAAAAAGCCTTTTAGTGGGATAAATTAAAGGATCATTCCCCAGTCCGCTCAGGTAAACAATTGACATTGTGAGGAATGTTATCACGAGGGGAACAAGTACTTACAATATTTATACAATCGTATAATTTGAACACTTCTAGATTTCATAACTTGTTTGATGTGGAGAGAAAAGGGCGGGGTGAGGGGGGGGGGGGGCAGTACCCTTTTATAAGTATGTGGTAATAGATGATTAATGAAGGGTTAACTGAAAGTATATTATTTCGACTCAAAGGCGCAGATATCACAACCTGGCTGTAAACAACAAAACAACGTTTCAGAGACCAGTTAACGGGCGAACGTTGATGAAGTATTGTAATAATAAACAATTAAACATAGCCGTCAGACACCCAGTATCTCATTAGGTATCTTGTGGAGTTTTCGGCTATCACAAAATACCAACAATTTTTTAGAAAACTCAAAGGAAAAAACGTAGCAGTAGACGAGAAAATTCTCGAATCCATGCGCCATTTATAGATTTAGATACAAGCAAAGCAACATCAAAAAGAAACATCACAAAGAAACATCACTAGAAACATCACAAAGAAATATCACAAAGAAACATCACTAGAAATATCACAAAGCAATATCACAAAGAAACATCACAAAGAAACATCACCAATAAACATCACAAAGAAACATCACAAAGAAACATCACAAAGAGACATCACAAAGAGACATCACAAAGAAACAAACATAACAAAGAAACATCATTAAGTAACTTCACAAGAAAACATCACAAGGAAACATCACAAAGAAACACCACAAGAAACATCACAAAGAAACATCACAAGGGAACATCACAAAGAAACGTCACAAAGAAACACCACAAAGAAACATCACAAAGAAACAAACATCATAAAGAAACATCACAAAGAAACATCACAAAGGAACATCACAAAGAAACGTCACAAAGAAACATCACAAAGAAACATCACGAAGAAACATCACAAAGAAACGTCACAAAGAAACATTACAAAGGAACATCACGAAGAAACATCACAAAGAAACATCACCAATAAACATCACAAAGAGACATCACACAGAGACATCACAAAGAAACAAACATCACAAAGAAACATCATTTAGTAATTTCACAAGAAAACATCACAAGGAAACATCACAAAGAAACACCACAAATAAACACCACAAAGAAACATCACAAAGAAACATCACAAGGGAACATCACAAAGAAACGTCACAAAGAAACACCACAAAGAAACATCACAAAGAAACAAACATCACAAAGAAACATCACAAAGAGACATCACAAAGGTTTATCACAAAGAAACATCACAAAGAAACATCACGAAGAAACATCACAAAGAAACTTCGCAAAGAAACATCACAAAGAAACATCACGAAGAAACATCACTAAGAAACATCACAAAGAAACATCACGAAGAAACATCACTAAGAAACATCACAAAGAAACATCTCATACAAAGCATATTCATTCCCATCGTATGCTGTCAGTGGCAGACGTGGTCACTCACAACAAAACATACAAGAAAATTAGTAACCATGGAAATGAGGTGTCTGAGACTGGCCGTAGGAATGACCAGAAGAGATAAAATCAGGAATGAGGTCATACCAGATAAAGTCGGCACAAATCCAATTCTAAATTACAAAGTCAGTAAATCAAATGATTTTCCCACTTGGAGAGAATGCCTTGTCGCTATACCATACAAGGTATTTACCGAAAGAGGAGAGGGACGTAGAGAAAGAGGTAGACCAAGAACAAAATGGGAAGATAACATCAGAGAAGCTCTACAGCACCACAGTGTGTCTGTGGTCGAAGCAGCCAGAAGAGCACGAAGCACGACCTTATATCTTTCTCGACACCCGCATAGGTAAAAGAGGACGTAAAAAGAAGAGGAAGAAAATAGAGAGAAACATTACTATTGCACTGACTGTAATCGAGGCTTACACTTTCGGTAGTCGAAGAAAAAACGCATTACTTCACTATTTACTATTATTGTTTACTGTTTACTACACTATTTACCATTATTGTTAACTGTTTACTACACTATTTACCATTATTGTTAACTGTTTACTACACTATTTACCATTATTGTTTACTGTTTACTACACTATTTACCATTATTGTTTACCGTTTACTACAAACTCGCCTCTCGGTTTACAGGGAGCCGCGGTGGTGTAGCGGCTAGATGCCCGACTGCGTGTTGGAAGGTCGTAGGTTCGGGTTCAGACGGAGCCAGACGTTTTTGAAAAAAATTACTTCGGCTCCCACCAGCCTTGTGTGGGTACCAGATAAAGTCCTGGGAAGTAAAGGCGGCCGGCGTGATGTTGACCACATCACCCACCATTGCCGATTGATCATAACATATAGGTCTAGCCCTATAATGCCCAATGTGTCAGAACTCATGAAAAATGGGTTTTACTTTTTTTACTCGCTTTACGACTAAAATGTAGGGAAATCAACCAATGCTGCATGCTTACGCTATTTACACAGCAATTGTAACGCATGAAAGCTACCATATACTAGAACGACGATGTTAGCTGCGCGTACGTAATGTCAACGCCGAAGCGACGAGGGGGACAATATCACGTGATACCCATTCCAGTGTAATCAACACTTTACAAATGCGAGCTGATCACGCCTCGCCAGTGTCTGGTTGTAGTTTTAGCCACAAATGTTTTTTCTTTTTTTTTGGTTCTTTTGTCAGGATCTTCTACGTGATCTAGGGATCGCAGTTTTACATATGGTAGGTAGCCGAGCTAGGGCGCGCTGGGTTGTTTAGTATGCTGTGCTACTGTGACATCTTAGGGTGCCAGTGACTTATTAAATCCATATTTTTCTAGATCTCCCACGGCCTTTTAGTGTCTCTGTTTTCAAGTTCTAATGTGTCGCTGCCGGCATCGTTATATTCGTTCTCAAAAGGTGGCCGAACCATTGTCAGATATCCCCCCCCCCCCTTTCAAATAGAAACACATTTATTGATACCGAAAAGATCAGCACAGGCAAGTCAGAATTCAATGAGAAAGAATATCAATAAAATCGTATACAAAGCAGCTTTTTTTTTTAACCTTACCACGAAAAGAATTTAAAGTGTATGAAGTAACCTTCACAGAGGAGGTCAAGGTTACGGCCATTTATCAGATGGAATGATTTACAATGGAATTGAAAAGATACATTCCTACAGCAAGCGAACTGTGCAGTCACAAATATTCATGCGTCTCTCGGTTGGATTATTTGTTGTGTTTTCATGAAATAGAGG
>CAJHNH020004224.1:27500-30000 GCA_905116865.2 Candidula unifasciata | reverse complement strand
ATGCGTCTGTTATTATTTAGAATCCACGGAATTTTCAGTCGGAATTAATAAATCTAAGTGGTCGAGAAACAACAGCAGCGCTGACAGCGTTCCCTTTCATCAGGCCTGCCAGTACTTGGGCTTTCCCCCAAGAACTGGGTTTTTTTACGACACCTTGGGTTAAGATTTTGGAATCTTTTTTTTTTTTTTTTTTAAACATATATATCCTTATATAAAAGTGGGTAAATGTTTCATTTCGTAATTATAAAATTAACTATAAAATATGTACTATTTGTCAATTTTGTTTTTCTTATATATTGCTTGGGTTTTTGGTAAGCTGTCACATACCGCTCGTGTCGCGTGCCTGATTTAAGGATTTCTTCTTAAGAACCAACAGAACTCTGAAATAAAATAATGTTGAGGCGTCGGCTCGTATTGGTCTAAGGGATATCCCGTGGCCAATATACGCTCAACTTATTTTAGGAGTAGGGCAACTTAAGTTCTGGCACTACAGAATATCTACTAATCCTAATCGCAACTTGGCTGGACACCCCCACTATTATAACAAGAAAGCCCCCAGGCTATGATAGTGTACTATCACAGCCATGTTAACACAGATTAAACTTACTAATCACACAAACATAAAATCTAGACAGTTTGAACAGTGAATGATGGACACTCAAGTCAATAATGAAACTTTCTGAACATGTAATAAATGCAACACATACATTATATAAGAATCAGCAAAGAACTTCAAGAACCCAGAGTGATAGGAAGGACAAAAACTTCAAAACAGATCTGACTGAATGTGTAAGAGATTCCCAAGGTCCGCCTAGATCATCATCATGATCATGTGGACGATTAACAGTGAAGCCCGGCAATAAACCAATTGACCACACTTATCTGAATCCCTGGTTTCTTGAACTTGATCAATATTCAGTCACTGTGTTGTTACGTTGAAGACAGTCCCACAATAGACACTCAAACACTGGTGATACACCCAAGCTCCTGGAGAGGATCTCGGGTACCAAGTCAATCAAAAATGATGGTGAAGGTACAACACCCATTATGTAGTCCATAGACCAACTGGAGGATTTCCCTAATGGATGACAAAAGTTTGGTTTACAATTGGATGCCCACCACTGGCTTGGACATTGGTGACTTCCTTGTAGGTGTTTTTGTGGACTGCTGATTCACTGCTGGCCTCCAAGGAGATACCATCCTGTATCAAGAAGGAACTCAGAATTAGCAGTCATCTCAGGGGTTACATGTCAAGCTCAGTTTATTAACATCCACATTAGTAATCATTCAGAGGAGAGTTTTCAGGATAATGAGACAGTATAAGTCTCTAAATATCATCTATGTTGTTCAGTCAGTAACAGGGACAAGAGACGAGTAGCAGAGTAGAGACAGATAGACTCTATCAAACATAGAATATCAACTCTCCTCGCCCACCTCTGCACTTGTAGATGTACATCCCATCTCTCTCTCTCACATATATATATATTTTATACCTCCACATTCAGCCCACTGCACACCCAGTGTTGTTGTGCTAAAAAAAAACCTCTAACGTCACAGTGCCTAGCTGGCTGAAGTGTGACCCAGTTAAATATGTCCCCTATTTGACACAAACTCTGTCGGCTGGTTAGAGAATAATTAACTTGCTGAGTTTAATATATTTATAATGGTGTGGGTCAGGTAGGGCACAAACTATTAGCCTGCGAAGGGAAAGGTTTGATTTCAGGGGCTTGAGTGTCTGGACACCAAGAACGGCCTAGTTCTGTGCGGTCACACAGCTGAATCTTTCCTCCCTGCAGCAGCGGCTAACTTTAAAGAGACATATATCATGGTACTTGTAAACTATAATCAACTTACCCAAGCTTAGGAATCCTTCAAAGATTAAACTGGTATTTTGAATGCGCCAAGATTTAATCAGAGAGGTGACATACTTCTGCACACCTAGGAAGTCAGGCAAAGAATGACCCAGCCTAATCTCGCTTTGCGTCTCTAAAAAAAAAATGTCCCGTACAAGTACACCAAGGAGTAAAAAGGTTTCCAGGAATTCGGAATATTACTCCAGAAAATATATATATCCCACAGTTGCAAGTTTGAAAATGTAGACCTTTCAAAACAGCTAGAGGGTATAGAAATATATATTCCACCAGATAGAGGTATATATCAAAATAATTGATTATATACCCACCGGACGGGTTTTAATTTGAAATGTGACCTGCCCGCTAGGGGCGTCAACGTCACGACGAGTCTACTGTGCAGGGTTTAGTTGATTCACCTCTTGACATAAGCTTAGCTTCAGGTTTGACAAAAATCCCATTGGCAACCTTCCCATGCTTGGCTGTCCGCGTGTGGCTGCTATAGATCTATTTCTTACATTCAATGCTGGGTGGACATGGGAGCCATGGTCATTTTTGAAAGAAAAGTAAATCCGATCTGACCTGATTCCCAGAAATGAACACACCTGCTGTGTTTGCCCTGTTGTTAACACTGTCACCGACCTATTATG
>CAJHNH020004224.1:7500-22500 GCA_905116865.2 Candidula unifasciata | reverse complement strand
CTATGGATCATGCTGATATTATTAATGCCTTCAGAGAAATGGGAAGGAGAGATTACTTTGGGGGCAATGAATCCACATCACTCGTCAGAATGACAGACTTGGGAATTAAGATCGGCATAGCAAAAAACGAGACGCACAGCAGACACACCAGAAGACTTGTTAACTTAGAACTGGTGCTATTAGCCATTGGACGTTGGGGTTCATACTGAGGGGAGGATCTGGGCACCCATGGGCATATCCGGAGTGCAATGATGATAACCCAACTAACTAACTAACTAACTAACTAACTAACTAACTAACTAACTAACTAACTAACTAACTAACTAACTAACTAACTAACTAACTAACTAACTAACTAACTAACTAACTAACTAACTAACTAACTAAACTAACTAACTAACTAACTAACTAACTAACTAACTAACTAACTAACTAACTAACTAACTAACTAACTAACTAACTAACTAACTAACTAACTAAACTAACTAACTAACTAACTAACTAACTAACTAACTAACTAACTAACTAACTAACTAACTAACTAACTAACTAACTAACTAACTAACTAACTAACTAACTAACTAACTAACTAACTAACTAACTAACTAACTAACTAACTAACTATGAAATGGGGTTAGGCTCTGGATCTGAAGCAGCCCCGACCGCCTCAGAGACACTGTCTAACCCCACCCCTAACTCTAACCCTGACCCATGACACCCCTAGAACATTGCACTTTCCCGGGAACGCCGGAAGTTTCTTTGTTTGGGGTGAAAACATCAAAAATGTCCGGAATGGTGTGATATCGGTTCTCAACTCATCTCAAGCACAATCTATAACGGTCTACAGGTGCCCCAGTGGAAACTGCCGAAGTCCGTCATAACATGTCTTGAACTGAAAACGGGACATTCCATGAATATTCTGAGCTGAAAACGGGACATTCCACGAATGTTCTGAGCTGAAATCGAGCCATCCCAGAGCAAGTCAGTTCAACGTAACTTCTCCCTCCTGCCCCACCCTCTTACCCATATTTCCTAGGTCACCCGGATGAAATGGTTAAATCTTTGCAATGCTACTACTAAAACCCGAAGCATTGTCGCCAAGAAATCAACGGAACAGTATGCTCCTCATCCGCGCTAAGATTATCTCAGTCTGTGAGGTCAATAATACGGTTCACAAAAAGGATTAAAATGTATGTTTATTCCGAAATTTCTCTATAAAACATAGCAATTGTAGTCTTGCATAACAAAGCTAGAGCTGCTTTTGGAAGGATGAGGCAAATCTGGAAATCCAACAATTACTGCAGAGGAACGAAACACTGACTCTACAAGAGCATCATTTTGCCAGTTCTTCTTTATGGAGCGGAATGCTGGAGAATGACCAAAAAGGATGCACACAAGCTGTCCAACTTCCACCACACATGTCTACGTAGAATTATCAAAAATTTCTGGCAAGATACAATCTCGAACACTAAACTACTTCAAGTCACAAACCAAGAAACTTTAGACAGTACGATAACCAAGAGAAGATGGAAATGGCTTGGCCACGTTATGAGAATAAATCCTGATATACCCGCCAAAACAGCTCTCACGTGGAAAAGAGGGTAAGAGAAAACAGTGGCGCCCAAAAACAACATGGAGACGAACGATGGAAAATGACCTGAGTACGGCATCTTTAAAATGGAAATCTGCACTGAAGATTGCACAGGACAGGAAAGCATGGAAAGTCCTCTCTCATGTGCCATTAGGCATAACGAGAACTGATGATGATGATGATATTGACAGGACCCCGAGAGACACCTAAAAACAGGACTGTTCCGGTATCTAAAGGATACGCTATGAGGCACTTGGATGAGAGAGCTCCGAGTTGGTGAGCTATTTCATACAGAATTGAAAAGAATTGGAGGGGGTAGAACGAAATAGGGAAATCGACCTCGAACCCCATATCTACAAACATCACAATATGGTTATGAATTGTAGAGCATGTCTTCTACCCCTTGCGGCGTATTGGGTACATACTGCTAACCTTGCTCTTTAGACCAATCGGCGCTGCAGATTATTGCCGTCAATTTATTTCCGGTTTCGATTTAACTTCCCATGAAAGTTTCCGCTGTCTATTTTTAGACTAAGCCTAAATGCGTGCCCAGAATTAAAAATGTCTGTCTTCTACTTCTTCTTCTCGTCCTCCTCCCCTGATTCTTCTTCTTCTTCTTCTTCTTCTTCTTCTTTTTCTTCTTCTTCTTCTTCTTCTTCTTCTTCTTCTTCTTCTTCTTCTTCTTCTTCTTCTTCTTCTTCTTCTTCTTCTTCTTCTTCTTCTTCTTCTTCTTCTTCTTCTTCTTCTTCTTCTTCTTCTTCTTCTTCTTCTTCTTCTTCTTCTTCTTCTTCTTCTTTCTCTTCTTCTTCTTCTTCTTCTTCTTCTTCTTCTTCTTCTTCTTCTTCTTCTTCTTCTTCTTCTTCTTCTTCTTCTTCTTCTTCTTCTTCTTCTTCTTCTTCTTCTTCTTTCTTCTTCTTCTTCTTCTTCTTCTCTTCTTCTTCTTCTTCTTCTTCTTCTTCTTCTTCTTCTTCTTCTTCTTCTTCTTCTTCTTCTTCTTCTTCTTCTTCTTCTTCTTCTTCTTCTTCTTCTTCTTCTTCTTCTTCTTCTTCTTCTTCTTCTTCTTCTTCTTCTTCTTCTTCTTCTTCTTCTTCTTCTTCTTCTTCTTCTTCTTCTTCTTCTTCTTCTTCTTCTTCTTCTTCTTCTTCTTCTTCTTCTTCTTCTTCTTCTTCTTCTTCTTCTTCTTCTTCTTCTTCTTCTTCTTCTTCTTCTTCTTCTTCTTCTCCTTCTCCTTCTTCTTCTTCTTCTTCTTCTTCTTCTTCTTCTTCTTCTTCTTCTTCTTCTTCTTCTTCTTCTTCTTCTTCTTCTTCTTCTTCTTCTTCTTCTTCTTCTTCTTCTTCTTCTTTTTCTTCTTCTTCTTCTTCTTCTTCTTCTTCTCCTCCTTTAGCTTCTCCTCCTCCTCTTCCTGTTCTCATCCTCTTTCTCCTTAACCCGTCAGCTATCGATGGAGATATAAGGTTGTGGTCTTTGCTCTTCTGACTACCTCGACCACGATGTGACCGTACCGTTTCTCTGATGTTGTCTGTATACCTTGTTTGTTTACCAATTAATTGACAGAAAATCATTTGAGGTTGTCAGGTATGATGGTTCCAGTTACGTCACCTCTGAGTTTGAAATTAAACGCTACTCACGTTTTCTTTGATTACCACATTGCTCAGATGTCCTTTATGTAAACCAGTCATTGTTTGAGAATGCATTTTTCATGTTCTGCCCATTCCCTGGAGGAACCCCCAGCTCTCGGCATTTCAGTGTTTGCAGATTTTTTGTTAGTAATAACGAAGTTACGTAGTTATTGATTGCGGTGCTGGCCTAAAAAAAAAAAAAAATGAACAGACAATTTTAACAGCCGGTGAAACAATTTCACGAAATAAGGTGCTTTAATAATATCTTACTACAAACAGGGGAAATCTACAGGCCACTCTCTGATATTTCAGGGTATGGTAGATAGGCTGTATGCAGCCGTGAGACCTAAGCTGCACTCTCTCGTGGAACGTAGGTGGGTTGTGGTTGGGGCTAGTTCTAGATGTTTTGGGGTCGTTAAAATCATCAGAAAGCCGGGAAACCCAGTCTTACCACTCTCTAAATTGTTTGACTGTCCTTCGACGTCATCTGCGGTAGGATATCAATAAAGCACCCGAAAAAAATACATTGCCACAAGTAATAAACTTGTCTACACAGTTTCACTGGTCCTGTGAATACTGTGTGATACAGCCCCAATTTCTTCCGCGGTGCGACTCTCTTAAGACTGTCGGAAAGCCACGAAAACGGTCTAATAAAGTTCAACAACAGTGCTATCATCATCATCATCATCATCATCATGTCGCGTGAGGAAAAATATATCCTAGTTTTTGTAGCTATATCACATGATAACCAGAATCACGAAGGAGGTCATTGTTCTTGTCTTGCCTCATCCATGTGGATAAGGTGTCCAGGTATTCATCCCGTCGCTTTGCTGTGAAATCATAACTTTTCTTGACATCAAAAGTTAGTTTGCCATTGCTTTCCTTCTTAGCAGCAACATTACAGGTTTGTTGACTTTGGCAGTTAATATTACAGTGTATTCCTCCGCCTACCGTTAGAGAACTTGAGACCATGACCAACAGCCATCTGTCAGCTGATCTCTAGCTCAGTCCACCACCTGCTACTCTCAAGCTCAGTCCACCACCACCTGCTACTCTCAAGCTCAGTCCACCACCTGCTACTCTCAAGCTCAGTCCACCACCACCTGCTACTCTCAAGCTCAGTCCACCACCTGCTACACTCAAGCTCAGTCCACCACCTGCTACTCTCAAGCTCAGTCCACTACCTGCTACACTCAAGCTCAGTCCACCACCTGCTACTCTCAAGCTCAGTCCACCACCTGCTACTCTCAAGCTCAGTCCACCACCTGCTACTCTCTAGCTCAGTCCACTACCTGCTACACTCAAGCTCAGTCCACCACCTGCTACTCTCAAGCTCAGTCCACCACCACCTGCTACACTCAAGCTCAGTCCACCACCACCTGCTACTCTCAAGCTCAGTCCACCACCACCTGCTACTCTCTAGCTCAGTCCACTACCTGCTACACTCAAGCTCAGTCCACCACCACCTGCTACTCTCAAGCTCAGTCCACCACCACCTGCTACACTCAAGCTCAGTCCACCACCACCTGCTACTCTCAAGCTCAGTCCACCACCACCTGCTACTCTCTAGCTCAGTCCACTACCTGCTACACTCAAGCTCAGTCCACCACCTGCTACTCTCAAGCTCAGTCCACCACCTGCTACTCTCAAGCTCAGTCCACCACCACCTGCTACTCTCAAGCTCAGTCCACCACCTGCTACTCTCAAGCTCAGTCCACCACCTGCTACACTCAAGCTCAGTCCACCACCTGCTACTCTCAAGCTCAGTCCACCACCTGCTACACTCAAGCTCAGTCCACCACCACCTGCTACTCTCAAGCTCAGTCCACCACCACCTGCTACTCTCAAGCTCAGTCCACCACCTGCTACTCTCAAGCTCAGTCCACCACCTGCTACTCTCAAGCTCAGTCCACCACCTGCTACACTCAAGCTCAGTCCACCACCACCTGCTACACTCAAGCTCAGTCCACCACCTGCTACTCTCAAGCTCAGTCCACCACCTGCTACTCTCAAGCTCAGTCCACCACCTGCTACACTCAAGCTCAGTCCACCACCACCTGCTACACTCAAGCTCAGTCCACCACCTGCTACTCTCAAGCTCAGTCCACCACCACCTGCTGCTCTCAAGCTCAGTCCACCACCTGCTACTCTCAAGCTCAGTCCACCACCTGCTACTCTCAAGCTCAGTCCACCACCTGCTACTCTCAAGCTCAGTCCATCACCTGCTACACTCAACCTCAGTCCACCACCACCTGCTACACTCAAGCTCAGTCCACCACCATCTGCTACTCTCAAGCTCAGTCCACCACCACCTGCTACTCTCAAGCTCAGTCCATCACCTGCTACTCTCAAGCTCAGTCCATCACCTGCTACACTCAAGCTCAGTCCACCACCTGCTACTCTCAAGCTCAGTCCACCACCTGCTACACTCAAGCTCAGTCCACCACCACCTGCTGCTCTCTAGCTCAGTCCACCACCTGCTACAGTCAAGCTCAGTCCACCACCTGCTACACTCAAGCTCAGTCCACCACCACCTGCTACTCTCAAGCTCAGTCCACCACCACCTGCTACTCTCTAGCTCAGTCCACCACCTGCTACTCTCTAGCTCAGTCCACCACCTGCTACACTCAAGCTCAGTCCACCACCTGCTACACTCAAGCTCAGTCCACCACCTGCTGCACTCAAGCTCAGTCCACCACCTGCTACACTCAAGCTCAGTCCACCACCTGCTACACTCAAGCTCAGTCCACCACCTGCTACACTCAAGCTCAGTCCACCACCTGCTACTCTCAAGCTCAGTCCACCACATGCTGCACTCAAGCTCAGTCCACCACCTGCTACACTCAAGCTCAGTCCACCACCTGCTACACTCAAGCTCAGTCCACCACCACCTGCTGCACTCAAGCTCAGTCCACCACCTGCTGCACTCAAGCTCAGTCCACCACCACCTGCTGCACTCAAGCTCAGTCCACCACCACCTGCTACACTCAAGCTCAGTCCACCACCTGCTACTCTCAAGCTCAGTCCACCACCACCTGCTACTCTCAAGCTCAGTCCACAACCTGCTGCACTCAAGCTCAGTCCATCACCTGCTACACTCAAGCTCAGTCCACCACCTGCTACACTCAAGCTCAGTCCATCACCTGCTACACTCAAGCTCAGTCCACCACCTGCTACACTCAAGCTCAGTCCACCACCACCTGCTACTCTCAAGCTCAGTCCATCACCTGCTACACTGAAGCTCAGTCCACCACCACCTGCTACTCTCAAGCTCAGTCCATCACCTGCTACACTCAAGCTCAGTCCACCACCACCTGCTACTCTCAAGCTCAGTCCATCACCTGCTACACTCAAGCTCAGTCCACCACCTGCTACACTCAAGCTCAGTCCATCACCTGCTACACTCAAGCTCAGTCCACCACCACCTGCTACACTCAAGCTCAGTCCACCACCTGCTACTCGCAAGCTCAGTCCACCACCACCTGCTACTCTCAAGCTCAGTCCACAACCTGCTGCACTCAAGCTCAGTCCATCACCTGCTACACTCAAGCTCAGTCCACCACCTGCTACACTCAAGCTCAGTCCATCACCTGCTACACTCAAGCTCAGTCCATCACCTGCTACACTCAAGCTCAGTCCACCACCTGCTACACTCAAGCTCAGTCCATCACCTGCTACACTCAAGCTCAGTCCACCACCTGCTACACTCAAGCTCAGTCCATCACCTGCTACACTCAAGCTCAGTCCACCACCACCTGCTACACTCAAGCTCAGTCCACCACCACCTGCTACACTCAAGCTCAGTCCTCAACCTGCTGCACTCAAGCTCAGTCCATCACCTGCTACACTCAAGCTCAGTCCACCACCACCTGCTGCACTCAAGCTCAGTCCACCACCACCTGCTACACTCAAGCTCAGTCCACCACCTGCTACTCTCAAGCTCAGTCCACCACCTGCTGCACTCAAGCTCAGTCCACCACCTGCTACACTCAAGCTCAGTCCACCACCTGCTACACTCAAGCTCAGTCCACCACCACCTGCTGCACTCAAGCTCAGTCCACCACCTGCTGCACTCAAGCTCAGTCCACCACCACCTGGTGCACTCAAGCTCAGTCCACCACCACCTGCTACACTCAAGCTCAGTCCACCACCTGCTACTCTCAAGCTCAGTCCACCACCACCTGCTACTCTCAAGCTCAGTCCACCACCTGCTACTCTCAAGCTCAGTCCACCACCTGCTACTCTCAAGCTCAGTCCACCACCTGCTACTCTCAAGCTCAGTCCACCACCTGCTGCTACTCTCAAGCTCAGTCCACAACCTGCTGCACTCAAGCTCAGTCCACCACCACCTGCTACTCTCAAGCTCAGTCCACCACCTGCTACTCTCAAGCTCAGTCCACCACCTGCTACTCTCAAGCTCAGTCCACCACCTGCTACTCTCAAGCTCAGTCCACCACCTGCTGCTACTCTCAAGCTCAGTCCACAACCTGCTGCACTCAAGCTCAGTCCACCACCTGCTACTCTCAAGCTCAGTCCACCACCACCTGCTACTCTCAAGCTCAGTCCACAACCTGCTGCACTCAAGCTCAGTCCATCACCTGCTACACTCAAGCTCAGTCCACCACCACCTGCTACACTCAAGCTCAGTCCACCACCTGCTACTCTCAAGCTCAGTCCACCACCACCTGCTACACTCAAGCTCAGTCCACTACCTGCTACACTCAAGCTCAGTCCACCACCACCTGCTACTCTCAAGCTCAGTCCACCACCACCTGCTACTCTCAAGCTCAGTCCACCACCACCTGCTACTCTCAAGCTCAGTCCACCACCTGCTACTCTCAAGCTCAGTCCACCACCACCTGCTACTCTCAAGCTCAGTCCACCACCACCTGCTACTCTCAAGCTCAGTCCACCACCACCTGCTACTCTCAAGCTCAGTCCACCACCTGCTACTCTCAAGCTCAGTCCACCACCACCTGCTACACTCAAGCTCAGTCCACTACCTGCTACACTCAAGCTCAGTCCACCACCACCTGCTACTCTCAAGCTCAGTCCACCACCACCTGCTACTCTCAAACTCAGTCCACCACCACCTGCTACTCTCAAGCTCAGTCTACCACCTGCTACTCTCAAGCTCAGTCCACCACCTGCTACTCTCAAGCTCAGTCCACCACCTGCTACTCTCAAGCTCAGTCCACCACCTGCTACTCTCAAGCTCAGTCCACCACCTGCTACTCTCAAGCTCAGTCCACCACCTGCTACTCTCAAGCTCAGTCCACCACCTGCTACTCTCAAGCTCAGTCCACCACCTGCTACTCTCAAGCTCAGTCCACCACCTGCTACTCTCAAGCTCAGTCCACCACCTGCTACTCTCAAGCTCAGTCCACCACCACCTGCTACTCTCAAGCTCAGTCCACCACCTGCTACTCTCAAGCTCAGTCCACCACCACCTGCTACTCTCAAGCTCAGTCCACCACCACCTGCTACACTCAAGCTCAGTCCACTACCTGCTACACTCAAGCTCAGTCCACCACCACCTGCTACACTCAAGCTCAGTCCACCACCACCTGCTACAGTCAAGCTCAGTCCACCACCTGCTACACTCAAGCTCAGTCCACCACCTGCTACTCTCAAGCTCAGTCCCCCACCTGCTGCTGTTCCATATTTTTAACTACATGACCTCTTGAGGCCCTGTATGGGAATCTTTAAACAGGGTATAATTTGGGGCCGTTAGTCAGAAGAGTGCCTAATTGTATGCTCTAGGAAGTCATAGCGATGAATTTCCTCCTCTCTATAGCACACAGGTAGGGCAGTATTCTAGTGATCCATCGCTTGGCAAGCCTTGTTAACTTTAAAGGAAAGGTAACATCAATATTTGTATAACAAACCACGCCACAGAAGCTGCGGGATCAGAAGGGCAGTGCTGTTTGTCCACTAGAAAGAGCTTCCCTCTTAGGCCAGCTGCTAGCCAGATCTAAGAGCCTGGTCTGTCCTGCAACAACATGACCATTTCCAGGACTATTCCTGCATATGTGTGCTGAGTGATTCTTTGAGCATGATCCGGCGGGTCGAGGCAGGCTGGTTACGCATTCAGTGAATTGAGCCATTGCTAAACTATCATGTGTGCAGTTACCTTTATATTCGTCACAGAGCATGCAGGCGTTGTTGGTAATGAAAGAGCTGATAGACTGGCAGGTTCTGCAATTATTGAAGATGGCTGACCCATGGATCACGCAGAAATTGTCAATGCCCTTAGAGAGATGGGACGTTCTGAGAATTTTGGAAGCAACGTGTCCACATCACTGCTTAGAATAGGAGAATTTCGAGTAAAGATCGGCACAGACAAGCATGAGACGCACACAAAGTCTTGTTAACCAACATAGGACTGGAATTTTATATATATATATATGGGATGGGATAAGTGGGGAGGGTGTGACATGGAATGTTCCGCACCGGGTACCATCTTACCTTGCTGCGCTACTGCCTTGCAGGACTCATCAACAATCATGTTTCTCCATTCCACGCGATCTCACCTTTAAGCCATTTATTACCCCACCCTCCCCCCGTCCACCCCTTCCTTTCCCCCTTCCGATCAGTCTTGTTGTTATCACACAAGTTCCTGATTTCTATGCGTCTCCACAAACCTCTACGAATATTCGGATTTTACTTCGGCGCCATTGTCGACCTAGGCTAGAATGGGTGTCAAGTAATGTTTAAGAAGTAAAGGCGACTGGCGTGATGCTGACCACGTCGCCTATAAAATGCCAGTTGGTCTATAAGTATTAGATTTAGTACTCTATATCTGATGGGAAACTTTTGTAAACTGAACTAATGTAAACTGGTTGGTGTAAGTTGACAAGAACCAAGCTTTCGGAATTACTTATCGCGTTCTTAATTTCTAAGATACAGATGTCTAAAGCTAATCGTCCTATAATTATTATCTTACTTTAATGTAATTTATTTTTTTTTTTTGTTACTTTTTGTTTAACGAAGACAGTTCAACGCCAAATCTTATGTCTGCTATTCTATTGTTTTGTTTCTTGTTGTTGTTTAACCATTACAGTCGCTACAACCTTATGTCTACTGTTCTATTGTTTTGTTTTCTGTTGTTGTTTAACGAGGACAGTTAGTCGCTGCACTTTTCTGTCTACTGTTCTATTGTTTTGTTTCTTGTTGTTGTTTAACGATGACAGTCACTACAACCTTCTGTCTGCTGTTTTGTTTCTTTTTGTTGTTTAACCAGGACAGTTTGTCACATCAGTCTTATGTCTACTGTTCTGTTGTTTTGTTTCGTTTTGTTTTCAACCTTCTGTCTACTGTTCTTTTGTTTGGTTTCAAGTTGTTGTTTAACCAGGACAGTTAGTCGCTACAAATTTCTTTGTTTATTCCTGAATATCAATTATAATGCTTTTCGACTGTGCTCAGGGTGGCGTGTGTTGTGAACTGAAGATTCAGGAAATTGCAGTTGGTCTGTAGCCACAGAATTGGTAGTGCCTTATGCAGTGTTGATTGTGCAGCAGCTGATTTGTTGTCATTACTGTTTCAAATACGATTAACTGCAATCTGAATTGGCGGAATATTTGTGTTGAAACATCTTGCGGCTGCCTAACGCATTTATTGCGTGTGTATCCTGCAGGTTTTGCAGAGACTGTAGCCAATTTTATCGTACAGGATGGGGATGGGTATTCTAATTAGTTGCTGCTAGCACAGCACCGGAGTAATTATATGGTGACCCGTTTGATGTGTTGTTGAAAATGCTGACTAAATAACTGTGAAGAAAACGATGTATACCATAGTTGATTAAACTTAATGTTTTCAATTTGTTTACACTGGGTACCCAACGAACGTCTGGTGCAGCGCGTAGTATACAAAGAGATAGATACAATTTTAATTTACAACTTTTCCGATACTGCACTAATGGGAATTACAAACAAACAAATCATCCATTGATCAGAAGATGGGTAAATGGTCTACATTCTTCAGCAACCAAGCGGGGCAGGCCATTATCGATAACTGGAACTATGTCATGCCACTCATCCGGAAACGGTAATTTGTCCGAAAATACACAACCGGAAGTACAGGATTAACACATTATCTGACGACGTCACTAGACTAGAAGATAGCAACGGGATCAATGGCCGTCGCGTCCCAAACATCGTCGCATGTAGTGTTTCTGTGTGTAAAGCTCTGATTTTTGCAAGATAGCAGTTCACTACGGGGCTGTTTTAGATGCTACAGTAGCCCATTAGCTATCACATTGCCGTCCAGACATTCATAGTTTCGAATCCCCATCGAGAAAAATTATTCACAAAATTTGGGTTTCATGTTGTTAAAAACACACACTGATGATTTAAATAAAAAATGAAAAATAATGTCCACAGACAAATTAAGTAAGTAAATTTTACTCCACCAGGACATTACACAAGCGATAAACACCCGGTAACACAAAATGCCACCACGCGGATGAGGATCACCCGTGGAGAGGTCCCGGAAACCGCGTTCAGCCATTAGACCATATTTATGGCCCGGCTATACTGCGGCCCCTGGTAACACACAGGGTGGGGCTAGCGAAAAATTGCATCCCATAAGGGAATGACGGTTAAGCTAGTGTCCTCCTCAGACAAAACTGTCACCCAATATATAAATATAAATAAATGATGCGGTAATTGGAAATGTCACAAACTTTGAATCTCTAGGCTCCATAATACAAAGCGATTGAGACTATGCAGAAGTCAGAAGGAGAATGGCCCTAGCAATGCAGATTGAGACTATGCAGAAGTCAGAAGGAGAATGGCCCTAGCAATGCAGATAATAAACAGCATTAAAAGTACATGGTAACGAAATTCATCAACATCAACGAACGAACGAACAAACTTTATTTTCAAAGGGTTACAAATTGGGCACGCAGGCCCGTCTGACATTCGGCTCTTCTAAGCACTCGTTTTTCAGAGTAACAATGCCTGTTATCTAAAATGCATGTTAAAAGACAATACAAGCTGCTTAGCTTTCTCGATAATTTGTTTAAAAAAAAAAAAAGGGGGGGGGTGAGGGTGCTGACGCCATATACATTTGCACACATGTGTGTGCGCGCGCACACGTAAAACCTCCCTGCACTAATAATAACAATAATTTGTATTGCACACGTAAACAAAGAATTAAGCACTTGAGCACAAATACATTGCATTGTGTCGTGTCAGCGCCCCTGAACAGAAATATATAAATAAAGTAACAGAAAATGTATTGATCTGCACTCATAGAAAGTAGAAAGATAGAAAAACACAGTAGACAACATAGTTCAATACAATTGAAAGAAGACTTGATGTTCTGAGCCTGATAAGTTCATGAGCACATCAATGGCCGCGTCGATTAGTAGAAAAAAAAACCTCACTCAGGTCCAGTGTTGCCACTTTTCTTTGACAAAGAACATCCAAAACTGAGTCAAAAATATCTAAAAACATCTTCATTTGCGTGGAAAACATCTAGAAAAAAACAACAACATCCAAATGGAAAGAGTCACAAATTGCATAGCAATTGATATGACTTACCCTATAGAATCATGTCCTCATCTTTACTGAAGTCTGCCTTACAAGATCCACGGGATAAACTTAGCTTGGATGATGAAGTTGAAGCTTCAGATCCAAAATGACTCTGGTATGCTTTAGCTGTTCCAGTTTCTTTTAATACCCAATCAGGGAGCTGATAAGTGGAACAGCCTTTTCATACTCTTATCAGGCAAAATTGTATTGTCAAGATAGCATTTAAGAGGTCAAATTTCATCCTGTTTCTTTTGTTAGATTTGATAATTTCACTTTAAATGAAACACATCTAGAAAAACATCTACCATCTAAACGTCTAAAACGCCATCTAAATGCAAGGAAAAACATTCAAATCTGGATGTTAAATATCCAAAGTGGCAACACTGCTCAGGTCCCATCCTCTTTGTTGCCACCAGCTTGCGAACTCGGCATCAAAATATTTACAACTAAAAATAAACTTCCATAACGATTTCAGGTTTATTTTTTTTATTTTTTTTCTTCTTTTGTTTTGCGGCGTTGGTGGCTTAGGCGTTGCGAGTCCGACTCGTAATTCCAACATACTTCGATCGTCTTCTTCTTCGTGTTCACCAGTTGTAAACTCTGGCGGTAAGTTCTGGTTGTTCGTCCTCTTCTGGACTGCCGTCCTGTTCCAGAACTTGAATGTTGCGTGTGCATCCTTTTGACAGATCTGACTAATTTGTATGCAGACTGTTAATTCCTTGCCTCGCAGGCAAATGCACTTCGACTTTGGAGGAAGATCCCAACTAGTCGACTCTTACGACATGCTTTGGGGTAGGCAGTAGGTCTATTCTTGTTTTCCCTATAACGGCCCCAGAACCCACACGGGGACGTACCGCGATCGAAACCCACCGCTGGCTGCGTGGATTTTTATCATGGTACGGAGCGTCGCAGGTCGACCCAGACTAAAATGGGTACCAGCTTGTATGACCTGGGGAAAGTAAAGACGGCCGGCCTAATGCTGAACACATTACCCAACTCACATAGTGCCGATTTGTCTGTAAAAACATAAGTGCTCTTCCCATTTGCCCGATGCGCCTAAAGGCGTGAAAAGAGATCTTTACTTTACTGTTCATTAAATCTACTACTACTGTACATTTAAAAAATTTTTTCTTTATGCCACTGACATAAATGGTTTGATTGGTTCATCATCATCGTACTTGTCGGGTTCTGCTATTGTATGTCGCACAGGGCTCACAGTATGTTTATCCATTCAGGTCTATCCAGAGCAATCCCTTGGATATTATGGATTTAATCCAGCCCAGCACTTCTGGCCTCTCTCGTCTTGAAGCTTCTTTTGTCGTTCTCACTTCTTCATTCTGTTTATTTCCCATTGCATTGCCTGCTTGGTAATTCTCTGCTGGTTTCTTCTCAGGAAATTTCCAGTAAAGCGCCATCGTCTTTCTCCTATAACTTGTTACTCATTGTTGTCCAGACATTTCTCTTATTTCTTTTCCTTCTTGAATTCATCTAGATCTGGGTAAAATTCTTGTCAATTTCAGTCAGCTCCTAGAATGAGCGGCCGCTTTATCTTGACTTGGTTTTTTTTTTGCTGCGTATGGTGACTCTTGTTTGTTTCCAGTTTATTTGTCAGTTTATAATGTCTCCTGTTTTGTATCTGTGTATAGGGAGGGGATCGTAAACTGCTCTAAAAAGGGCAGTTTGTTTGCCTGGGACGGCTCTGGAACGGGTATGGGCGGGAGTGAATCACCCCCCCCCCCCAACTTTATATTTAATAGTTTCCTCATGTGTTTGTTTTCAAACACATTCAACTATCGTTCCATCTCTACAGTGGTCTGGTATGTCGTGTTAGACTCAAAACTGTGTACACCAGTCCTTTGGATACTTTCCCAGGATATGTCTTTGTGTTAGAAAACGAGCCGACAGACAGCTGTAAGGGCTCTTTGGGGCGAGTGAACAATGCGGAAGCATAGATAGATCACACGTACTGGCAGTCTTGCATTCAACATAAGAGTGGAGACAAAACAAAGGAAACCGGCGTAGAAGCAAAGCAAATAATCTATTTAGGAAACATGCATTAGCCTAGCAACACACACACACACACACACAGAGAGAGAGAGAGAGAGAGAGAGAGAGAGAAGCAGAAAGAGAGTGAGAGAGAGAGAGTGAGAGAGGAGGTAGCAAGAGGGAGAAAGAGAGATAATGAAAGAAAGCGAAAAATGTGAAATATAGAAAGAGAGAAGAACAGAAAGATATATATAAACACACACATATA
>CAJHNH020004224.1:0-2500 GCA_905116865.2 Candidula unifasciata | reverse complement strand
ACCCAAGTAAAATCGTTTGGCCATATACCACGGATGCCAACAAACTGTATACCAAAGCAAGTAACGATGTAGATGCCAGGCGGGAAGCGAAGAAGAGGCCGACCATGCAAACTGTGGACAGAGGAAATAACAGAGTCACTCTGAATTCCAAATTACGAAGCGCACAAACGGGCAGTCTCCCGTAAATTGTACTTTACCTGGACACCGCAAGGTATAACAGGATCAAGGTGAGATGATGTAGATAATAACACTCTCCGAGGCTTTAGGAAATGCATTAATCTTTCCGCAAACGTGTAGAGAAAGCTTTCAGTAATGATCAGTTCAGGCGCGCTGGCGGTAATGACCCTCTTGTCATCAGGCGGGGATTGAAAACATCAAATTGTACTAAAGTTGACCAGGGAAGAGTGTTGAATGCATGTTGTTTATCAGTGGATAGAATTTGTTGACGCGGGAAATGTCGACTGTAGTTAAAGTAGCAGATTTGGAGTTTAGTGTGGGAAGATAGCGACTAGGCCAGGACTTGGGAAGTTGGGGGAATGTAGTAGTAGTTCCGACAGTAATCGAATACAGAGAGGTGGTGGAATGTAATTGTAGATTGGTCAGATATTAGATACAGAGGGGTGTGGGAATGTAGTAGTAGTAGTCTGGACATATATAGCATACACAGGGGTGGTGGAATGTAGTAATAGTTTCGACAGTAATCGAATACAGAGAGGTGGTGGAATGTAATTCTAGTTTGGTTAGATATTAAATACAGTGGAGTGTGGAAATATACTAGTAGTTTCGACAAGTTTATACAACGGATCGACATCTTAGCGCAAGAGTAATAATTCATAAGTGCTCCGTTCTATTCTAATTCAAGCCTGAGCCCAAGGTGACTCAGCGCAGTGCACGAACTCTGTAGCACCATCGAGGACCCTGAAAAACTTTGAGTAGATTTTAAACTCCAAATGTTGGCCGGGCTGCGCCGTTAGGCTATTCTTTGTGATTTATAACTGCCAATGGATTTTTTGCGTGCAATACACACGGGCGTCCCATCTTACTACCCAGAGACCAGCGGAAAATTAATAGGAGGCCACGTGAAAAGATCGAAGCCTTCACAGAGGCCTGAACCAGGGATCTCCAGCACACAAGACCACAAAGGGCATCCCCCCCCCCCCCGTGATGTTTCTTTCAAAGTCGGATTGCATCTGTCAGAGAAGCGAGATACCAACAGTCTGTATGCATGTAAGAAATGTAAAACGAGTTTGCACGCAAAACTCAAGTCATGAAACAGGGCACAAGTGGACGAGCAACAACATTTTCCCGGCAGAGTTTACAGTCAGTTGTCGCGAACACACAGAAGAGACGACAGTGGCGATGTTGTCACGCGAAGAAAACCCCAGAATAATGTAACAAGAAGGTCTTTACCATGAAACCCACACGGGCGTAGAAACGAAATCACACAGTAAAGGAAAATAAAATATGAAGTGAAGTTAAAATGATAGAGAGGACATGCAACAGCAAAGGATACGATGACCTGGAAGGAGTTGGTTGATATCCTATGCTCCATTGGAAGAAACAGCAGAATAATATATATAAATATACACGCAAATATCCACACACACACATTAATTTATTGTCGTATTGTGCCATTATATATAGCATAGAGCCCGAGGTCTATTCCTTTATTCAGATGTAGTCTTTAAAGACGCAAGCATCATAACTATGTAAAAGAACAAGGCCGGTCAGAGTGACTGTAATAACTACAGGGGAATATCACTGCTGTGTACTGTTGGAAAAGTACTTGCGAGAATTGTTCTGCGAAGACTCCAGATCCTGGGAGACCGGGTTTACCCGGAGTCTGGACTCTTCAGTTCAGAGATCTGCTGTGCAGTCGCTTGATATCATGAATGGAATCCGGTCCTGCGATTTTGCCTTCGCTCGTCAACGTTCACCTGAGATGGAGCTAGGAGGGAGGGAGGAGGTTGGTGTGGTTAACTTGTTGTCTACCTGGGACTGGGGGGGGAGGGGGGGGGGGGGGGCTGCATGCGAAAGCGAAAGATAGAACGAATTGGCGTGATATTTATGTGTGTGCGTGCGCGCGCGCGCGTGTGTATGTGCGCAGTTAAACCATGTTAGGCTCCTTGACCTCCACCCCACCCTCTCCCAAAATGTTAAGGTGCTTCCCTCCAAACTTCCACACCCCACAGTATGTATGTATGTGTGTTCTTTTTTTTTTTTTTAAATCACCACCCCAGCACTGTACGAGGTTTTGTACACGGATGAGCGACTCTGTTCATCTATCATATTCAGACATGCTTCTGGCTATGCACAGTCGGGCGAATTTAGGCAGTAGCTGTTGACGTCAGATGGTGAACACCAAGTTGAAATGTGACCCGTCTGCAATGCCATGGGATTATCAAAGCGCATCCAACCAACCCCCCCCCCCCCCAACCAAAAAAATGCTTGTATCACACGAACCATTCGATTGTTATTTCTCGTACATCACATAAAGTAC
>CAJHNH020004223.1:1090415-1156815 GCA_905116865.2 Candidula unifasciata | reverse complement strand
TGCTTAAAGGGCCGAATGTCAGACGGGCCTGCGTGCCCAATTTGTAACCCTTTGAAAATAAAGTTTGTTCGTTCGTTCGTTTTTCTTCTTCTTCTTCTTCTTCTTCTGCTTCTTCCTTTTTATTTTTCTTCTTTTTCTTCTTCTTCTTTTTCTTCTTCTTCTTTTTCTTCCTTTTTCTTCTTCTTCTTCTACTTTTCTTCTTCTTTTTTTTATTTTTCTTCTTCTTTTTCTTCTTCTTCTTCCTTATTCTTCTTTTTCCTTTTCCCTCCTCCTCCTCCTCCTCTTCTTCTTCTTCTTCTTCTTTTTTTCTTCTTCTTCTTCTTCTTCTTCTTCTTCTTCTTCTTCTTCTTCTTCTTCTTCTTCTCCTTCTTCTTCTCCCCCTCCTTATCCTCCTTCTTTTTCTCCTCTTCCTTCTCCTCGTCTTCTTCATTTTCTTTCCGATAGATATTCGTGTCGAGTGTCCATGTTGTCTGATCTAATGTCGGGTTAGTAAGGTTTACATTGTCGGACATATCACTTGGGGAGATGATGGGGTTAGTGTAGGCCACTATAGGTTTTGTTAAATGGAATGATGGTGGGTTATTAAGGACACACATCGTTAGGTGTCTCAGATAGGTTCATTACTATGTGTTATGTTAGGGAGAAGGGCTCCCCCCCCCCCCCCCGCCAAGAGTTTTTTTTTTAAAACGAGCCTGTACTCACCGTATAGTAATTACAGTAGCACTGGGGGGGGGGGGGGGAGGGAGGGAACAATGCCTGAAAAATGGTACCGCTGCTACGTACTGATGAGTACCGCTAGAAGAAAAGCTCTGTTAATGAGTAAAATAACCATATAAGTAACATAAACAAGTGAGTAATGTGGACAAGTCAGCAGTATGAACAAATGGGTAATGTGAATTAGAAATTAATTTGAACAACGGAGTAATTAGAACAAATGAACAATATGAGCAAGGGAGTAATGTGAACAAGTGAATAATATGAACAGATGAGAAATTTGAACAAAATGTAATATGGACAAATGAGAAATACGGACATAGTTTTATGCACGGGGGAATACTTGGACTCTATTTTAAAAGTCAGGAGTGAAAATGATCCAAAGCACAACAATGTAGAGGCATACAGGGTGTGTCCTGAAAGTAATTGCACTAGTGCTATAGTTGCGCGCATGCACCGTTGGTGGGGAAGTCTGTGGCTGGGTGGAGTCGTGAAAGGTGTTAGCTACCCATTGCAACCAGACCTAGTTGTTGACTTACAGTTATGAATTAATCAAGTAGCAGAAAGTATTGTGAACGGCACTCATAGAAAGAAGTAGAAAGATAGAAGAATACACTAGACAACATAAAAATCGAAAGCTATAGTTACCGTGCCGGGAATTGAACCTGTCACCTCCAGACGGCGTCTGCGCCTCGCCATGAATACAAGTGCACTAAGATACATGGTCAACTAGGCACCCCCCAAAAAAGGTGTCTCATTGGCCATGTCTATCGTACAGCTTGAAATCCACGACTATGGAATACGGACAGAATTCATTTCAACCCATTGAAATGGCACCATAGGTTACAGAAATTTATATTAACGAATGGAGCGTGCGGATCGTGGAAGTAGTGAATCCCTGTACGAGTGACGTGTCGTGAAAAAAAAAATTGAACGGGGTGATCCTTTCCGGTGCTATTTGGAACTTTGTCTTTTGGTCTCCGGATCGTACTGAAACATCCAGGATTCATCACACGTGATCACCTTCCGCTGAAAGTTTGGCTGTACTGCCACACGCTCAAACAATTTTTGCGGTTTGCTTTGTTTTGGTCTGTCGGCACTTTTAGTACCGATTTTGCGTTAAAATTTCATAAACTTGCGTTTTGGGCAAGTGTAGTTTCTCCGCGACTAATCGCACACTATTTCGTTGATCACTGTTCAAACCGTCCAGCACGCGGTCCACGTTTTCCTTTGTTTTGGTGTTGGAAGGTCTACCCACTTGTCTTCTACCCTCAACATCTTCTCTCCCTTCCTTGAAGACATTATGCCTGTTAAACACCATCAATCGACGTGAACACTAATTTATGTTTGCTGTCTTTAACATTTTCGAAGTCTCTGCCCTGGATTTTTCGAGTCTGACGCAAAATTGTATTTGTGTAACGCTGTTCGATGGAAGATTCATTTTTTTTTCACGACACGTCACTCCTACAGGGATTCACTACTTCCACGATCCCCACACTCCAACTGCTCGTCAAAGACTTGAACTGTTAGCAACGCGTAGTTAACCCCACCCCCCCCCCCCACCCCCACCCCCCCCCCCCCCACTTCTCCACCTAATGACAGATCTCCTACCCACAGCGCGGGGGTGAAACTACAGCGCTTGTCAAGTTACTTTCGGAACATACCCTGTATATACGTTGAAACTATGGGGGTGACTGCAGTCAAGCTAATACAATGGTGAAACTATGGGGGTGACTGCAGTCAAGCTAATAAAATGGTGAAACTATGGGGGTGACTGCAGTCAAGCTAATAAAATGGTGAAACTATGGGGGTGACTGCAGTCAAGCTAATAAAATGGTGAAACTATGGGGGTGACTGCAGTCAAGCTAATATAATGGTGAAACTATGGGGGTGACTGCAGTCAAGCTAATATAATGGTGAAACTATGGGGGTGACTGCAGTCAAGCTAATAAAATGGTGAAACTATGGGGGTGACTGCAGTCAAGCTAATAAAATGGTAAAACTATGGGGGTGACTGCAGTCAAGCTAATAAAATGGTGAAACTATGGGGGTGACTGCAGTCAAGCTAATAAAATGGTGAAACTATGGGGGTGACTGCAGTCAAGCTAATATAATGGTGAAACTATGGGGGTGACTGCAGTCAAGCTAATATAATGGTGAAACTATGGGGTGGCTGCAGTCAAGCTAACAAAATGGTGAAACTATGGGGGTGACTGCAGTCAAGCTAATATAATGGTGAAACTATGGGGGTGACTGCAGTCAAGCTAATATAATGGTGAAACTATGGGGGTGACTGCAGTCAAGCTAATATAATGGTGAAACTATGGGGGTGACTGCAGTCAAGCTAATATAATGGTGAAACTATGGGGGTGACTGCAGTCAAGCTAATATAATGGTGAAACTATGGGGGGTGACTGCAGTCAAGCTAATATAATGGTGAAACTATGGGGGTGACTGCAGTCAAGCTAATATAATGGTGAAACTATGGGGGGTGACTGCAGTCAAGCTAATATAATGGTGAAACTATGGGGGTGACTGCAGTCAAGCTAATATAATGGTGAAACTATGGGGGTGACTGCAGTCAAGCTAATATAATGGTGAAACTATGGGGGTGACTGCAGTCAAGCTAATAAAATTGTGAAACTATGGGGGTGACTGCAGTCAAGCTAATATAATGGTGAAACTATGGGGTTGACTGCAGTCAAGCTAATATAATGGTGAAACTATGGGGGTGACTGCAGTCAAGCTAATAAAATGGTGAAACTATGGGGGTGACTGCAGTCAAGCTAATATATCATCCTGTATATACGCTGTTGAGCATCTGACGTATAAGTAAAGTAATAGTAAAAGACTGTTCTCGTGTCTATTGTCATCTAACAGAGGCAGAACGGCTGAGTGACTGGTCAATTAGTCAAATGGTCACGTCGTTTGCTTCTCGTTGTTAAGGTCGTGAGTTTGTTTTACGGTGACGTCGTTCAGATCATTAGTGAAACTTTTACCGAGATAACTAGGGATCTTCACCGGAGCTACGGAGTTGGTGTTTTACGGAACCTATTTGATGAAAGAGACCAAGCCATACGGGATAAAACCCCATTGCAATGAAGTGGATTATATCACCTTTAATCTTTAACCTTTTAACAACACATCTAGCAAAGTAAACCTATGATAAATTCGTAACCCCTCATGTGACATGCCTACAATGTAACTCAAACTAAACTCTCAAATTTTCACTAAACACATCTAACAATGTAGCCTAAACTATCAATAAATGTAGCCGACACTAATTCATCACCTTTCCATTTAACCCATCAAACAATATAGCCAATACAAGCCCAGCATCACCGATTTAACACATCCAACAATTTAGTTCATATGAACCCGGTGTCACCCAGTTTAACACCCATTTAACACATTCAACAATTTAGTTCATATAATCCCAGTATCACCCAGTTTAACACCCATTTAACACATTCAACAATTTAACTTATAGGAACCCAGTACCACCCAGTTTAACACCCAATTAACACGTCCAACAATTTAGCTCCTCTGAATCCAGTGTCAGGCAGTTTAACACCCATTTACCACATTCAACAGTTTAGTAGCTCATATGAACTCAGTGTCACCTAGTTTAGCACTCATTTAACAGATTCAACAATTTAGCTCATAGAAGCCAAGTTCGCCCAGTTTAACACCCATTCAACACATCAAACAATGTAACCCAAGCTAACATATCATCTTTCTATTTAACACGTCACACAATGTAGCCCGTAGTAACGTATTATCATTTATTTAGCACATCAATAAATGTAAACCAAACTAACAAAACCTCTTTCCATTTAGCACTTCAATAAATATAGCCCAAACTAATCTATCATCTCTCTGTCTAGCACACCAAAAAAGATAGCCTTAATTAAACTATCATCTTTCCTTTTAGCACATCAATAAATGTAGCCTCAAATAAGCTATCATCTTTCCATTTAGCACATCAATAAATGTAGTCCAACCTAACCTATCATCTTTCCATTTAGCACATCAATAAATATAGCCCAAACTAACCTATTATCTTTCCATTTAGCACATCAATTAATGTAGCCCAACCTAACCTATTATCTTTCCATTTAGCACATCAATAAATATACCCTCAATTAAACTATCATCTTTCCATTTAGCAAATCAATAAATATAGCCTCAAATAAGCTATCATCTTTCCATTTAGCACATCAATAAATGTAGTCCAACCTAACCTATCATCTTTCCATTAAGCACATCAATAAATATAGCCCAAACTAACCTATTATCTTTCCATTTAGCACATCAATTAATGTAGCCCAACCTAACCTATCATCTTTCCATTTAGCACATCAATAAATATACCCTCAATTAAACTATCATCTTTCCATTTAGCACATCAATAAATATAGCCTCAAATAAGCTATCATCTTTCCATTTAGCACATCAATAAATGTAGTCCAACCTAACCTATCATCTTTCCATTAAGCACATCAATAAATATAGCCCAAACTAACCTATTATCTTTCCATTTAGCACATCAATTAATGTAGCCCAACCTAACCTATCATCTTTCCATTTAGCACATCAATAAATAAACCTCAATGAAACTATCATCTGTCCATTTAGCACATCAATAACTGTAGCCCAAACTGAACTGTGATTTTTCTATTTAGGACACCAAATAATATCGCTTTATCAAGCTTTCATTTTTCCGTTTAACATACCTACCATGTAGTCCAAACTAAACTGTCATCGTTCTGCCATTGAAAAGACCTAACATTGTCACACATACTAACCTCGATCACCCCATTTCCATCGTCACTAACAGTTGGTCATAGTCCCAAGGCCAGACGAAAGAAGCTCTGTGTCCGCATGAAGAGCTTCTCACTGGAGATGCCAGACCCACCCAAGCAACTTTTGGGCATTGACGAGGTGCCAAAGAAGAGTCCCTCCTTCACCAGCAGCTCTTTTGGTAGGTATCACAGAGAGCATTTCCTGCTGGTCCGTGAGTCCAGATATGTGGATAATATTCTTCTGAAGTTTGTAATCGTCTGTCTGTCTGTCCGTCCGTCTGTCTGTCAATGTCTCCCTCTCTCTTGTCTTTCTGTCTGTCCTTCCGTCTGTCTGTCATCGTCTCCCTCTCGCTTGTCCGTCCGTCTGTCTGTCATCGTCTCCCTCTCGCTTGTCTGTCTGTCTGTCTGTCCGTCCGTCCGTCCGTCCGTCCGTCCGTCCGTCCGTCCGTCCGTCTCAAAGTTAATTGCTTTTATGATATCTTCGTAAATATCATTAAGCAAATAACCCCCCCCCCCTTTTTTTTCCCCACTGTGGTGGTAGGGGGAGACAGTACACACAAACAAAAAATCTGCCGTTGTGGCTGCAGTCTATATAAAGGTTCTTTTATAAAGGCTTCCGCCAAACCATCAAATGTTTCTTGTGTGAATGCGTTGTTCCCCAACCCCCTATCGGACGAAAAAGCTGACCATCAAAGAACTGGTCATCTCATCTTATGTTTCTGTGACCTGGTTTTAAAAAAGGCATGTAAATTCGCCTCACTAGGGAAGGAAGTAAAAGAAAGTAAAGAGCCCCTTTTACGCCTTTCGGCGCATTGGACATAAGGAAAGAGCACCCGATATTTTTACAGATCAATCGGCTCTAGGTAGGTAATGTGGTCAGCAGTACGCCGGCCGTCTTTACTTTCCAGGACATCCACCCTGGTACCCATGTCAGGCTGGGTCGACCTGCGATGCCCCATTCCACGATAAAAATCCATGCAGTCAGCAGTGGGTTTCGATCGCGGTAGTTGGAGTTACGAGTCGGACTCGCAACGCCTAAGCCACGGATGCCTATATGGAATGATCTGTAAGCAAATTACAGTAACATTTATATTGTTTCATGGAATAAAATGTAAGGTAAGTAACTCTTAAATCTGCATCACTTCTTGGATTATCAGACTTGATAATTTAAATAATTCACTTAAGATTCCTATTGTGAAAACACAAGCTGTGTGATTATCTGTTTTGTATTATATTTAATCTTAGCTTGGGTAACGTTGACAAATTCAGTACCAGCTCTGTATCAATATGTTTGAGGATTATGTAAGTAACTTTTAAGGAACACAGTTGCTCTTCCTAGTAAACAGAACGAATTAAAATAATAACTATTTCAGAGGTGAATAGATGTGTAACATCATAACATAGAAACATCAAAGAATTACTCATTGCTGATGACCAGGCCTTGATTGCAGATACAGCCATGAATTTGCAACAGCATCTCGCATCCATAAAAGAAGATTGTCAATCACATAATCTGAGAATCAACATCGAATAGACCGAAGTAATGTCAATAGTAAGAAAGAAGCAGGATTTTAACATAGCATTAGAGCATTCACAAATTAAACAAAGCATATGAGTTTAAATATCTTGGAACAACGTTAACTGAAGATGGTAAATTGGACAAAGAAATTGGTATCCGATGCAGTAAAGCAGGCCAAGTGTTGGGACAGTTATTTTTTTGAAGCGGTTAAATACTGAAGGAAAGAAGAAAAACAGTGCAAATTTAACGTTCAGATTACTTTAATGCGATGAATGAGCTTGTTTGAATGCATTTTTCATTATATCCATTCCATTTTTATTTTTAGAAAATTTCTCCAGCATGAATGATCCTGTCTGGAGGGATAAAGCGAGGCGTTTGGAGATATCCTCATCTTTATGTACTAAATCAGAATGATTGCATTCAAAATGTCTCTTTAACCCCCCCCCCCCCACAGACCCCCCCCCCAAACACACACACACACACACACACACACAGACACACACGGGCGCGCATAAAAGCACCAGAAGAATACATGATCTGTAAATACACGTACCTACTTGACCAGGCTAACAGTTACTACTATACAGACCACATTTTCTATCTTTACATTTCAGTCTCAGTCACAATGCAACCACAGCTTTACTTATCGAATGCACCATTTATAAATGTAGGTAAAGAATCGGTCGCACCTCGAGATAAATATAAGGACAATTCTCGGCACGCTGTGGTTGGCATTGTAGGCAATATGAAACACGTCTGTGTGTGAAATCAGAAATAAACTCTTTCCGAGGGAAGACAACTTAAATTTTAACTCTTAAGTATCTGCATGTCTTCTTTGGTAATTACACAATGTTTAGCTGACTTTTCGTGATTACTGCTCCACGGCACCCCTGGCAAACGCTTGGGGCACCACTGGGTGCCGCGGCACCCAATTTGAGAACCGCTGACCTAGTGTATGTGTAGTTCCATCGTTTCTCTTATTGGCGACAAGAGCTGTCATGACCTTGTCCAACATCTGCTACCAGATAAAAGCCAGACCAGTGGTGCTGGTCCCGCGGCCGTCAAGAAGAGGATTGCCTTCAGCAGCCGGTCGCCGTCAGTAGAGACCGAGGACTCCAAGGACAGGAGTAGGACCCCGTCACCAGAGTTGTCTCCCGTGAGTTTGTGTTCAGTGTTCTCGTTGTGATTAACTTATTGCTTTTAGGGAGCCTCGTAAGCGCAGTCGAAAGGAGGCTCGCTTTCAAATCCAACTGCGACTCTCTGCAGCCACGGTCGGTGTTCGAAACCGGGTGGTTTCCGGCGTTCACTAAGCCTCTAGGAAATGGGTACCAGAGTTGACACTTTGGGGTAAATGGAGGAACGTCGCTGCAGCAACGGTATTACGTGCGGATGGCAACACAGGCAGACAGTTTCTTATCAGCTGTTGGTACTGGTGGCAGAGCACTTATGGTTTTTAACCGTGTGCCATGACGCTGGTTCACATCTCCCGACATTACCTGAACCTGTTATTGCTGTTTGTGTGCTTAGTAAAGTCAAGTTGGGTAAAGTGAGGCGAAGTAAAATAAACTAGAGTAAGTTCTTGTCAAATAAAGTGGAGTGAAAAAAAAAAGTAAAGTGAGAGTGAAATAAAGTAAGGTAGAGTGAAACCACACAGTCTCTGTGCGCATACCCAGGGGCATTGGGACACAGGGATTCAGGCTCCTTAGCCCCTCTCCTTCCTTCCCCTCCTCCCCCCCCCCCCACACACCAATTCTAAAATAAATTCAAAAGCACCCCTCGCCCTCCTTTTTCTTCCTCCCACCCCATAAAAAGTGTATGAATGATAATCAGCCGCTGTAACCTCGTGTTTAAAGTTCTCTTGAGTATTTGTTTAGACATAACATTATTTTAAATATATTTATGTACCATTCAGTTCATTATTATAATTGTTGTAAAAATAAACAATGTATATATATTGTTGGGACGGGGTTTAGCAACTTTATAAATTTAGGGGCGGGGGGGGGGCACTAAGAAATATTCCTCCCCTAAAATTGGGGAGGGGGGGGGGTTAAAGTATATTTAGGCTCAAAGTTTCAAATCCCCTATATTGTACTACCCTTGGTGCCAATAAAATAAATAACTCACAAATGTCGGTGAACACAATGTGCCCTATTTATCTTGCAGAAAATCAAAAAGAAAGAAGAGGACGTCTATGTGTCCTTGTATCATTTCCGGGCCAAAGAGAAGGACGACATGGACTTGAGGTGAGTGCTGGTCAGGTCATGGTTGGTGAAGGGTTAAGTGTTGATTAGGTCATGGTTGGTGAAGGGTTAAGTGTTGATCAGGTCATGGCTGAAGAGTTAAGTGTTGATTAGGTCATGGTTGGTGAAGGGTTAAGTGTTGATCAGGTCATGGCTGGTGAAGGGTTAAGTGTTGATTAGCTCATGGTTGGTGAGGGGTTAAGTGTTGATTAGGTCATGGTTGTTGAAGGGTTAAGTGTTGATCAGGTCATGGTTGGTGAAGGGTTAAGTGTTGATTAGGTCATGGTTGTTGAACGGTTAAGTGTTGATCAGGTCATGGCTGAAGAGTTAAGTGTTGAACAGGTCATGGTTGGTGAAGGGTTAAGTATTGATCAGGTCATGGTTGGTGAAGGGTTAAGTGTTGATCAGGTCATGGTTGGTGAAGGGTTAAATGTTGATCAGGTCATGGTTAATGAAGAGTTAAGTGTTGATTAGGTCATGGTTTGTGAAGAGTTAAGTGTTGATTAGGTCATGGTTGTTAAAGGGTTAAGTGTTGATTAGGTCATGGTTAGTGAAGGGTTAAGTGTTGATTAGGTCATGGTTAGTGAAGAGTTAAGTGTTGATTAGGTCATGGTTTGTGAAGAGTTAAGTGTTGATTAGGTCATGGTTGTTAAAGGGTTAAGTGTTGATTAGGTCATGGTTAGTGAAGGGTTAAGTGTTGATTAGGTCATGGTTAGTGAAGGGTTAAGTGTTGATTAGGTCATGGTTGGTGAAGAGTTAAGTGTTGATTAAGTCATGGTTGGTGAAGGGTTAAGTGTTGATTAGGTCATGGTTGGTGAAGAGTTAAGTGTTGATTAGGTCATGGTTGGTGAAGGGTTAAGTGTTGATAAGGTCATGGTTGGTGAAGAGTTAAGTGTTGATCAGGTCATGGTTGGTGAAGGGTTAAGTGTTGATCAGGTCATGGTTGGTAAAGGGTTAAGTGTTGATTAGGGCATGGTTGTTAAAGGGTTAAGTATTGATTAGGTCATGGTTGGTGAAGGGTTAAGTGTTGATCAGGTCATGGTTGGTAAAGAGTTAAGTGTTGATCAGGTCACGGTTGGTGAAGGGTTAAGTGTTTGTCAGGTCATGGTTGGTGAAGGGTTAAGTGTTGATCAGGTCATGGTTGGTGAAGAGTTAAGTGTTGATTAGGTCATGGTTGGTGAAGGGTTAAGTGTTGATTAGGTCATGGTTGGTGAAGGGTTAAGTGTTGATTAGGTCATGGTTGGTGAAGGGTTAAGTGTTGATCAGGTCATGGCTGAATAGTTAAGTATTGATTAGGTCATGGTTGGTGAAGGGTTAAGTGTTGATAAGGTCATGGTTGGTGAAGAGTTAAGTGTTGATCAGGTCATGGTTGGTAAAGAGTTAAGTGTTGATCAGGTCATGGTTGGTAAAGGGTTAAGTGTTGATCAGGTCATGGTTGGTAAAGAGTTAAGTGTTGATCAGGTCATGGTTGGTGAAGGGTTAAGTGTTGATAAGGTCATGGTTGGTGAAGGGTTAAGTGTTGATCAGGTCATGGTTGGTAAAGGGTTAAGTGTTGATCAGGTCATGGTTGGTGAAGAGTTAAGTGTTGATCAGGTCTTGGTTGGTGAAGGGTTAAGTGTTGATTAGGTCATGGTTGGTGAAGGGTTAAGTGTTGGTCAGGTCTTGGTTGGTAAAGGGTTAAGTGTTGATCAGGTCATGGTTGGTAAAGAGTTAAGTGTTGATCAGGTCATGGTTGGTGAAGGGTTAAGTGTTGATTAGGTCATGGTTGGTGAAGGGTTAAGTGTTGATCAGGTCATGGCTGAAGGGTTAAGTGTTGATCAGGTCATGGTTGGTGAAGGGTTAAGTAATGGTTAGTGGAGGGTCGATGGGATTTTTTGTGGGTAGGGAAAGAGACATGAGAAACGCTGTTGCAAACTATCACACTTGTACAAAATGTCATATAGATGTGAAACAATGTGGGGGAAATGTCACAATCGTGTTAATCGCATCAAATGACGTTTGTGTTTAATTTTGTTGTTGAATTTTACATTTATAAGAAATACCACACTATTGCTGAATTTTACGTTAATACGGAGTGCCACACTGGTGTGGTGAATTATAAAATTGCCGAATTTTACTTTAATATGAAAACGGTGGAATTCCAGTATTCATCAATAATCCGTTCTTGAGGGGAGAACGAATATGACAAATAGACAAATATCAAACCAGTTTTTCTCATGGAAATTGACCAAATATTATGGATTTTGTTCCCAACCCCGAATCAAGCCTATCTGTTCTTTTAAAACAACACAGTTTCGAAAATCGATCTCGGAAATCATTGCAAATATATTTTCAATACATAATAACTGGATGTACTCTATCTTTTAGATGGCGGGAAGGGGGGGGGGGTGGAAGGGGAGTCACCTTACAATATTACATAAGCTAATGTCACTTCTGGTGATTGATGCAGTATTTTCCAGATGATCATCAGAACTCGGTTGTTGTTGTTGTTGTTTTTTTTTTTTTTTAGAAGTTATATCTAATGTTGTTCGTTTTGTTCAAATGTGTTTAATGTTTCAAAGTGTCCAGACTCATCGTCCTCAAATGAATTGATAAACTGATTACCTATAGCGATGTTTGGTTGCCATTTGTCGGTGAAAACCTGCATTTGTGCCCAAGTGGACAGCCTTAATTTCAGCACTTGGAACCTGTCCATCATCATCATTTGTTTTCTTCGAGTGAAGACTCACACGCCACGTCGAAAGAAGGACGAATATTCACTTTTCTTGCAAAAAAATTTTTTTAAATGTGAACGAAACAAAAGGACTAAATTTGTTTTAAAAGATAAATATTAGAGTTCACAAATATTGAAGTTTGTTACCATATTTTGTTGAATATTACATGAATGCAGAATACCATAATATTACAAAAAGGATTTCGTAAAGATGGAAGATTATACTGTTGTCGAATATTCCATTAATACTAAATGCTACACTATAACTGAATGTTCCATTTAAAGATGGATTACATCCTCGATTAAACCGTTTCTATTGTTCTCTGAGGCTCGTTCTGTGAATCGTCGCTAGGATTACGCTGCAATGTGCCTTGTGTTACAAATTCTTTGCAAGGAGCAGCCACACCTCTTAGAGAAATGGGTTAAACAATCTGCAATGAAATAGATCCCTTCGCCTTAAATATTTCTTTCTTTAATTATGCCTATCAAACACAGGAAGCAGCCGTGGCTTAGCGGCTAGACGCTCGCGTGTGTATCGGAAGCTCCTGGGTTCAGGCATACCGGTTCGAGCTGACGGGCCGGGTAGGCAACGCAGCGGTTCTCAAACGTAATAAACTATTGTATTTTCGGCTTTTAATAATTTAACAATTTTAAGCTACATTTTCTTATTATTGCCGCGGCACCCCTGACATACTCTCACGGCACCCCAGGGTGCCTCTGCACCCAGTTTGAGAACCGCCACCCGACCCGGTGACGTCAGTAGCACGGCCCTTCAGCTGGAGCCGGTCGTGGTTCAGGTACTGAGTCAGACTTTTTTAGGACCTTGGTTCCCAGATCGACCGAACCTAAAACGGGTAACAGGGAAAATCCTGAGAAGTAAAGGAGATGGGCCTAACGCTGACCACATCACCCACCGAGTGCCTATTGGTGTATAAAATAAACATCTAGTACAATATGTCCAGTACAGCTGAAGGCATCGAAAAGGGCCCTTTACTTTTACTGTCAAACACAGGCTCCAAACAAGGAAAACAGGAGGAAAGATGAGCTGGTGCTTAGCGCCGCCCCCCCCCCCCCACGCCCTTCCCCCCCCCCCAATGATTGAGAAGGGTGGGGGGTGCGGTGCTGACGGTATCTATTATAGAGCCAGTTGAAAAATTGCAAGTTGCACGATCACAGTTCCTGCAAACAAACACAGCCCCGAGAAAACGATACTGGTCTATTCGGCAGAAAGGGAAATAGAAGATTGTGTTTATGTGGGTGGGAAAAATAAATTGGGTAAAACAAAACCAATTTGCTGCATTCGATGACAGAACATTGATTAGTTTTGGCAGAGGGTAACGGCTATATCATTGGCTTTGGAATATTGTGCTTGTGGCAATGAGATATGAACAATGGAGGGAAATAATAGACTGGGAAAGAGATGAACAACGAAAGAAAATGATAGACTGGGAAAGAGATAAACAATAGAGGAAAATGATAGATTGGGAACGAGATGGAAAATTTAAGGAAATGATAGACTGGGAACGAGATGGAAAATGGAGGAAAATGATAGACTGGGAATGAGATGGAAAATTAAAGGAAATGATAGACTGGGAACGAGATGGAAAATGATAGACTGGGAATGAGATGGAAAATTAAAGAAAATGATAGACTGGGAACGAGAAGGAAAATGGAGGAAAATGATAGACTGGGAATGAGATGAAAAATTAAAGGAAATGATAGACTTCTTTTTCTTCTAGGTCGCCCTAAAGGGTGACTGGCACGCTCTGTTACGGTTTATAGCTTGACTGTGATTTATGTGCTATTCGACTCAACACATCCGATTTCAGCGATCCCCTAATTAGTCACCTTTTACGACATGCATGTTGCGGGGGATGGTGGCGGCATTGGGTCCTGCCCCCCCCCCCCCTTTCCCTCAAAACTCAAAACGGAGCCCTGGTACCCACACATGAATATAATAGGAGGGATAGAGGCGATTGAGAGACGCGTTAATGAAGATGTGATATATAAAGGAGAGAGAGGGGGGATAAGATGGGTAGATAAACGAAATTGATGAAAGATAGAGGGGAGAGGGATGAATTGGGTGAGATAAGGGTTAGAGAGGAGTGGCGCGTATTGGAAGAGAGAGAGAGAGAGAGAGAGAGAGAGAGAGAGAGAGAGAGAGAGAGAGAGAGAGATAGAGATAGAGAGAGAAAGACCTGTCCTAATCTGCATACTTCATTATTTGCTGTAATTTTAAGATTGTCTGAAATTGTTGATGTCAGAACGGATTCCATCAAATGTTCGCACGCCCCCCCCCCCCTCCCCATTTGCCCCCCTTGCCCGTTGCACTAATTTCTCATGGTCTCTAATGTCTGCCATTTCATTACCAGTGTTGTCTCTAAGCGTCGGAACCCATGCTATGGTAATTTCGCATCCATTGTTCCCAAGTTATATGGCTAGTGTTAAAATCTCCTCTAAAATTTCCGGCCTACTTCCCTTGGTTCAGTTTTCTATTGATTGTAAAGATGAAAGGGAATCTATCACTAAAATGGGAAAGAGATTTGCAGATGATGTACTTATGTATAGGAAGGGGAGAAATCTGATTCAAATAACTCAAGAGTTACAGGTAACAGTAGATAAGGTGATTGACAGGTGTACAGAGATGAGTGCTGTGATCAACCCAGAGAAGGCAACCGTCCTGTTGTGTGTTCTTTGGACACCAGGATTGTTAGAGCTGATGTTTCCAGACTCAAAATAAATGGCAGTGACGTCAAAAAAGACAGCAGACTGCTTTACATGTGAGCCTGCTTGGCACTTGCCTGGGAGTCCCACAAGCATTGGAGGCCCTAGGCTGAGCTGTGTTTCATGTCACTTGTCGTAAATAAACATTTCATCCCTTGAGTTGTTGTCGTGGGAGTTTCAATGCACTGGTTTGCCCAGGGGTCCACAGTGCGGTTATGGTAGCTCTGCCGCATGCCGTTGGACACCGGAGATCAAAAACGCCCTAGACGTGAGAGTTCGCCTCACGAGAAAGTTGGCAGGAGATAAGATTACCCTCCCATGTAGCGTGTGAGATCTACGTTCAGCATAGAGCCTCTTACATTTAGCGACCGGTTCGCCCATTGGCTCACCGGTAGACGACTTTTTCGCAGGTAAAAACAGTATTTGGGTCTTCCTCTGATTGCTTCAACACAACAGGAGTCCCTTGCAGGCCTTTTGGCGGCGTACAATACTACAGCTTTTTATATGGCACACAAAACCTAGTCACAATTATAACCTAAAGCTCCACCTTTAGGGATGATGGTTGGAGGTGACGGTTTTAATGTTATTGTTTTCACAGCAAAGTTGTGGTGACTGTTGGTGTCCTCACATTTAATATCTGTGTTTAATTGCTGTCCACAGACCAGGTTCCCGTGTCACAGTTAAAACCAAGTCAAAGACAGACTGGTGGAAGGTAAGGACCACAAAAGTATGGATCTATATGGGGAATAAAGAACCTACATGATACATGCTGCTTACGGGATACACGATATTTCAGCCTAGAAAACCACTGTTCTGATTTGTCTTATACCGCAACTCTGTTTGTCTTATATACCTACTGTAACTCTTTTTGTCTTATATACCTATCGCAACTCTGTTTGTCCTATATACCTATCGCAACTCGGTTTGTCTTATATACCTACCGCAACTCTGTTTGTCTTATATACCTACTGTAACTCTGTTTTTCTTATATACCTACTGCAACTCTGTCTTATATACCTACCGCAACTCTGTTTGTCTTATATACCTTCCACAACTCTGTTTGTCTTATATACCTACCGCATCTCTGTTTGTCTTATATACCTACCGCAACTCTGTTTGTCTTATATACCTACTGTAACTCTTTTTGTCTTATATACCTATCGCAACTCTGTTTGTCCTATATACCTATCGCAACTCGGTTTGTCTTATATACCTACCGCAACTCTGTTTGTCTTATATACCTACTGTAACTCTGTTTTTCTTATATACCTACTGCAACTCTGTCTTATATACCTACCGCAACTCTGTTTGTCTTATATACCTTCCACAACTCTGTTTGTCTTATATACCTACCGCATCTCTGTTTGTCTTATATACCTACCGCAACTCTGTTTGTCTTATATACCTACCGCATCTCTGTTTGTCTTATATACCTACCGCAACTCTGTTTGTCTTATATACCTACCGCAACTCTGTTTGTCTTATATACCTACTGCAACTCTGTCTTATATACCTACCACTGCTTTGTTTTGTCTTATATACCTATCATTACATTGTTTTTATGTTATGTACCTACTACCACAATTTTGTTTTATGCTGCATACTTACCACTGTTCCACTGCTCTGTTGTATCTTATACATCTACTACTCTACTTGTCCTGTCTTACATACCTACCACAATTCTGTTTTATCTTACATACCTACCAACCACTGCTCTGTTATACATCTACCACTCTGCGTGTCTTGTGTTACATACCTACCCCTGTTCTGTTTTATCTCACATAGCTTCGACTACTTTGGAAAGTTTTAAACCTGCCTTTAATATCAATGTACTCCATGGTAGTGCCCTTTGTGGTCGTTATAGAGGCTCTAATTATAACGTCTGCGCTGGATATAACTATAGGCCCAGTTGTCCAATGCGGTACCCGCTGTACCCCTTTCAGTATTAAGGTTGACTGACTGACTGACTTTCTACCCCACTAGGACATCACACAAGCGATAAACACCCGATGACACAAAGTGCCACCATGCGGATGAGGATCACCGTGGAGAGGTCCCAGAAACCGCGTTCAGACAATTGGCCATATTGATGGCCTGCCTATATTGCGGCCCCTGGCAAAAGCCAGAGTAGGGCTTCAAATAAGAAAAAAATTACGTCCTGAAAAGGACGTAAGTATGTTTCCTAGACACACAATTTTAAGGTTGTTAATGTGCTCAAGTATATAATGTTTCAAACATCATTACAAAAGGTAGTCACATTTTTTTTTCTTTCACTGCTTTGCCATTGCTGTATGAGCGGTCAAAGCGCATACTGTTGTAGAAATCCACCACGCAAAGCGGTTAGCGGCCAAATTGTCGGCAGCTGAATGGAAAGTGGTACGTGGAAGGTATGAAACTGCATTCATAACCCCTAAGGCGCAGGCGCTAACTAATGATAACACAAAAGGGTAATTTTGGTACTGAACTGGAAGTGTGCGCTGAGGATGGCGGGACCGGCGGCACCGAAACAAGGGGAGCTCATGCACCTTGAGCCGCATGCCCCTCCCCCTTAACCTCGCTCCTTTTTGTTTTAAATTAGAGCTGAGCGCTTCCACATCCACTCCTCTATAAATTTGCAAGGGGAGCTAAGCCGTCGTTTAACCAACCCCCCTTCCCCCCCCCCCCCCCCCGACACATCCCATCCCCACCCCGCCTCCCCTCCAATATATATATATATATATATATATATATATATATATATATATATATATATATATATAGAGAGAGAGAGAGAGAGAGAGAGAGAGAGAGATTCTCATATTACGCATTCGTTTACGTATTTCCTTTTATTCTCAATTATTAAAATATATTACTACATTTATTTGACATTCAGCCTATACAAATAATACCAGTCCTTATTATTATGATATCATTATGCGCCAAAGCCAGACTTATGGCCTTTATAAAAATATACGGTATGAATTCCCCCTCTCTTCCCCATGTTTTCTCTGTGTCGGCTTCCCTTGGTGGAGCAGGCCCCTTATGAGAATGTCCGGAGGGCTGTGATGCCTTTATATAAATATATATATATATATATATATATATATATATATACAACTCAAACGATAACTTATAATTCCCTTAGTGCGTGCTCCGTTGACAAAAGCGTTTGCCTTTCTTCTGTTGAACACAGGGCAAGTGTAACGGAAGGTCAGGCTATTTCCCGGCCAAATACTTGCTGAAGCTGGAGAAGTACCAGCGAGTCTATCAGGTCAATCAAACACTGAACCTCACGGAGCTAGATGGAATCGGATTAAGGCTACACAAAGATCAGGTATGTTCTGTCCACGGCCTTCTCTATTAATAAATAGCTCAAGATGGGCGTGGTTTTGTCCAGTGGCGAGGCTTGTATGCAACGGATGAACTCGCCGCCTATATCTTGCATTGCAAAAGAAAACTGCATTATTTTACCATTTGTTATTACTGTTTACTATCTAAGACAGGTATCCAACCTGGTTGACGTCTTACTGTAAACAGCTTTAACATTGCGAAAATATCGCTCACTGCACGATCGCGACACTCATGCAGAAACTGTAATTTTATGCGTCCAGTTACTACTTCTGCAATGCTGGCTGCGTACGCATACTCTCAACATCCAAGCGACGAGATGAAAAATGTATGCATACTCTCAACATCCAAGCGACGAGACAGAAAATATCACGTTATACCTCTCCAGTGTTAATTAGTTGGTTAATTAAACAGTAAAATTAGTCAGTCAGTTAGTTAGTTAGTCGGTTAGTTAGTTTAGTTAGTTAGTCGGTTAGTTAGACATTATCCTCATCGCACATCGAAAAGTTCCATAAACGGTGTGATCCCATCTTTAGTATAACCCTCAATGTTTGGCGGCCGATAATGCAAGTGTGACTGTTACATGTTAATGCGGGCGGCCTGCTCGGGATGAGACATGTAGGCTAAATTGCACAACAGTGAAATCGACCCTTATGATTCAAAACATTTTTTTTAAAGAGAAAACTGGGTTATACTGAGTATATCGGGGACAAGGAAAAGTTGGAGGAAAGAACGACAGGGGAGACCAATAGAGAAGATGTTAGTTTGGCAAGATGGCGCGCAACGTCTGTATCCAAAATAGATGACTTTACAGATGACAAAATGTTGAAGATAGACATGATAACCAACGAACGTTCAAACACCGTGTTCACGGCTGTAGCAATCCTGTGATATATGATTCAGTGTATTCTGTATATGTTTACCTTTATCTAAACATTGGGTTCTCTCCGTGTCTCACTCTTATCTATCTATCTATCTGTCTATCTATGTATCTATCTATCTGGTCTGTCTGTCTGGTCTGTCGGTCTGGTCTGTCTGTCTGTCGGTCTGGTCTGTCTGTCGGGTCTGTCTGTCTGGTCTGGTATGTCCTGGTCTGTCTGTCTGGTCTGGTCTGTCTTTGTGAGCTAAATTATGCACAGCTGGTATTTGTTGTTTCTCTTCTGATATCCACCTATGTTGTTACTGCAGATCGTTGTAGGCGTCGGAGAGACGGAGTCTAACCCAACAACCGTTCACGTGAGAACAGCCAACAAGCGGGAAGCCTTGTGTCCGGTCCAGTTCCTGGCTGAAGTCTGACCAGCACCCAGAGATTCTCTTGTATATATAGTCTAGTTTGTGGACATGGTCTTAAGAAAGTTACCACTCGGTCATATGTTTATTTGATCCGCGGAAGACACGGAAAAAAGGGGGTAGGGGCTGATATAGAAGGGCTTCTCTACCACTCTTGTATTCATGAAACAGCTTAAGTTTGGTGGTGGTTGTCTGTTCTTGCTTTTTCTCGGATTTAACTACATACATGTACAAGACAATCTAGTCGCGAGGGATAAACTGATTGCGCTACTATGAAATAATAGTCAGTGAAGGTTTTTCAAGAATCCGAACTAATAAAAGTCCCACGACGACAGAGATATGGACTGTAGCCGGGTATGTTAAAACTTCCTATCGCTTTTGTGCCGACGCTTTTTGTACAATGTTGGCGACACATATAGAAAGTCTAGCTGTGCGGCTTAACTCAAACACGATTACGTGAAAATGTTTATTATCGGTTACATCATTTTACCATGTAGTTTAAAGTCTACATTTAAATATTCCACGTGTATGTTAGTTTGGTTGTTATACATTAGTCTTTCTCATTTTAACAATTATTATGCTAATTGTTAAATACGTGTTTTTGTTTTAATACTAATTGATCTTAAAACAGTTGTTACATACCAAACTTCCTAATACCAAATGTGGTTGTTCGGCTGTTGCTTATTGATTTGTTTCACACTAAATGTTCCTGTACTAACTGTTGCGTAGTCTGCTAACTAGTCGTGTATCAGTTCCCATATACTAGTCATCGTTCTTATAGTGAGTGCTTTTCTAATAAAAGGTTACGGTACTCACCACAACGTATCTCAAGGGTGCCGGTACTCATCACAAAGCAACTAAACAGGTGCCGGTACTCACTACAAAGTGTATAAAAAAGGTGATTGTATTCACCACAAAGTGTCTATTTTTCTGGATTGGATGGGGGAGGGGGGGGGAAGGGTGGTGGGGTTATTTTTTTTTTTCAAGGTACCAGTACTTTGTCCCGCCTGGAAAAAAAAGTCCTGACGAGTATTTTTTTTCCACGCGTCATTCTCATACTAATTTGGCAAGCATTACGCCGGCCGCCTTTACTCCCCAGGACTATACCTGGTACCCACTCGAGGCTGGGTCGACTTGGGAGCCAAGGTCACTTTTTTTAAGAAAAAAAAAATCCGGCCCTCACTGATAATAAATGTTAACTACTAACCGTCGCCCACCATAGCTGTTTTATGCTAATTGTTACGTACCGGTTATTCTTTTACTAGTCCTCCCTGTGCTATTTAATCTAGACTATATAATAATATTTTTTTTTCTTTCAGATAGTCCATTACAAACAAATCTATTTTTTAATCAAAATATCTTGCACGCACATCAAATTCAATCAATTCTGATATCAAAATCAGCTGTACACACATTTCGCTACTGTAACTGACTCACAAAGTATTTTGAGAAAGGTCGCTTTAGAGGTCCCGTGTAGTTAGCGTTATTTGGATATTTTTTTGCAGATCGTACTGGCGTGTTGAGAAACGAGCATGTAGATATACTGGCCCGTTCTGCACCATTTGGTAGTGAATTGAACGAACGAACGAACTAACTTTATTTTCAAAGAGTCACAGTTTAGGCACACAGGCCCGTCTTACCTTCGGCCTTATGTATGACAAGTTAGATGTTGTAGGGACTCTTTGGGAGCGAGTGAACAGTGCGGAGGCACAAACAGATTGCTACAGTGTGAGGATAATGGAGCTCCGAAGGGCTACCAGGAGACCTGACTGACGCTCAACACTCAAGGGAAAGGTGAGACGGATATAAAATTAACAAATTCAATAAATCTATCAATTTTGATGTCAAATTATCTGCTACTTACATGCAAACCTACACATTGTATATCAAATTTTCTTGTTCTTTTACATAAATCTATCTTATGTCGGTCGAAAGATGCAAAAATCGTGGATGTTGAATGTTGAAATAAGAATCATCACGGCATTTGTGACACTCCCATAAGTGCTCAGTTCCCATCTTCAGCAGCAAGCGAAGAGGTACAATCCTGATGTAACCGGTAACCGCCTGATTGTATATTCGTCTCATCCTTCCATTGACTGCTGAGTGTCGGTCAGATCCCCTGGTAACTCCTCGCTGCGCCATTCTCCTTAGACCGTGATGATCTATCTGTGCCTCTGCACTGTTCACTCGCTCCCAAAGGGCCGTCACAATATCTAACTTGTCAAACATCAATTCACCACCGAGTGGTACAGAGCCAGCCAGTTGATCTGCCTGCTCATTTTCCCAACACACCGTCATTCCTGGAGAAAATATTCAAAGGATGCTTACTACCCGGGACCTCTGATTGAATGCTTGCCACTCTGCACGAAGCCAGCATGTTTTCACCTTTCCCAACATGCTCTGTGAGTGGCAATGCTATAAACAGGCACAACTCGTGTCCAAAACAAAACAAAAAAATCAAATCGGGCAAACAAAGAAGAAGAAACAATCTCGTTGTAGCTGTGCTTGTAGTACTGCAATCGGTTGTCGTTGTTGTTCTAACAAAATGGCGTTCATTGCTGTAATCTGTTCATATTAATAATAAAATGACCATAATGCTATTTGTTTTTGCTGGTATTTAAACAGTTAAAAAAAGCAAAGTGTACACATTATTGCCTGATATATACAGCGGTATCTTGTCAGGTAGACACTAAAAAAAAATTGTGTTAACATATGTATAATACAAATGTACACATATTCATATTTTACTGCATGTTTTACCTGGATAAACGGAAGGTTAAGTCTATATCCTTTTGTTTTCTGCACAATAAAAGACGTGAACAGTTGATAGTAACAGCTTCAGCCAATTCTGGTAACATTTTATACTGCGAGACAAGGTTGTAAACTTGATTTTATCTTGGTGAAATATTTGCATTCTGTGAATAGTATTTTATTTCAAAGGATTTATTTATCTTCTCCCTGGTAAATATGTCTGTGACTTATGGACTATAAACACAGTTTTATAATTCCGAAATTCCAACAAACATATATATTCAGTCGAAGTCTAATCAGCAGCAGTCCGCTTAGGGATGATTTTGACGATGGTAGAAGGTCCTAGCTGTTCAGAAAGCAATAGCAAACTACTGAAAGTAAAAGTGCTTAGTAAGCATAGACAGTATATACTGGTTTGAGGTGCCCTATAAAGGTTATAAAGCTAACTTTAAGTCTTTAGTATGTATTGGGTGAGATACAGCGATATATACCAGGCAATAAATTGTGTGTTTTCTTTGTTAAAATGTACACTGTGGAACATAGTTTGACTTGCTGTATTGTATTACTGACTCATAAAAAAAGAACTGATTGCCCGCAACAGAAGGAGACTTACATTCTTTGGTCATACCATGAGAAGGAGAAAGCTGGAGTACATGGTGACTGTGAAAGTTGAAGGGGAGAGAGGCAGAGGGAGACGCAAGAGAAAATATGCTGGACAGATTGACAAATGGCAGTCATAAAATGGAGGATTTATGTCATAGTTGATAAAAAGTACATGAGACAGACGGTTGTGAACAAACATTATGATCCACGCTAAATTACATGAACTATAAGAAGATTGTTAATTGATTAATGTTAATTAGTCTCAAATCATCTATTCTTATTTGCTGAGTTGATTACCCTATTTCTATGCCGTGTAGCAGACAGGACTTGTGGTTCCCAGCAAGGATATTTAGACCACGAGAGCTTGTCGCCGGCAGTATCAAACCTGTCACAGCTGATTCCACATTACATACGTGTGTGCGTGCGTGCGCGCCATTTATCTCCTGCCTGAAACGATTGACGTCCTGAAATTATAGGTTTACTGGATGGCAGATCAACAGGTCCTGAAGGTTTAACACCTCCTTAAATTAGAAGATTTCAATCTCGATGGCAGACCATCAGCACCTGAAGGTTTGACACCCTGAGATTAGAAGATTCTAGAGTTGATGGCAGACCAACAGGTCCTGAAGGTTTAACACCTAACTCTAAACAAAAAAGTCTCATAACTGGTGAAAAGTCCAGATACCCCATTCAATCTCCAAGGAAGTAATACTGAGGGCACCAGTAACGGCAACACCTGTCCGCTGTCACCTACAGTCCTCTGTGGAGTAAGGATGACCCCAGACCATGTCTGGTAGCTATATGATCCAGATGGATATTGAATGTTGAATGAAGCATCGACATCACAGCACTAGGGACACTCCCATAAACACTACGTCCTCATCTTCAACAGCAAACGAAGAGTTCCGATTTCGATGGTTCCAGTAACCTCTGATTGTACGTCCGTCTTGCCTTCCCCTTGAGTGTTAAACGTCGGTTAGATCCCCTGTTAACTCCTCGCAGTGCCATTCTCTTCAGACCGTAATAATCTATTTGTACCTTCGCACTGTTCACTACCTCTCAAAGGGCCATCACAACACTTAGCTTGTCATATCAATTTACCACCAAATGGTGCATAGCCGGCCGCCTATTTGCCTGCTCGTTTCCCAATACACCAGCATGACATGGGAAGAACAAAAAAATTAGAAAATACCCAAAGGACGCTAACTGCTCGGGACCTCTCAAGCGATCCTTGCCCCTCTGTACGGAGTATGCCTGTCTCCAACTTTCTCAACACACTGTGTGAGCCAGCTGGATTGGCTATGGAGTCAAATGTCTCATAAATATATATGTCTCATATATATATATATATATATATATATATATATATATATATATATATGGATTTGAACCCTAGAACTCCGGCCTAGAATGAGTGTGCTAGCTACTGTGGTAATATAGTTCTCTTATCATCCTTGTACTGACTGTTTATTAGTATAATATAGCAATCGTTGAATATGAACTATCCTTGTATTCGTTGTTACTTGTTACATAGCAATCATTATGATACTGATTGTTCTTGTATTGGTGTTCATTAAGTTTTTCTGATACTGTGATTTTATTTCATTGTTCAATAACAATCATTCATATACCAATTACTTCACATGAATTAAGCCCATACAGGCAATTCTCGTATTAAGTGTTATCATCTGCTCATTCTCATAAAGTGTTTTAACTGTTTCTTTCAAATAATTCCGATCCATACATTTTATCATACCAATTTTTCTCGTGTTATGTTCATTCATTTCTTGCAATCATGGCATAGCTTCTGCTTGTGCATGATAATGGGGGCATTAAATAATATAAAATCATATACTTGAAACTTTTTATGCAATTCCCGGTGAATCAGGAGGTGAGAAAAGGAAGTTGGCGATGATATGTCGAGAACATCTGACAACAATGCAACTAAGATATCTTTGCACTGGAACCCACAGGCCAAAGAAACAGAGGAGGCAACTTGCCTGCAGTCGGTTAAAGCAATATGTCTAGGGTCAGTTAGTTAGTTAGTTGGGTTATCCTCATTGCACTCCGGACATGTCCATAGGTGCTCAGATCCTCCCCTCAGTATGAACCCCAACGTCCGATGGCTAATAGTACCAGTTCTATGTTGATTAACAAGTCTTCTGGCGTAGCTGGTGTGCGTCTCGTTTTTTGCTGTGCCGATCTTAATTCCCAAGTCTGCCATTCTGGCGAGTGATGTGGATTCACTGCCACCAAAGTCCTCTATCCTTCCCATTTCTCTGAGGGCATTGATAATATCAGCATGATCCATAGGCCGACCGTCGGTAGTGATAGCGGATCCAGCCAACCTGTCAGCTCTTTCATTTCCATCGACGCCTGCGTGTCCCGGAACAAAAATAAAGGTGACTCCACGGACAGCGCTTGTGTCACTGCCATCACCTCCATCGTCATGCTGCTGGTTGTCATGGAGAAGGCGCCGTTGGCTTCTTTGACTGTTCTGCCCGCTGAGCGTGCTGTATGTCTAGGGTCATGGTTGGGATATATAACGCTCCTGACTTTTAGAGGTATCACTCCTTCAACAGATCACTGCTCCTTTTTGGTGTATGCTTAAAGTGGACAGCTATCTTTAAACTATCTATCTATATAAAATCTGTGTTCGTCCGCACTGTGATGCCACAAGCTTTACCCTCCTGACATCTTTAACTGACAGGTTTCAGACAATGGCATGATTGTTGTATTTGTCACTTTTTATATAAAGCTCCCTTGTAAAAATTTAAACTCGATTGCAAGTGGGGCATGAATGATACAGGTCCAGGTGTTGAGACTGATTCATGTCAACAGAAAGTCATAGATGATGTTATATGAAGGGGGACAATAAAGAAGTGAAGATGGACAAAGATATAAAATGATTATAGACAGCTTACAAGGGGAATGTCTGACCAATAAAATGATTATAGACCGCTCTCACAAGCGGAATGTCTGACCAATAAAATGATTATAGACCGCTCTCACAAGCGGAATGTCTGACCAATAAAATGATTATAGACCGCTCTCACAAGCGGAATGTCTGACCAATAAAATGATTATAGACCGCTCTCACAAGCGGAATGTCTGACCAATAAAATGATTATAGACCGCTCTCACAAGCGGAATGTCTGACCAATAAAATGATTATAGACCGCTCTCACAAGCGGAATGTCTGACCAATAAAATGATTATAGACCGCTCTCACAAGCGGAATGTCTGACCAATAAAATGATTATAGACCGCTCTCACAAGCGGAATGTCTGACCAATAAAATGATTATAGACCGGTCTCACAAGCGGAATGTCTGACCAATAAAATGATTATAGACCGCTCTCACAAGCGGAATGTCTGACCAATAAAATGATTACAGACAGCTGACAAGTGGAATGACTGACCAAAACAATGTCAGATACAGGTGACAACAAAACTGGTCCTAAATTTCGTGCAACCATCTTCTTCAGTTTGTGTTCCATGGACAAGTGCCAGCAAAAGTTTCAGCCAAACAGATAGTGGCTGTGGCGTAAACGAAGCGGAAACATTAAATGGATGTTATTGCAGCACTTCATCTCTTAGAAAGAATGCTCCAGCATTCAGAATCTCAAATTAAAAAACACTAGTCATTGCATAAGCTATAAACTGTAATTTTATAACACTGCAACATGTGAACAGCTTATTTTACTTTCAAATGCCTGTCCCCAAAAACATCCAGGGAGAATGCACATGAATGTTAACAGTTCATTTTACTTTCAAATGGCTTGTTCCCAAAAACATCCAGGGAGAATGCACATGAATGTTAACAGTTCATTTTACTTTCAAATGCCTGTCCCCAAAAACATCCCGGGAGAATGCACATGAATGTTAACAGCTCATTTTACTTTCAAATGGCTTGTTCCCAAAAACATCCAGGGAGAATGCACATGAATGTTAACAGTTCATTTTACTTTCAAATGCCTGTCCCCAAAAACATCCAGGGAGAATGCACATGAATGTTAACAGCTCATTTTACTTTCAAATGGCTTGTTCCCAAAAATATCCAGGGAAAATGCACATGAATGTGAACAGTTCATTGAACTTTTATAATTAGCTGTCTCAAAAACATCCAGTAAAAAAGAGTAACTTTATCTAAAGCTGACTGATCCAGGAATGTTTTAATCAAAACAAACACAAGAATTCCAGTAGACATTTTAATCAACAGTCACAACAACATTTAAATAAAATAAAATTTAAAAAAACAATGGTCACAAAATAAGAATTAAAAAGTCAGAAAAGTTTGGCACTGAAATCTTCTAAACAAAGTACACAGCAGACGCAGGAACACATTTCACAACTGCGCAATATGTAGTCTGGTACTGTTACATTAAAAGTCGTTTCGCTTTAATAAAATGGGAGACAATAGTAAATGTACATTTACAACAAACTATCAAAAGTCAAGCTATACATTGGAAGAAACATATTTACAAAAAGCAGTTTACTTGAGCTAAACATGCTATTTTAAAAACAAAAACATTCACATCTGGTTAGCTTTGTAAACGAAATTTTTATCTAGGAATGAAATTTCACAGACTGACATTTGGTCACTCAAAGCTTCACTTTTCATCTGTGACTGCAACAGCAGAAAATCCCAGACACCCTCCTCAGTTGCATAAAATAATTATAAAGCTGTCTGCTGCCTTTCGTTTTGGGGTCTTTGTGATATGCATTCCAGAAGGCTGGGCGGCTTTATTATGTATGACTGAATATGCAACTTTCCAGTCACAGAACAATTAACATATCTAAACTCCGCAGGCTGGCGAGCTTACCATCTTATTCAATGACTTTCATACATTTTAAGGAATAAATGTTTACTCTGAAATGAATGAAAGTGCAACTTAAACTGATTTAAGAGCAACAGGCAAGGTCAAACAAAAGTTGGTGTGCACATGAAAGTAGCAGCTCAACTGAGACAGCCAAGTCACGGATGGAACTGTCAGTTTTAGGTGTGGATTTAGTCAAGATATTCAGGTTATAGGTGCATAGATAGAAACAACTGATGCTGTTGGGGTCCCTGTGTCTCATCTCAGCTGTTTTTGTCTGGCACTCTGAAGGTCGTGGCTTCATATTATGCACTGCGTGGTTCAGATTCCAAGATCAATATTTACAGATCTATGGATATCATTGTAGGCTCTGTGTCAAACACTTCGTAATGCCAGGTTTTATTCCAGCTGCGGGCCATGCGCTGATTTCGACAATGGTAACAAGAAAGCTGACCCCCCAGAAAGCAATGGCAAACTACTGGGTGTAAATTTGCCTAGAAAAACCGCACAAACAGCCAGGGGCTGTTGGGGTTGGTTCTGCAACATCCTGTAAAGGATACGCAACTAACCTATGGGTATCATTGTTGCAAGTACTCAGTTTGTGCTTTGTGCAATGCTCCTTGCAGAATGCTAGTCATTCTGCTGACAGACCAAGATAAAACTAGGTGCCACGAGATTGATCCTCTTGACAATAAAACTTTATACTTAACCCAGCATTAGTAAAGATAACAGTAGCGACAGCAGAGATAACAGCAGCGACAGCAGAGATAACAGCAGCGACAGCAGAGATAACAGCAGCGACAGCAGAGATAACAGCAGCGACAGCAGAGATAACAGCAGCGACAGCAGAGATAACAGCAGCGACAGCAGAGATAACAGCAGCGACAGCAGAGATAACAGCAGCGACAGCAGAGATGACAGCAGCGACAGCAGAAGCGACAGTAGAGATAACAGTAGCGACAGTAAAGATAACAGTAGCGACAGTAAAGATGATAACAGTAGCGACAGTAGAGATGATAACAGTAGCGACAGTAAAGATAATTCCTGACACTAATATTTGAGGACAATTCTGAGCCTTCAAACAGACAAGTGAAAACTCAGAGGACTCTTTTAGGACCATGCAGTTCACCAAGTGTTACATATGTCTGGCCATCTTCTGTCATAGATAATCTTCTTCTGGTCCATACCGTGTGGCATTTGTTCATGTTATCCACAAACGAATTCCAGGGAAATTTGACTAAAAAGCTTAACCAAATGGGGAAGCAGAAAAACATGCACAAAATAACACAAATAATGTAATGTTTCGGCCGGGCAGACTTTGTCAAACATGAAGTGAATGAACTACACCTTGACAAAGGCTGCCCGGCCAAAACATTACATTATTTGTGTTATTTTGTGCATGTTTTTCTGCTTCCCTATTTGGTTAAGCTTTTTAGTCAAATTTCCCTGGAGTTCCTTGTATTAGCTTGACTGCAGTCATCCCCATATTTTCACCATTTTTTGGATATCCACAAACCTTCTTGTCATGTGTATCAATTCTGACAAATGATCTTTAATAGTTCATGCTATGTGGCACTAGTAGTCCTGTCTATCTATCAATCTACTGTCAAGTGTACTTTCAATAAATTCTGACACAGATGGTCTTCCATAGTCCATGCCACGTGGCATTGGTAGCCATGTCTATCCACAAGCCTATCTCATGTACTTTCAATCAGTTCTGATGCAGATGCTCTTTAATGACATAATGAACTGTCCAGCAGCTTCTCTCAGTCTCTCCCTCTTTTCCCTTCCAACTTTCCATCTGTCATGATGTACTCCAGTTTTCCTCTTATGGCATGACAAAAGAATGTTGACTCTTTCCTTCTGATGTGAGCAATCAGTTCTCTTTTTGAGTCACTCCCCCCCCCCCCCTCCTCCTCCTTTCCTCGAAGACATCATTTCTTTCTTTATATCCAGCATATTCTCGTCATTCATCTCTCAGGCCACATCTCCGCAGTTTCCAAATAATTTTTGCTAATAATCCAAATGGTCTCAAACAGTTCTGACATTACCTTAATCATTATATCCAGAGTTGTAGTTACTCTCCTTCTGTCCAAAGTATTATTATTTTAGCTTAGCTGGCTTGTGGAAACCAAGGGGAAACTACCACATTATCCTCCCAAGAAACATCCTTAATGGTGCCAGGAAGAAGGTGCAGGGGTCGACCAGTACAAAGATGGGCATAGGATATAAATGACTCCTTGGATATGAAAGTGCACGCAGTGGGAAAGCTGGAGTTACCTAATTTCTTTCAGGCAGACCGTGATGATGCGAGTAACATTCTGCTAAGGACCTGCTACATGATACTGATAGATTTAATTAAGCATTTGTTACTTTCACATAAAACTTCTTGTGATCAAAGGGATTCAAGCTGGTAGCAAAAGAGTTATTGATCACTGTTAACTAGATGTTATTAATGACAATCAAAAGTATGTTTTTTCTGTCAACATCTGGTGAGTTTATCATGTGCTGGCAGGGTAAGTCTGATTTCCTTGAATGTCTGAATAGCCTGTAATATTATGCATAATTTAATTTTTCACCTAGCAAGTAAGTGGTTAAATTAAGATTAGCTCAAATTCCATAGCTAATTATTCTGGTCTTTCAGACAGTAAAAATGTTAATGTTGAAAAAAAAAAAAAAACTTCAAAGAAGAAGAAATAACTTAACAAAAGCCAAACAAACTATAACGCTAATTAAACCTAAAAAAAAAATAACATAATAAATAAACACAGCTGTAAACTGACATTCCAAATGCATCCTGGCAACTGCTCTTGAAACAACAAATTACTTTTCCTAAAAGATGTACAATCCATATGGCAACCGCATAAAACAACAACAGTATACTAAAATAAGTTCACTGATGATCATTCTTATCACCAAAATCAGCAAGCTAACAAAGTGGAAATGATTCAAAAATATACCAATAAAACAAGGAAGCAACTCTGAAAACTGTTTTGAGCAACAACAATTTGTTTTTGAAAATCTGAGATAAAGAAGGACACATGGTCTCAGAAAGAGGCAGGATGATATAGGTATACAGTACAAAGCTGACAATAAGTTAAGTTAATGTAGCAACAAAAACTGACTTCTTCTTCACTTCCTCTTTTACCGCTGTGGGTGTTGAGGAAGATATAAGGTTCTGTTTAAAAACTGACTGAACAGCACAAGACAACAGACTGCGAACAGACATGACTACTAATGGCACATGGCAGCTGCTATCAGAAGCAGCAAGAACTGACTGAAAGACCACAAGACAACAATGAACAGACATGACTACTAATACCACACAACACTGGCTATAAGAAGCAGCGAGATATACAAACATGATCAAGTTCAATTGATAGCAAGAAATAGTATAAAACAAGTGAATGAAATATTTAAACTCAATAAGTTTCTTCACCTTCTTTGTTTAGCAAGAACGTTTTGGGTATAACTGTATTCCTCATGTCTGCAGCAAAACTGCAATATATGTCATCAGCTAATAAACTCTTCAAGCATTTGTTGACTGGGTAAGCGAACAAATGATGATTGGGTTAGCCAACATTTGCTGACTGGGGTAGCAACATTTGCTGACTGGGGTATTGAATATTTGTTGACTGGGTTAACCATGAATCTTCTAACTTGCTCAGATTCTGCTGTTTCTTTTATAATGTGGCCAAAAATGATGACTCATTTTCTTATCCTAGTGAAAAGTTGTCCTCATGTCCTAGCTTCAGTTCAAAACATGAAGATTATGGCTGCTTAATGAGGTTCATCCGTCTATAAAACTACATATCTGAAGGCTCAAGGAGCCTTTAAGCTAGTTTACTAACTGTCCCTGATTCACAGCTGTATGCTAAAATTAGCACTGTATAGCATGCAAGAATGATTTCTCTAGCATCCAATGAGAGGGCTTTATTGCACAAGACACACATCTTACAAAATGCAATCACTATCAAAGTAATAAACCTCGTCTGTCAAGTGATAAAATTCTAATTCATTATTGACTGAGAAAGCAATCACAAAATGTTTACAGAAAATATAATATGCATGCACAGCATACATGATGTCACACATCTGCCCCTGAGGATGTCAGCTCTTGACTCATACAGTACCAGGTTGTTGAGGTTGACTTATTTGTAGTCTTTTCTCTGGAGCATACATGTGTGGAAAAACAAATAGGCAGACAGATTGGCTGCTTCTGCAATTTGTCCTGATGCACGACAAGCTAGACATGATCAATGCCCTTTGGGAGAAGGTGAACAATGCGGAAGCAGGAGCAGATCATTGTGGTCTGGAGAGAATGTTGTGGGGAGAGGGGAGGGGGTGCTGATCAGCAGATCTGGCCGACACTCTACACTCAGAGGAAAAACAAGATAGACATTTAATCAAACTGGTACTGGTACCACCATCAGAACTAGAGCCCTGCACTGGCTGCTGAAGATGGGGATGAGGCGCTAATCAGAATGTCCGGGGTGCTTTGATGTCAATTCTTAATTCAGCCGATATAGTTTGTTTTATGCCACACCCAGCTCTTTCTAATGACATAACAATTTTAACTCATTAGGACTTCAAACATTTTGATATTAGGTAAACTACAAACTTTCTGAGATAAAATGAGTTACCATGTTTTTCTATGTAAAAGACAATGTTTTCCTACATTTTCTAAGTTAAAAACTGGGGGTCGTCTTGTATGTGGAATATATATAGACGACCCCCAGTCTTGTATGTGGAATATATATAGACGACCCCAGTCTTGTATGTGGAATATATATAGATGACCCCCAGTCTTGTATGTGGAATATATATAGACGACCCCCAGTCTTGTATGTGGAATATATATAGACGACCCCCAGTCTTGTATGTGGAATATATATAGATGACCCCCAGTCTTGTATGTGGAATATATATAGACGACCCCCAGTCTTGTATGTGGAATGATTAAAATATTGATTTCTCAATAATGAGCTAAATAAAAATAGGGGTCGTCTTGTATGTGGAATATGGTTAAAATATTGATTTCTCAATAATGAGCTAAACAAAAATAGGGGTCGACTTGTATGTGGAATATGATTGAAATATTGATTTCTCAATAATGAGCTAAACAGAAATAGTTATAGGGGTCGTCTTGTATGTGGAATATGACTAAAATATTGATTTCTCAATAACGAGCTAAACAGAAATAGGGGTCGTCTTATATGTGGAATGTGATTAAAATATTTCTTCCTTAATTATAAGCTAAAAAAAGAGAGAAAAAAGGGAACGTCATCTTATACAGGGAGGCCTCTTATACACAGAAATATTTGGTAAATACTTTAAGCCTGGTACTAACAGTTAAAAGTTACTTCCAAAGAGGTTGCAGGAAAATTTCAAAAGTGGAATGTTCTGTCTGTACAATTTCAACACTTCATCAACCAGATCACATGAATAAGTGCACAAGCTAATTTTGTATAGTAACAGAAATGAAATTCATTCAATTTACGAGCTCACAAATACCTTCCAAACTAAACATTTAAATCCAAATACCTACATAAAGCAGTTCATGGAAGTTAAAGGCGATGAAAATAATATTTCAGAACTGTTACTTACAGATGACCGAGTATTACCAGCAGAAACAGAAGTGAGTCGCCAGAACCACCTGAATCAAGTCAGTACCAAGTACCAGAAAAATAATATGCAAGTAGCGTAGAAAAGAAAGACAATTAAGATGATTGGACTGTCTTTTGAGACTGAGGTCTGGGAATAAGATGAAACAATTATGATAGGTAGGCTTCTCTTGAGTATGGCATGAAAGTTCACCAAGCTGTATATGAAAAGGTACAAGTCAATTTCTGAACAGTTCTCATAGCTTTCAGATAGTGGTACAAGAGTCGCACCGTGGAAGAGGTTAGGGACTCCAACAGCCAACCTCTATTGTGAAGAGAATAACAGATGACAATAGATGTAAATGGCTAACAGTCACTTAATAGAAACTAGGAAGCGACGAAAGAGAATGTAACTGGACAAATTAGCTAATATGTCAAAGCCGAAAACATGTGAAAGCCTAACATTTCATTTCACATCCTTCAAAGTGGTACATCAGTCAGTCTGCAGATCTTGGAAAAAGACAATCGAGAATTGTTTCGACGACAAATCAATATCATGGCGCAAGGGTAGTAACCCATAAGTACTCCGTTCTAATTCCGACTCAAGCCTGAGTCCGAAGAATCTCAGCACAGTGCATGAACTCCGTAGCAACAGCTAGGATACTGAAATATTTTTGGTAGATTTTTAACTCAAAATTGTGTCCGGGCAGCCCCGTTAAGACTACTTTTTCCCATTAAGGAATTTTTTTAACATGCGTAACAATACACACGGGCGTCCAATCTTACCAGGGGAAGAGACCAGGGAAAATAACTTGAAATCCAGGTGAAAAAATTCCAGGTAGCTGGGAATATGTAAAGTCTAGTTCTACATATACTGGCAACAAGCAGCCCAAATTAACTGACAACCAAGTTGGTACTTGTCATAGCATGAAACAAGGCGTTAAGACGGGGATGTGCATTACAACTGATTTATTTAATTCGTACAGTGAAATAATAATTAGATCCATACATGGTATACCAGAAATATCGGTTGATGGGCATATTGTTAACCTGCGATATGAAGACAATAGTTTTTGATCGCTGAAACTGAAATCAATCTGCTATAAAATGATAGACATAAATGTAACAAAAAGTCAAAACCAGGGTCTTAGTTTTAACAGCAGCAAAACTGAAATTATGGTAATTAGAAAGAAAATGCACCATCTGAAATGCAACATCAAAGCCAATGGGACAATCTATTGCAAGCTTATATGTTTAGCTCTTTCGAGGGTTTAGCATCAGAGGCCCATGGGCTAGTCAAAAGAGATGTAAAATCGGCGCATCTTGCGTTCATTGGGCCTCTAGGCGGGAACCTATGAACGTGTGATGCGTTCCTTAGGACTCAAAGAGTTAAATACTTGGGCACCCTGATCGAAGATGTGTTAGAGAAGTTTAATATAGAATAGCTCAATCAAAAGCAGCATTTTACAAAATGAAGAATATTCTATACAAACTTCCTCTGTCAAATGAGATGAGAAAGAGAATTCTTAAGATTTATATAAACTCTATCCTGATATACAGAAGTTGTACAGTTGGCAGATTAGTGAAAAAATTATTTTAGAAGCTGCAGAGATGTGGTTTTAAAATTGAATGATGAGAATACACTGGACGGATACAAATAGTAATGAAGATCTCATCTCTTGAAAGAAACTCATGAACTGATTGCCTCAACATAAGGGTCAAACAACTCTTTCACAGGGGTCACCTATGACCATCAAAAAACACATATTCACTGAAGTTAAGAAGCAGCAATGTTAGCAAGACTGAAAGACAATTTAGAAATTTAAAAAAAAACAATGCCTTAAGACAAACAAAGGAAATCAAGTACCTGGGAGCAATATTCACATCTGATGGAAAACTGGACAGAGATGTTAGCTTGAGATGTGCCAACACTAATCAAGTACTGGATGCCAACACTTATCAAGTACTAGGGTAACTATCTTCCCTGTTGACACACAAGCAGATACCCCGGAGTATTAAAGTGAACTTTATCAGGACTATTTTTTGGCCAACACTATGCTATCAGTGCCAGACATGGACACTTACATCCTCTAATGAACGTAAATATTGTGACAACAGAGATGAAATGTCTTAGAAGAGCTGCGTACAAAGAATAACACATGAGTAGCTTGGGCATCTAACAAAAATGCACTGGTACTGTCTACCCCAGCAAGCCACACTGAAAGGTTACAACGGGTCGAGAGGAAGACTTCGAAAATATGGAAAGATGGCATTAAAAAAAGCCTTACAGAAAGGAATATAAACTTTAATAGCGCATTTGAGAGAGCTCATCAATGAATGTTACATCTCCCCCAGACACTTCATTGAGGTACAATGTGGAAGAGAAAAAGAAGAAAGACAATAATTGTATGATTGGGGGGTCGCGACAAAACAAGGAACTGTACTAAAGGGTCCACAGAAGATTGTGGACATGGCTACCAATGCCCCCACATCATGACTTTCACATCGCACACAATTTGTATCAGTCAATTTTGATAAACTGGGAACAGACGAAAAGTAATGTAGCTGGACAAATCGGCTTATACATTGTTGTCGAGAGCATGTGAAGGTCTGACACTTCACATCATAATGGCACTATCTGCTACAGGGTTTTATTTACAGTTTAACTCATTTACAAGATAAGATCCCAGAGTGGGTTCTGAGACCCATCACACCTTAACTAGCATGCTGTAACAGGCATTTACTGAAGGTTTTGCTGGAATGTGTTTGGCAACAGGTTCAGATCACACAGCCTAGCTGTGAATCACAAAACAATGTACTGACTGCTCTCTTAAGTGCAAACACAGAAAAGAAAGAAGACATATGCAAGGTCATTGGTAACGTTACTTTTTTTAAACAGGAAAAAGTAGTAAATTGTTTCCAATTTGTAATACTATGCATTAACAAACGGACGTATATAACGATTCTGCATTCATATTTACGACAGACTAGTTTTCTGTGCAGGTTTATTTCCACATAAAATATTAGTTACATAAAAAAGGAAGATATTAAGAAATCTGACTTGGATGCAATATGAAACAAAACTGAGATCATTTATTATCCTGCAAGAGTTAACAGTGAGCAAGAGAAATGAACATCCGAGCTTATTATGCCATAAAACATGATAACGTTGACACAGGATGAATAATCATTAATCCTCAAGTGAATAAATATGTACAATAAACACAATGAATGAAACCACACAAAAAAAAGTGTATTTTTTATTTGTCACTATATCAACTTTTGCACCATTTCTAACTCCGACTGATTTTGTGTGGTTAATTGTCATAAAAAGTGTTTCTTGAAATTAGCAGCAATTTTAGCCTAGCCGTGGTCTTGTGGTATGATTAAACAGCAGTCTTCAACTGATAAGGTTTTGTAATATCACTAAACAGCATTTATCTAGTCATACAAAGTGTTTCTTAAAATTAACATAATTTCTGTAGGTATGGTCTTGTAGTATTGTTAAAACAGCAGTCATCTCATTCATAGAAGCATTTCTTGTAATAATCAGCAGTTTAGGCCTTACAATTTAATGTAAACAGCAGTCATAAATTTATTTCCTGTCAGTAATATCTAAATAATAATGTGTTCCTTGTGATATTCAAAAGTCTCAGCTTTAGAACCATTGTGTGTAGTATGCTGATTGATACTATCATATCAAGTGATTCTTGCAAAGATTCTACAAGTATCAAGTGATTCTTGCAAAGATTCTACAAGTATCAAGTGATTCTTGCAAAGATTCTACAAGTATCAAGCGATTCTTGCAAAGATTCTACAAGTATCAAGTGATTCTTGCAAAGATTCTACAAGTATCAAGCGATTCTTGCAAAGATTCTACAAGTATCAAGTGATTCTTGCAAAGATTCTACAAGTATCAAGCGATTCTTGCAAAGATTCTACAAGTATCAAGTGATTCTTGCAAAGATTCTACAAGTATCAAGTGATTCTTGCAAAGATTCTACAAGTATCAAGCGATTCTTGCAAAGATTCTACAAGTATCAAGTGATTCTTGCAAAGATTCTACAAGTATCAAGTGATTCTTGCAAAGATTCTACAAGTATCAAGTGATTCTTGCAAAGATTCTACAAGTATCAAGTGATTCTTGCAAAGATTCTACAAGTATCAAGTGATTCTTGCAAAGATTCTACAAGTATCAAGTGATTCTTGCAAAGATTCTACAAGTATCAAGTGATTCTTGCAAAGATTCTACAAGTATCAAGTGATTCTTGCAAAGATTCTACAAGTATCAAGTGATTCTTGCAAAGATTCTACAAGTATCAAGCGATTCTTGCAAAGATTCTACAAGTATCAAGTGATTCTTGCAAAGATTCTACAAGTATCAAGTGATTCTTGCAAAGATTCTACAAGTATCAAGTGATTCTTGCAAAGATTCTACAAGTATCAAGTGATTCTTGCAAAGATTCTACAAGTATCAAGTGATTCTTGCAAAGATTCTACAAGTATCAAGCGATTCTTGCAAAGATTCTACAAGCATCAAGTGATTCTTGCAAAGATTCTACAAGTATCAAGTGATTCTTGCAATTATGATCAAATGGAATCTTAGCCACATTAAGTATGTCTTGCCTAAATACTACTTGAGCATGTGTATGACGTAACAATTGTACTTTACACCTGGAGATACCCATTAACTATCTGACACTCAAATAAGGTCACATTCAGTTTGAGAATGAAATGGGGGGGGGGTGTTAAAGTTACTATGACCTCATAATTCCTATTTAGTCAGAGTATGACTCATTGTTTTTCCCCCGAATCCCCCAAGACATTGTGCTGGTTTAACTGTATACTTTGTACTTTTTTTTTTATAAATTACTTATACTTTCCTTCTTTTATTTTACACAAGTTTTATGTTTAATGTCTATAGCTAAATTTTGGCATTTTTTTTTTTTTAAACTTGGAGCACAACCAAAAGAGATCAAGCCTTATTACAGGTTTTCAAAAACAACGAATCTCTGGGCCCATCAAAAATGCAAACAGCGGGGAATGGAGAGTGGGAAGCAACAACAAAAATTCATAAAATGTTTAAATCACCATTGATCACTGGCATCGTGAGAGCTAATAGACTGAAATGTAAAACAAAAGGCAGCTATACAGTAGCAACTGCATTTAATAAAAAAAATAATTAATATTTTGGAGCGAATTTAAAAAAAAAAAAAACGAGTTAAAGAAAAACACAACAGCAATAAATCCTGTGACCTTTGACAGATACTGTGATCAGTAATCAGTTACTCCTCTTAGCGATGACAAGGCCACAATCTAAAGACTGCTAATAGGATACAGTAATTTAAAAAGTGCTTCTAAAATGTAATTTGAATGGTCAAAATTGCTTCTAGAATGCAGTAATTTAAACTTAATAACTTCTAGGATGCAGTGTTTGACAAATTGCTTCACGCAACCATCAAGGATTAGTAAGTTAAAAACTACTACTAGGAGAAAGGCAGAACATAAAACATACTTGTCAACATTTACAAGTAAACTGTAGACAACAACTGGCTGATATGTTGACGTTATGACACACATTGGGCAATAGAGACATCATCATTATGCATACAGAGTTCTTCGAGTAGGAGTTGATGTGCCAAATAAGCTGGTCCTCACGGCTGCAGCGGATGGACTGACATGCTGGACTGGACTATTGTTTAGTACATTTCTGTAAAATGGATGGACGGATGGGCTGTAGTTGCCTGAGAAACAAACAGACAATAACAGTTATTCATCAGAATGGTCTCCTGATCAATTTTAAATTAAATAGTCTAACTGCGGGAAAGCTGTAACATTTTTTATTTTAAAGTTTTGTTTTCTTTACAAAAAGTTGCAGAACCAACCCTAGCATTTTTCCCGCAATGTGGTTTTTCTAGGCAAATTAATGTTCAGAGTCTGCCATTGCTTTCTGTACAGTTCACTCCTGGTAATATTATCAAAACCAACGCATGACGGTCTGCTGCCAATTCGCCTGCAGGTTGAATCGAACCCGGCACCCCACATTACAAATTGAATTTGCAAACCTCTAATCCCCAGATGCCGGCGTAAACATATAAAAAACTAGAAAACACTAAGTATTGGTCTGCTTTTTAAAATTACAATTCTAAGGAAAAAGAAAATTTTTTGCAGCAAATAGTAAGAAACACAAAACAAAAGAAGAAAATTATGTCACAGCAACACAGTTAATACATTACATGCTATAATGCTTAAATTGTTACTTCAGTATAATTTTTTTTTTACTTCGCTTGTGTTTTTTCCCATTTGCTGATAGCAGTGTATAAACATCCTTAGTTAATTGTAATTTCTTCTTCTCCAAACACGTGATCCATTTTGTGTTGTGTGACCTGTACTAAACAAGAAGTTTCTTTCTCTATGATATCCCTTAGATGGTTTCTTGAACTATTTAACAGTTCCTTCAACTACTTCTGTCATCTCAAAACTACTTCTGTCATCTCAAAACTACTTCTGTCATCTCAACTACTTCTGTCATCTCAAAACTACTTCTGTCATCTCAACTACTTCTATCATCTCAAAACTACTTCTGTCATCTCAACTACTTCTGTCATCTCAACTACTTCTGTCATCTCAACTACTTCTGTTATCTCAACTACTTCTGTCATCTCAACTACTTATGTGCCCCCGTGTGAGTTCCAGGACCCAATTATGGGGGCAAGAACAGATCCATTGCGCCCTTAGCAGGCATATCGTAAGTAAAAGTTGACTAATTATGAAGTTTCCTTAGAAGTCAGAGTGCATCTGCCAGAGAGGTGAATAACCAACAGTCTGCACACAAATAAGCCAGATTTGTAAAACAGTGTGCACACAAAACTCAAGCTCTGGAGCAAGATGAAAGTTTATAGCCGACGAACATGAAGAACTGCTTCCGTCACTGCAGCTGCTGCTTCTGTTACTGCAGCTGCTGCTTCTGTTACTTCAGCTGCTGCTTCTGTCTCTTCTGTCTACTGTTTTTTATTTTAACTACTTGCTACCGTAACTAGTTTCCAGGCAACTGTAACTCACTGTCCCCAGACTTGTTTATGTCCCTTGACCAAGCAAACAGCAAACTAATATTTGCAGTATAGAGTATTTTAACAGTACATATACTAAAACTGGAACCAGGCTAGTCTTTTTTCAAAAATGACCTTGGCTCCCAGCCTTGAGTGTGTCCCAGGAGCAGTCCTGGGAAGTAAAGGTGGTCGGCGTGATGCTGACCACATCACCTGTCTTGTGCCATTGTCTTTAAAATATAGGTCTAGCCCTACATACCAAATACGCCTGAAAGGCGTGGAAAAGGGCATTATAGAGAATTTTAAAGACAAAACTGTTTTGCGCCAGACTGTACCCCACTTGGCTGTTTTATCTCTGCGGGTCCCTGTGTGGGTTCTGGGAGAAAACAGAATAGACCTCCTAGGCTAAACCAGCCTTAAATGGGATCAGGTAAAGTCATGGGAAGTGAAAGTAGCCTGCAGGATGTTGACCACAACATCCAGTGAGTGTTGACCACAACATCCAGTGAGTGTTGACCACAACATCCAGTGAGTGTTGACTGGTCAATTTTTTTTTTAAGTATCCAGAAGCCATGAGTTGTTAACCCTTAGGCTCGGTATTATGGAAATCGCAACCTTTCGGCCTTGATTCCATTGTAAATACCGTAAATCTGGGAGAAAATATGGCTTTTCTGCCTACCCCCGGGAGTGAACCAGGACCACAAGGAGTTCGTCACCCGCTCAACGCGCAATCCGGTTTAGCCAATTATGCTAGAGAGCCGGGTGTTGACTGGTCCATAAAATATATATTGTGTCACTTAAATTGCTGCTGGATATAATACGTCGAGCCTTATTTGCCTAATAGGCCTGAACCAGGGTCATTTACCTACTCCCCTTTATAATTTTACATAATTTTATTTTACCCATAACTTTATAGATCAACTGGCCCTCTGTGGATGCCTTACAATGTTTTTTAACACAGAATAGTTTTCTGAGAATGGGATTCAGGGAATGAATATGACCAGGTATTCACCTATCTTAGCGCCCGTGTCAGGGAATGAATATGACCAGATATTCAACTATCTTAGAGCCCGTGTCAGGGAATGAATATCACCAGGTATTCACCTATCTTAGAGCCCGTGTCAGGGAATGAATATCACCAGGTATTCACCTATCTTAGAGCCTGTGTCAGGGAATGAATATCACCAGGTATTCACCTATCCTAGCGCCCGTGTGAGGGAATGAATATCACCAGGTATTCACCTATCTTAGCGCAACTTATGGGGGCTTCGTGGTACCTGAACTCTGTGCATATTGTGATGGATTCGGTGACGACCGCGCCGTCAGTGGGGAATGTGATGACTGGGCAGAGTGGGAAGACGGTAAATCACAGATGAGATCAATGTCTATATTGTTTTCCAAGTCGTCCCACACGGAACTCTGCAGAGAGAAAACGGAGCTGTCGTCAATACAAATAATGGTCAAAATAATTTAACTGCAAGTATAATGTGAGGGTGTCAACTGTTGACATTGAACTTTAACCAGTTTGTGTACTGAGGTGTTTTTTTGTTTGTTAAATTATACATCATATAGGCATCACGGTTGACTCCTCTATTTCTTTTCAATCCTCTGGAATCTAATCAACCACTTCCGGCATTTCTTTTCAATGTTCGTCATTGGGGTTTCTGTCACGAGTCACCACTTCATCAATCCACTTGTTTCTTATTTCAGTGACTACCAATGCCCTTTGACATCTTCAAGCCAGAATGTGCCCAATATATCAACATCTGCTGTCTCTGAAAACTGGCCTACCGAAGCAAGGTTGAATCCCCACGGAGACCCAGGATAGTTGATTTCAAACTAGCACACTCTTTGCCCAGCCTCATAAACATTCGGTAAAGTTGGTGACACAATAGATACAGCTGTTGGGAATAATGTGTTCGGCCTAAACAAATTCAAGCCCATCAAATATGAGGTAGCACGTCTACTTTCCTTTCCTTCCTAGACAAATCAGTCAGGGAAGCTGATGAGAGAAAAGATGCTGAAGTTTCATACCATGGCATCAAAGATCATCAGTATCAGAAGTGATGAAAATATGTGAGAAAGAGGGTTTTGTGGTACTTCCCCAACAGCCGACCACAAACAGGTCACGGGACAAGTCTAATATTTCAGGGGGTGGTAGATGAAGCGAATAGTGTAGCAATCTGGCATTTCAGGGTTGGGAAACCCGGTCTTACAACCCTAAAAAATATTAAGACTGTCCTGTGACGCTATAAGGGGTCAGTTCTTGAGAAAGAACTGGTTCTACATAGACAACACTACCCATGCCACACAGTATGGACTAATAAAATCAAAATGGCTTACCAGCAACAACGCAACACCTTGTGCATGCATCATTTACATCAAGTAAGTTAACTCAGGGGCCAACAATTTTAAAAATGGCAGACGTCACAGCCAGAGGCCCTAGCCCCATCACAGAAATGATCATGAATCAATACAATTGGCAATGATTCGCGGGCTACCAGTTGAATAGCCTTGATTTATGGATGATTTACCAGTAACCATTCAACGAATACAGCATGCGTTATGTATGAGATGATTTACCACATTAAGTAATTAATCAACTACAGCTTATATTTTCTATATAATGATTTAGGTTCCCTGGTCAAAACATCCTAAAATGGAAGTGTCTCCAGTCATAAAGGCAGCCGGCATGATGCTGACCACATCATGTAGCAAGAGCCGATCGGTCAGTAAAAAAGATGAGTCCAGCAGCTAGAAACAAAAGTGGAGTTCTTGATTGACCTTCCTTCAACAGCCAGGGCCCATAGTGGCATACTGGCTAGTCACCTGCCCACATAACAGACTTGACTCTCAGGTCTCAAGAGATACATTTCTATAACTGACTCTCAGGTCTCAAGAGATACATTTCTATAACTGACTCTCAGGTCAAGAGATTCATTTCTATAACTGACTCTCAGGTCAAGAGATTCATTTCTATAACAGACTCCCAGGTCAAGAGATACATTTCTATAACTGACGCTCAGGTCAAGAGTCACATTTCTGTAACAGACTGGCTCTCAGGTCAATCGATACATTTCTATAACAGACTCTCAGGTCAAGAGATACATTTCTATAGCAGACTCTCGGGTCAAGAAATACATTTCTATAACTGACGCTCAGGTCAAGAGTTACATTTCTATAACAGATCGACTCTCAGGTCAATAGACAAGATTTCAATAACAGACTCTCAGGTCAAGAGATACATTTCTATAACAAACTGGCTCTCATGTCAGAAGATAGATTTCAATAACAGACTGGATCAAGAGACAGATTTCTATAACAGTTTGTATCTCGGGTCAACCATCCTAAAATGGATACATGGAAGTAAAGTTAGTATGTGTGATGTGGACCATATCAGCCGGCGAGAGCCAACTGGTCTATAAAAACAATGGGCCTAGCACCACATGCCCAGTTCTCCAGGTCCCATTCTGGGGGACAGAGAGAAAGAAAAAACCACCCCCAACAAGTCTTTCACAAAAGGGCAACTAATTATAGGTATTTTCTTTACTGCTGGAGTGCATCTGCCTGAGAGGCAAAAAACCAACAGTCTACATACAAATAAGCCAGATCTGGGGGCATGTCTGGGGGAAAAACCAGTACTTTCAGGCAAGGTTTACAACCAGAAGAAGAAAGATTTAACTATTCCGTGCATTACCTGTAAAACTATATCAGCCAGAGCGTCGTTGTTCAGGCTAACAGGCACTTCTAGAAAACTGAGATCGGTGTGATCAATTTTTGCAAACATCTGGTGTTTGGAGTTGGGTGTTGAGTAATCTTGTCTGAACACATGTGAGATGTCTCTGACTACCGTTGGAGAAAACTCAACTTTCATGGGAGTTCCCATGTCGGACCTCTCCATGTGTGAATGTGTATTATACCTCTCAATTCTGATCTGAGGAGAACAGTCTGCAGTTTGTTGTATGCGAGACAAGTCTACTTTCATAGGGGTGCCGTCAGCTTTATTAGGCGTGCAAGGCGTAAAATCTTGGGCTTTCTGTTTGCTGTAGTGTAATCCTGCTTGTCCTTTTTCAATAGCTTCAAGATTTTCTGTTGAAAAATGAAAGAAAAAAAAAGTATTTTAACTGTGCTTGTGTGTGTGTATATATCTATATATTGTGTTAGAGTGTGCGCGCACATACTTTCTTTAGAAACCAAAACATGTAATTCAAACTTTCATTATACACTTTCTGACTTCTAATTATATATACATATATATGGGACTGAGCCTCGAGAGGCAGGGGGTAAGAAGTGTTGGTGTTGTGGGTAGTGGGTTCCCCCCCCTTACTTCACCCTAGGTCTAGTGAATATCTGTTCACGAAAGGAGCGTCCATTGTGGTGTCAGCCTCTTGACCTAGCAAAACCTCTCTTACCTCAAGACCATTGTGCGTGGCGAAGAGTCACAGCCTCCCCGAGGTAGTCTTGGTAACTGGGGGTGCGAATCCCCAGGCAAAACACAATGGATCTAGAGGAGCAAACCTCGATAATAAACCCGGTGCACCACACCGTACTGCCCCCTGTGGGAGGGAAGGAGCCAGAGGTGTGCTGAACAGTCTTAGGAATGGAAACAAGTATGCTAATCCCCCTGAATACCGGAAACTATCGTGAAGGCACAGGGACTCAGGACGTGACGATCCAGTTGACCCAACTACTCATGCTTAGAGCCATGAAGAGCTCAGCGAAACCTGCAGGCAATTTGGTGGCGGGGAATGAGCACACTGTGAGCCCCACCTTAGCTACGTGTTAAAGGGGAAGGCAGAAACACAACCTATATTTCCTTTAGAACTGGTACAGGGCATTTCTAGCTGCTGCCCGGGGAGGTAGGTAATCCACAGACACCCCAGCACCACAATGCCATGAATATGTCAAAATTTAAGAATACATACGAGATCGGTCGTCGCCTCGTCTATCAAGGCCCGCGCCAGACAGTGTGAAAATAGGCTGTCATGTGCGAAAAATTGGCTACTGGAAAATTTGAAATAAATAGGAAAATCAGACGCCCCAGGAGGAGGAAGAGTGGGAGGGAGAGCAAAGAGAACTCAGACAGCACAGCAAAAAATACACAGATGCTCAATATTCTGCAGCTGAACATCTGTGGAATAAGAAATAAGAAACTTGAACTTGCCAAACTGCTAAACAACCACAGGGTACACGTGGCTGCCCTACAAGAAACCCTGCATAAACTCTGATCTGCATCTCACTGGATATACTAGTTATGCCTGTAAGTGCAATGACTGCCGGGGCATAGTGACCTATATCAGAAATGACATATAAGGAGATGTAACAATGCTGTCGACATCTCACCCTACAGATGTGCAAAAAATAATCTGGCACAATGGAAGCAAATATACGATATACAACGTGTACAGCCCACCTCAGACAACATGCAACATACCAGAACTATACAAGACACAGTACCATAAAACCCTTCTTGTTGGTGACTTCAACGGACACTCGCCACGTTGGGGTTACCCTGACTAGAAGTCTTGGAGGAGGGCTTGCCACAAGGCTCATCATTGAGTTGTACACTATTCCTAATCTTTATCAATGACCTGCCAGAACAAATCAAAGCCGAAAAAGCCTTGTACGCTGATGACCTAGCAATATGGCAGAGTCATGAAAATGTGGAAAGTGGAGCCCAAAGACTGAATGGAGACCTTAGAAGACTGCATGAGTACTGCCAAAGATGGAAACTCAAGGTTAACTGTGCAAAGACGGTCTACACAATCTTTACCAAAAGCCACCAAGTAGCAAGGAAGAATATTAACCTGAGGTTAGACAAACACCAAGTGATGAAAGAAGAGCATCCCACATACCTTGGAGTCACACTTGACCGGCAGCTCAGCCTCAAGAACCATATTGAAAACATCAGGAATAAGGCATTGAGGCGGTTACAGTTATTAAAGAGACTTGCAGTTACATCATGGGGATCAGACAAGGAAACTCTGAGGGGCTTATATCTAGGATATGTTTGCTCTGTGATAGAGTACAACAACTCACTGCTTACAACTTGCTCCAAAACTAACCTAGAGACTCTTGACAGAGTACAAAATAATGCCCTCCGATTAATCTGCGGAGCTATGCAGTCTACACCAACTGCTGCATGTGAAATCCATACAAATGTGGAACCCCTCGGGTTGCGGCGAGAAAAAGCCACTTTAGAAATTTATGAAAGATGCGTTAGGAAAAATCGTAACCATCCTAATAGACATCTTGTAGAAAACTGGGAATCCAAACAAAGAATAAAGCACAAATCGGTTTTACACTGTGTTAATGAAATTCAGGACAGATACCACCTCCCAGAAAGACGTCAAGGAATTCAGAATGTTGCAAAAAACCTACTACCACATGCTCGCTTTAAAGCTCCAGAAGTCCAAACTAAATTGGTAGGCGAGGAAACCAAACAGTCCGACCCAATCGCTCTTATGAACTCATCACTAAAGACCGTTGATTCTTACCCCCAAGAATGGATACATGTCTATACTGATGGATCAGCATTTAAAGCTACCATTAAAGCAGGTTACGGAATCTACATAGGTTATCCTGATGGATCTGTTGAAGAGATTTTTGATGCATGCGGGGAATTCTGTTCAAACTATGAAGTTGAAATAATTGCACTGGAAACAGCAGTATACCACCTAAAGACTGTAATGGATGTTTACCCTTCAAAGGTCCAAAATATTGTCATCTTCACAGATTCAATGTCTGCCCTTCAAGCTCTGGAGGGCAGTGAACGCTGCAGAACTGATAAAGCCAAGATAATCCTGGATGCTGATCAGCTTATTACCTCATACAACATCAGAATAGTGATGCAGTGGATTCCAGGTCACTCCGGCACACCAGGTAATGACAGAGCTGACAGATTGGCAAAGAAAGGAGCAACACAAGAACAACCACCTACAGCGACAACCCTCCAGACAGCAAAAACACTGATAAGAGCTATAAACAAAGAGACTTGGTTGAACAGATGGGCCATGGGAGACACTGGAAGAGAGGTTTATAGACATATGTCTGGCCCTGATCCTAATGACAGCATTAACCATCTAACAAGAAGGGACCAGGCCACCATCTTCAGACTTAGAACGCAACATACTCCACTCAATGGACACCTAAACAGAATACAGCCACAACACTCCCCAGAGTGCCAGCTATGTAACTACCCCTACGAAACTGTTGAACACCATCTCTTTGAGTGCCCAGAACTCAGTGAGACAAGAAGAACGCTACTCCCTCCGAGACCAGACAAGTGGAACACCTTGTACGGAGGAAAAGAACAGCTTGTGAAAACATGCAAATTCCACTACATGGCATTGGGCCAAAGGGTGAAAGCTCATGCGCGGCTGGATCGATAACAACAACAACAACATACATATATATAATTGTATAAACTGGAAATGTCAAGATGGCTGCTGACAGAAATGAAATTTAAAAAAGAGAAATATTTCTGCAACATTAGAAGATAATACTCTTATAAAAATCATAGTGCAGCAAACCATGCAGACAAGCAATAGACAGACAGGGATACTAGTGGAAGAATGGCCAAGACATGACAAACAATGGACTGAGAGAATACATACACATAGGGGAAGAGAGGTATTGAGCCCAACCTTCAGCGTGGAGATGACAACTGATTTACTTGTGTTAGTATAAAACCAGAAATGTACCTGGATATGCCATGCTGCTCAACAGTCCTGCAGGATCCTTTTTCCCCCATTTAGTAATCTCATCCTCCATTTTGGTCACTTTTGCAGGATTCAAGGCCCATAAGCATCCTTTCTTTGCTCCTTGACTAAGCTTTGGGTTGTCAACTTTGGCAAAGCATTTATTCAGAGACAGATTGTGACGAACTGAATTCTGGTGACCAGAGACAAAAAGGTTTCAGTTTAGATGATAAACTGAAATTAAACAATTAACACCAACTTATTTAGACAGTGAAAGTAAAAAGTAAAGTAAAGATCCCTTTACACGCCCTTAGGCGCATTGGGCATATGGAAAGAGCACCCATATTTTTAGAGATTAATCTGCACTCGGTGGGTAATGTGGTCAGCATTACGCCGGCCGTCTTTACTTTCCCAGGACAGCTATCCTGGTACCCATTTGAGGCTGGGTCGACCTGCGACGTCCCATACCATGCAGCCCGCAGTGGGTTTCAATCGCGGTACGTTGGATTACAAGTCAGACTCGCAACGCCTTAGCCAGACGCCGCTGTTTAGACAGTGAAAGATTTACAAAAAGAAATTATGACATGCATTGGCAAGGCTTCAGCAGCTTTTAACAGCCTGAACAAAATATGACATTCTAAACTGTGTAGTTTTAAAACTAAGTCATGTATTGTCACTCTTAATGTTCTTTCAGTTGTAACACCTGCCAGTAAAAGTTCCAGAACCACTTGAGATATGGAACGAAAGTTAAATGCCAAAGAAAATGGTGAATGTAAAATGGCAAGAATCCAAAACAGAGTGAAGAAACAGAAGAAAATGTCTGGGGAACCACTAGTATCTAGCAGTTATAAGAAAGAAAAATCATAAGTATCTCAAAATCTACAAACATGGTGAGCTCAAGAGAGGAGAAGAAACACAGGTAATAATCATGAAAGTCACCCCATCTTGTTTACGCGCCAGTTCCCTAACTGTCCTATGTTGTGGAGGCGCTACGACGTGGCTTGCTTGGCCGTGTGTACACACTGTGTCAAAAGCAGCTGCCGCAGGTTTGTTTTCACAACTGTTTTATGTGAGCGGTAGCTCTGAGGCGACTGCATATGAGGAAGAAGTACTGCAGGGGGAAGCACTGAAGGCGCTACGATTCGTGAGTATTTTATATTAGTATGCTCATTGGCGGTGGCCATCATCGCTGCTGGATCTGCCTGAAACGGTCAATACAAGGAACACATAACGCCCTTAGCGCAATAGAAATCTGCTAATAAAGAAGTCTGGTCATCTCTACAGCAAACAACTACATCCTAAGGTAGAAGAGGATCCACTAAGCAGGCTGGTATAAGACAGTAAAGACTGGACACACCCTGAGAAGACGAACAGAAATTCACTAAACAGGCATACAAATGTGAGATGAAGAGATTAAGGAGACAAGGAGGCCCAAAAGAAACACATGATACAGGTCAAAGGTGCTTGACTGGATTCCATCCATAACATTGAATTGAAAAGAAAGGAATAGAATATGAGCCCTATGTGACATAATGGCACAACAGGAGCCAATGAATGAATGAATGAAACAATTATCAACAAAGTCTCCAATGTAGTTAAGCAAACTGAGTACTGGGATAGCTAGCCTTTCTAAATGAAATAGACTGTCAATCATAGAGGGAAGGAGAAGAGAGACATATATATTTAAAGGGAGAGAGAGAGAGAGAGAGAGAGAGAGAGAGAGAGAGAGAGAGAGAGAGAGAGAGAGAGAGAGAGAGAGAGAGAGATAGAGAGTGAGTGAGAGAGAGGGGAGAAAGAGATTTACAGAGAGAGAGAGAGAGAGAGAGGGGGGGGGGGAGAGAGAAAGAGACGCAGAGACAAACAGAAAGTAACAGCTGCTACAAACATTTACAGATTCACATCTAAAAAAAACATTTTATAATTATAAAACTGTTCCATTTTCTAAGAGTAATCACAGTGAGTCATGCAATAAATTCTGTGTTAACAAAAAATATGAAAACCTCAAAAGTTTCATCTCCATACAAAACTGCTGACACTCACCTTCCAACCATCAGGAGCTGTCTTGAAGTATGGGAAGTTTTCACTACAAATTAAAAAAGAACACACACAAATTATCATCTGACAAAGACAAAAATGCTTTTCTTCAATTTAACATAAAGAAGTGAGAATAAGTTATTTTATCAATCAAAGAAAAAATGTTACAAATAAAAAAAAATAGCTGACAGTTGAAAACTTAGCGCTGAGCGAAGGTTTAGGGATAGTGACAGATCAAATCCATATGCATACCAAGAAGTTATACAACAAATGATCATAACCATAAACATATAGCCCCCACCTGACATTGCTAACTGTGATTAAATCCTGTAAATACAACTTACCTGGCATTTCTGCTATGACCGGTCTCGAAAAAATTGATAATCAAGTTCTGATTGTGCTTGTGCAGTGTTTAGGATGTCCATAAATGAATATATTGACTAAAAATAGCATTTGGAAAGTTCTCTTGTGAACAAAATGTTTTTATAACGCCATTTTGACACCACTGTAGCCTCAGTGTTAGAATGTTCACGAGGACACCATTATGAGTCCGGCAGTATGTTTTCAAGCCTCGGAGAATGTATTCCATTTAATGCTTTACCCTATACATGTATACTGATGATTGATTCACTTAACATATTTGGGAAACAAATGTTTTTAAACAGACACAAGACACATGTTTAAATTTTTGTATAATGGGTTATTTTGCGAATTTCTTCATGAATTTCTGTGGGCTCAAGACAGGAAGCAACTGGACCACCTATTAGTAAAAAAGAACATACGCACAAGTGTCTGCTAGTATTTTTTTTCAATGGTAAGTTTAGTATCATAAGTGCAGCCACCCAATACTTTTGCCACCCTCATTTAGCATCATGTTTTCTGGTCATAAGCTTTACGAGAGTTAGAAGCCACAATATCAGAAAGCATATTATTTTACGTGGAAATTGGGAATGTCCGGCCGGCACAATTATTTTCCAAGGCACCTGCTGGCAGGACTCAAAGTTAAACAAACACAGGAGCCTCTTTTCATCGAAACGTGTGTGTCTATGTTAAAAACATTTGTTTTCCAAATATATTAAGCGAATCAAACATCAGTAAACATGTATAGGGTAACCCATTAAATGGAATACATTCTCCGAGGCTTGAAAACATACTGCCGGACTTCACTATATTAACATAATCAACACACACCTCAGCTCAGCATGAGAAGCAGTTCCAGACATCACATTAGGGGCAAATTCATTATATTTTGGATTAAACATGCATCTCATAAAGTTTTAGATGTCAATGACAGAAGCCCACAGAATAATAAACATGATGAGAAACTAAACTCACCAAGTAAAATTGTAGATATCACCACTAGAAGCCCATAAAATAATGAATATGATGAGAAACTGTAAACTCACAATTTCAAGTTTATATCACAGTATCTAAGCACACAAATATAATAAACATACTGAATAGAAGCTACTATCACCAAATAAAACTGTAGATCTTGCTAACAAAGTGATAGTAAGGTCTACAACTTTGTGGTAAATGTAAGATTTCTCTACGCAGAGTTTAATATATTGTTGGAATCTCTGTTAAAAAGGTCTCCAGCTTTATCTGGTGTGTTTTTTATGGTTTCTCTGAAACCATGTTTTATTATATTGTTTTATCTCTTGTGTGTTACCAGGGCCATCATTAGAAGCAAAGAACAGTAACACTGCAGCCTACCAGTGTGTTGTCAGACTAAAGGTTGGATTGAGCATGGCCATCCTATTCTGTGAAAAACAATATCCACATAAACCAACCAACCATGGACAATTCCAGTGAATCGGGTCAAGAATGATAAAGGTAGGGTGAGCTGCATGCAATAGCAACCAACAGGATGACTTGAGGTGAGTTGGTTGAGGGCCTATGCTCCACTGGGTTGTAAAGGGCAGAACAACAGAACACAGATTCCAATAATATGTTAAAATATAGTGTAGAGAAAACTTAAACTCATCATTTACAGTTGTAGACATTCCTAACACACATTCCAACAATAAAGTAAACACTGTGTAGAGAAACCTTACACTCACCACATACAGTTGTAGACCTTACTAACAGAGATTTCAAAAATATAATAAACACCTTATACTCACCACCAGACCTTACTAACAGAGATTCCAACAATATAATAAACACTGTGTAGAGAAACCTTACACTCACTACTAGACATTACTAATAAAAATGCCATCAATATAATAAGCACTGTAGAGAAACCTTACACTCACCACACACAGTTGTAGACCTTACTAACAGAGATTCTAACAATATAATAAACACTGAGTAGAGAAACCTTATACTCACTACTAGACCTTACTAACAGAGATTCCATAAATATAATAAACACTGAGTAGAGAAACTTTACACTCACCACATATAAAGTTGAAGACCTTACTAACAGAGATTCCATCAATATAATCAACACTGTGTAGAGAAACCTTATACTCACTACTAGACCTTACTTACAGAGATTCCAACAATATAATAAACACTGAGTAGAGAAATATTACACTCACCACATATAAAGTTGTAGACCTTACTAACAGAGATCCTAACAGTATTACAACCATGGTATAGAGGAGAGATATTCAACTGGCGACCCAGAGGCTGAGCAAGTACCCCGTGGATCATAAACAGATGTATTGTATTAATGATCTTTCTATGTTGCAGCCAAGGCCTCTGGTCCTTGATTTTCCCAATTTTCAACCCCAGAGTAAACTGAACTTCTTCTTCTTCTTCGCCTTCACCAGCTTAAACTCTGGCGGAAAGTTCTGGTTGCTCGTCCACTACTGAACTGCAGTCCTGCTCCAGAACCTGAGTGTTGCGTGTGCATCAGTTTTACAGATCTCATTCTCTTGAATACAGACTGTTGTTCCTTGCCTCTCCGGCAGATGCACTCCGACTTCAAAGGAAGCTCCCCAATTAGTCGACTCTTACGACATGCTTTTGGGGAGGCAGTGGGTCTATTCTTGTTTTCCCCACAATGGGGCCCCAGGAACCCACACGAGGGTAAACTGAACTGAACAGCCCTAAGGTAGACAAACCATAAACTCACCACATAAAACTGTAGATCTCACTCACGGGAAGGTTACCATCCTTGCTGTTTTTCAAAGCTAAGGCGATGAGGCAGCTGTAGGAAAACACTGGTTTAGGGTATGTCCTTTCTTCTGTGTTTGTTGTTGAGCTGACTACGGTAGAGTCTGAATGCTGCATTTGTGTCATGGAAGAGATCATGCTTGGAGCAATTTGGCTATTTGGGAACACCTGCTGTATAAAAAAAACGCGTACATATTAAATTTATATGACAAATTTAATTTGCATATAAAATACACTATACATGAGATACATAAGTTAATAAGATTGATGCAAGGAAGGAGATATGAGGAACAAGATTCTAGCAAAGAGGGACACATGAGAGAAGATAGTCACAGGGAGAGATGCATGAGACATGATACTAGCATAAGGAAATTTAAGACGATCTTTTAATCTTAGATTCAACTTCATAGCAAACAGGTAACACCATAGTTGCTCCGCTCCTGTGCCAAAGAAAAACACACAGAATATCCATCACCGTCCCTTGTAGAAAAACTGACACAGACTGTAGTCTCAGTATGTCCACCAGCTTACATACACAATGAAAACATAAGACAGCCATCAGAAGTGCTAATACAAACAGTCTGACATTAGAAACACAGCTCACTGTCGACTAAAGCAGGAACCATAAACAAATTGGTAGTTGCACATGTGATCAACTTTAATCACATATGATAAGACACTAGCAAGGAAGGACAGGGGCATAGGATAAGGAGGAACATATGAGGACAAGGTACTAGCAAGCAGGGATGTTTAACAACTACAACAAACTAGAACATGTAGTCTCCTGTTAGTATTCACCAGCTCCAAAATCTGGTGAAAGGTTTTGGCTGCCTGTAGTTGAACCGCATTTATAAATTCTGGTCTTATTCCAGAACCTTAGTTTTGCGTGCAAATCTGTGATTATGTAGCAACAACAGTGAAGATCAGATGGTGAGATTAAAAATAATAGGTAGTCATAACAAAATTGTAGTAACAACATCAGTGCCTAACATGTGTTCCTGTGTGTGTGTGAGTGTATATTTAAGACAGGAATCTGACAATTCTCACATAAACATTTATGAAAGGTTTTATGTACACAAGGAATGATAGAGTAGAATCGCTCAAAATACACTGAGGGACGAATGAACAGTTTTGATGTACACAAGAGTTTTACATGCACATCCATGAGCATTTAACAACTGCTAAACATTTATAGGGGGGGGGGGGGGGGGGGAAAGAACAGCAGAAGAACAGAATTCTTTAACAGCCTTGAACCATGGCACAAAAAGATGCAGAAGGATGAGACACTAAATAGCTTTATATCACGGTACAGACAGACAGACAATATTTGTTCATGTGTTCATAATGAGACAACCTCTACCGAACATTTTGTTGTGTTTCGCATAAACACCCTATATTACTACTCACAACATTTAAGGTTTTTAATAGCAATGAGGAAATTAACTCTTACTATGTAATACCCCCGTGTGGGTTCCGGGGCCCCATTGTGGGGAAAAGAAGAATAGACCCACTGCCTCCCCAAAAGCATGTCGTAAGAGTCGACTTATTGGGGAGCTTCCTTTGAAGTCGGATTGCATCTGCCAGAGAGGCAAGGAACCAACAGTCTGTATTCAAGAGAATGAGATCTGTAAAACTGATGCACACGCAACACTCAGGTTCTGGAGCAGGACTGCAATTCAGTAGTGGACGAGCAACCAGAACTTTCCGCCAGAGTGTACAGCTGGTGAACGCAAAGAAGAAGAAGAATATGTAATAGTAAATCTTCATTTTAGCGTTCACAGGCTGTAAACTCTGGCAGGCAAGTTTATGGCTGTTCATCCCTTTCTGGACTTTGGCCTCGCTCCAGACTTGAGCTTCGCATGCGCATCTGTTTTACAGAAGTGCCTCATTTGTATGCAGATTTTTCTGCTCACTTCTAAGGCAGATGCCCTCTGACTTGGAAAGAAACACCCACAATTAGTTGTCTCTAACGACACTTATTCCTGGGCAGCGGGTCTTTTCTTTTGCCCCCAAACTGGGAGTTGGAACCCACATGGGAATATACTATGTTGTCGATTAGGAGCCTCAGGAGTGCATTGACTGGATGCTTGCCTGCTGGCCTGAAGGTCTTGGGTATGAACCTGTAACAGGTTTTTTATAACCTAGAGCTCCAAATTCGACTTAGCCTGAAAGGGGTACCGGGAAATATCCTGGGAAGTTAAGTTGGCTGATGCAATGTTGGCAACATCACCCACCATGTACCATGTGATCTAAAAAAAAATATGGGTCTGACACAGTATACCTGTTAGCCAATGGCATAAGAGTCTTCAAAACAATGTTTTTCCCGTAATGAAAGTCAATAATGTAGACACAGACATTGCACAATTTATTACCAGGCATATTTCGCTGTATCTCATCAGGTGCATTACTACAGAGTTTCATCGGCGCTTTCCGTGTGGTTTACCACATACCGAACAGGCGACTGCTACGAATGGCTAAAGCTTTAAAAATTAAAACCAACAACCCCCTCCATTGTAAGCAGACGTAATTTATAGTAAATTTGAAGTTACCCTTGCAAGTCAAGTGACTACAGTGAGCTTCTGATGACTAGACAAACATGATACATCAAAAGAAACTTTTCACATTTCAGTTGGATTTCTTCAGTTTTGAGTGTGCTTTATTTTATGTTGGTGTAACTGTAGTAACGCACCTGACGAAATACAGCGAAATATTTCTAGTAATACATTGTTCGATGTAATGTTTGTGTCTGCATTATTTAAAAAATAAAGTCCTTTATTTTTTCAAAGTAGTAAATAGTGACACAATACCTGAGACTGGACTCCCGTCTGAAGCCGACCAAGCAAGACTGGTGAAGCTTGAGACGGCGACAAGAAGTTGTTGCCAGATTTCAGAAGGACTCGGCCACTCTTTTCTTTTGTGACAGCATGAACTTTCTGTGGCGACAAGACAAACTGTGAGCCCATTGGCGAACTGGCTGTTGTTATAGTCAGACCTCCTGGACAACCTCCATGGGCAGTGCTGAGAACAAAGGTCTGTGACTTATGAGGAGAGTCCCTTGATGAGGTGATCAGAAAATTCTGAGTCTTGGCCGGGGAATTATGCAAGTTGTTCTGACTGGCTACAGAAAGAATACAAATGGTCTGGTGATCTTGACCGAGGATGGACTCATGGCTGGACACCTGAGAGTGCTGCGGACTGTCTGCCTCAGGGGAGTTGAGAAGGTTGCTGCAATTAGCATGCAGACGCATGGCCGCACTGTTGGCAGTTTCTGACGATAAAAGGTTCTGTGTGCTTTCATTATGGATTATATGGATTGGAAGTACTGACTGTGGATTCACAGATATTAAATTGCCATCAGATGTGTCGTCGCTGTCAAGATGTGCAAGGTTAGACAATGAGGAGTTATGAAGCCAGTTCATATCCCCCAGATGACCATGACCTTCTAAAGAATCCAGGTCAAGGCTGTTGTCCATCTTCATATCAGAAATATTTCCATGCATTTCCTCACCCATATGAACCATGTCAGAACTGGTGTTCATTAGGAATGCATCCAAATCACTTTTGTCTGAGTTCAAAAACAGAAGTGGATCATGTAAGCGATCTGAAAAGGAATCCATGGCTGTTGATGACACAAGTCCTGTCACTGATCTGTATTGACAAGTTTCACTCAGATTTCTGCAACAACAACAATAAATTAGTAAGAATTGCACATGAGTAACACACATAATCAGGCTGTAACCTAACAAAAGTGGGCAACAGGCAGAGATGTAAAGACACAATTGATATCACAACAAAAGTGCCTAAGTAAGTTGTTTTCTTTAGTGGGTGTACAACAAAGTTCATAATCTGTTGAAATCACCACTGATCACTTGCATCATGAGGGTTAATGGACTGAAACCGCTGGAGCAACTTGAGAGGATGTTCGATGACTGAGGTACACAAGTGAGTTAAATGGTCATAGAACATGGGTAAGACTTAAGACAAAGAAATCAGTGGAAAAATTATATAAAGTCCAACCCGCAAACCCATGGAGTCACCAACTGGGAGAGAGCTAATGAAAGAGATGAGGCAGATGATATCTGCAGCAATGAACCTCAAGGCTCGGAATGCTAAAGAAGCAAAGAAGGCATTTGAAACTGACATTATGTGAACATTCATGGACTGAATCATTCCCCATATGCTGAGGATGAAGTGAACAAGTCTGATGTGCAGTTACTTGCTTTTGCAGCTTTGCAGAAAATGAAATTAGTAAACTAAATCAAAAGTTAGGAAAATTTTATATTTGGAAAAAAAAAGGTGACCGCAGAGGGAGGTAGGTGGGGCATTGTCAAAGTAAATTAATTAATGCAACACAAACTCTGACCAGGAAGCTTAACTCCATGAGCTTGCCTTTATTATATTCATTGATAAAGACTCGTTCTAGCCATACCCACCTCTGTTCTTTTATAGATAATTTAATTTCTGACGGAACTTTAATGCAAACTAAAATGAACAATATGGTATGTGAAAATGAATGTTGTAGATGACAATACATGAATACATGTAGAGGGTACAGAACAGTGCAAAACTAAATGGTATATTAAAAAAATAATTGACTAATAGATTTCTTTAATAATTAGTAAATTCCCGCTGACTGTATAGTTTCCCAAGAATAAAACAGCAAAATATGTCAATACTAGTTACAAACAGCAGACGGAAACTGTGAGTGACTGGTGTGTGTCAGTTCTGAGTTCAAAGAGTGTCAGTCAAAGCATGCATGCCGGCTTTAGAACATCAAATACCGAAAACAAATACTAGTTACAAACAGTTGAATATCACTGTCTAATCTATTTGTTTGACCATGTATTGCTAATTCTTGGTCACGCAGTTTTGCTGGGGAAAAAACGGTTAATATTATGTCAGGACAGTTCAGTACTTGAGTACTACACAGACTAAGAATCATGAATGAGGGGTGGTGTGAGTCAAACTCCAATAATCTGAAAACGATAATAGTTATAAACATATAAATACCACTTTCTAATCTAGTTATTTGATGCGGTATCACCAAATACCAGTAGCGCAGTTTTTCTGAGAAAAAACACGAACAAGAAGTCTATAAAACTACAACAACCTTGCACACACAGCAGACGGGAACAGTAGCCGGTGTGAGTCGAGCAGTCAATGAAATCACAAATGCATGCTGGTTTGCCGCTAAAACCTCGTCTCACCAAATCAAACAAACAAATCCTGACAGTTTGCTCACACCAGTCCACAGTCTGAACTTACCGCTATCTCAGAAAATATTATATTTACTCAAATTAACGTCACCTTTTGTTATTGTGTAATTAAACCTTGTAAACAACGGGCACATGTACACTTTGGCAACCGGCCATTGCGTAAAAGTTGTAGAAATCTGATTGGTCGGTGCGGGAAAACAAAGAAAGGTGAAACTTTCAAAATTCTCTCTTCTGATTGGCTGAGTGTGTCAGTCAACTTTGAAAGCTGGCCCGTTGATTGGCTGTCGCGAATGACAACAGAATAACAACATGTAGGAACAGGTGTTCCTCAAGTTGGGGCTAGTCATGTGTGGAGCATAAATGTTGCATAAACACGTTTGAATTTGTTTTTCTCCAGCTTTTTATTTTTAACTGAGTTGAATCAGAGCTTTTTTGTGTTGCCTTTTTCGTTTCAGTGAAACAGCTGAGAATAGACTTACGACTATGTGAAATATATAAAAGCTCTCCCCGTTTTAAACGTGCGAAACATTTATTAACAAAAGTAAAGCCATTATATTAGTAACTTGCCGTTTGTTACCTTTGAACATGTTTACCTGGATAGTATATTAAGTGAAATCTGTGTTCATTTCTGTTAAGTCCCACATCACCTAAGATTTAGGAAAATCCCATAGCCTATGGGGCGGGGTGTAAGGGTTAGCAATAGTCCCTATTCATGTAACACTGGGGATTTCCTACATCTCGCGTGATATGGTGACTAAAAGAAAGAGCCGAAATCTTGATAAGGTTAATCAAATGCCATGCTATCGTTGTATTTCAGTATTGGCTTGTCGTGTCTTTTCTGAGTCTAAATGTTGGGGGGGGGGGTGTGGTGCACTGTAACCTTTTCATCAGATAACCTGTTCTGTATGACGGGTACATAATGGCATTGAACATTTTCATGCGGCTGTGTGTTGAATGATTCTATCAGCATGATCCGGCGGGTCGAGGCAGGCTCCATACGCTGACAGTGGATTAAGTTATTGCAAAACTCTCCTGTGTGTACAGTTACCTTCATATTTGTCCCAGGTATACAGGTGTTGTTAGCAAGGAAAGAGCTCGCAGGTTCTGCATTAGTTGCAGATGGCCGGCCTATGGATCACACATACATTGTCATCGCCCTTAGAGAGCTAGGACGTTCCGAGGATCTTGGAAGCAACGAGTCCACATTACTGCTAAGAATACGAGAGTTGTGAGTAAAGATCGGCACTGTCAAGCATGAGAGGCACACCGGATGCACATGAAGTCTTGCCAGCCACTATAGGACTGGCACTATTAACCTTGCGACGCTGATAGATATGCTGAAGTCAGAATCTGAGCACCTATGGGTGTGTCACGAGTGCTGTGAAGATAATACAACTTCTTCTTCTTCTTCTTGTGTTCGCTTTCTGATTTACACCGACAGACAGGTTCTTGTGATAAACTTAACTGTTTTAATGAGTTCATTTTTAGTCCCATACAACTTTGTGTACAGTGGTGACTCACTGGGCCAGTATTCCTTTCTTAATGGGCTGAACAAGGGACAGTCTTGCAGGACATGTTCTGTAGTCTGCACACATAGCCCACAAGGGCAAAAAGGTGAACTACTTAGACGAAGCCTGTGCATATGCTGGTTAAGTTTGTTATGTCCTGTCCTGAGACGTAGGACAATGACCTGCCCATGCCGGTCAAGTAAGTGGTAGTCATCTCTGGCCAGACTCTGTTCACTTCTGATAGCCTGGATGGCCCTTTTCTTCTCATAGTATGTTACTGCATTCTCTTCTTGGTCACATTCTGCCCCTTTTTTAGCAAGTTTATCTGCGGTTTCGTTTCCTGGTATACCACAGTGGGATGGCACCCACTGGAGTACAGTACACTTTTGGGCAGCCACCTTGCCAAGTTTAGATCTCAAGTGAGGGATACAACTCATAATTCACTTAACATTGTTTACCTGGATAGTATATTAAGTGAAATCTGTGTTCATTTCTGTTAAGTCCCACATCACCTAAGATTTAGGAAAATCCCATAGCCTATGGGGCGGGGTGTAAGGGTTAGCAATAGTCCCTATTCATGTAACACTGGGGATTTCCTACATCTCGCGTGATATGGTGACTAAAAGAAAGAGCCGAAATCTTGATAAGGTTAATCAAATGCCATGCTATCGTTGTATTTCAGTATTGGCTTGTCGTGTCTTTTCTGCAAGAAATGTGAACTTAAATGACTCCCGTTAGGTTGCGATAACTAATGACAATTAAACAAAGCTGGGAGTGGATAGTTCTAGAGAACTAGAGGAAAAAATATAAACCTATAAAAATCAATGTTTGTGTGTTTGTTTATAAGCTATAGACTCAGAAACCACTGAACCGATTTAGCTGAAATTTTCAGGATATGTTTGTTTTGATATCGGATGTTTACCCATCCTTCTCCCTATTTAAGTCAGGATATCAACATCAGTTTAAAAAAAAATATCGTCGGGTGATGACTTTCAAATCCACCGATGAGAGAGAGAGAGAGAGAGAGAGAGAGAGAGAGAGAGAGAGAGAGAGAGAGAGAGAGAGAGAGAGCAGATGAGGGAGGGGAGAGGGTGATGACAGAAACTGTTAACTTAAAGAGTTTAACGCATGATTTGTAAGTTTTCATTTCTTAATTAGTTCATATTTTACTAACGCTACCTCCGCTATTCTCAGATTTTTAACGACTTACTTGATTATTTACAAGTACAGTAGTAAGCTTTACTTCCGTCTCTTAAAAAAAATACAAACAGCTTTAGCACGTGATAACCAAATAAATATTTTTTTTTACTGTGCTAATAATACTATTTAAACGACCACTAATATAAAGTCGCAATTATATGTTGCGTGTTCTAAAGTGGCAAACCAGACTATCTCTATATATGTGCAGAGAATGATTGCGACATTAACTATATTAGACACGTTCGATTTCTATTATCTTTCTTTTCAAAAAGCCTTTGATGAGGGAGGGAGTAGTAGGTGGATTTGGGACGGGAGGGTTAGGGGGGGGGGGGGCTTCGAAGATTATCTCTGTATGTGCGCAGACAATGATTGTGACAGTAACCATATTAGACACGAGCGATTTTTATTTTCTTTCTTTTCCATTTAGCCAAACTATGCCACAGCAACGCGTGGACGGGTACATCTAGTTGACTATAAAGATCAAGTCAACGGGAAATGATTGTGTGACAACAATAACGTCGTAAATAATTTCAGCTACAAACATGTACACACACATGCAGTACTGATAAACATGTTCACAAATCCACGTAACACTGGGTCCTTGGATTAAGACTGACACTTTGAGATAAACATGCCGCGATTAAGTCAGCACAACTGAGAAGGCTGCTTTGTAAATTGGACAGCGTGCTAACTTTGCCATTACGTCACGTCCAGGTAGTCAATCTCCTTCTCCGTCCGTTCTACTGCTCCAGTTATCCTGCTTTCACGTGCGTGATGTGTGTCGTTTATCCCCTCCGGCCTGCTACCGGAAATGATGGACACCATTAGACCAGTCTCTGGCAGATCAACAGAACCTGAAGGTTTGACACCGTGAGACTAACAAATCTTAGTGCTGATACCAGACCAACAGAACTTGAAGGTTTGACACCGTGAGACTAACAAATCTTAGTGCTGATGCCAGACCATCAGAACTTGAAGGTTAGACACCGTGAGACCAAGATTATGGCGCCCGTAATTGCAACACCAACCCTCTGTCACATGCAGTCCTGTGTGGGTGCGGATTCAACACCACGTACCCTAGTTGTTGTTTTTTTTTTAAATCATGAATGATGTGCCAGAACAAAATTGATTGTCTTTTAGAGGGTCGTCATTTCTCTTGGTTAGTTAATTTATGTAAAAGCGTTTTCATTTGAAATTGCATTTTGGCGTGCCCTTTTTATTCTATAAAACTCCATCTGGTCGCCTCCCATTTATTTTCTTAGTACATTAAAACCTGCAAACGGATTCCAAGGGGACCGAAAATGGAGTTAGTGTTACAAACAATTCGTTCTAAGGGGGACACATAATAATAATACTTACTGTTGGGATTAACATTTTGTTCATGTTAACCAAGCGCTCTTCTAAAAAATTAGCCCTTTCACACCGGTGACTTGAAAAATAAAGGGGTGAGGGTGGGTAAACTGACTTGCTTAGAATGTCACGTTTTCAGTTCAAAATATTAGCAGGATGTCCCGTTTTAATCTCAACATTAGGTGGTTACACTACTCATTGGTCGTCTTCAAACTCACACAAAAATTTTTCGTTGTTTTTGTTTTGTTCAGAAATGGACAGTGCTAGAAAAACATAAATGCAAAAGTACAACAGATGAGTCACGTGCGGATCGAAAAGTCATGGGTTCGCTATCTGGCGGAGCCGGACATTTTAAAAAAATGACCTTGACTCCCAGGTCGACCCAGCCTTGAGTGGGTACCGGGTGCAGTCCCGGGAAGTAAAGGCGGCTGGCGTGATGCTGACCACATCTGCTATCTTGTGCCGATTAGTCTATAAAAATATAGATATAGTCCTATATGCCCTATACGTCAGGCGTGGAAAACGACAATTCTTCACTTACAACAGATGAGACGAGATGTAACAGGAATGCGGCAGGAAAAACAAAAGGAGTCACCAGCTTAGAAAATAGTAGCTCAGTTTCGATGAGTGATTTCATAGAACATCAAAGAATCAAATGGTTTGGTTATCTGGTCAGAACGGAACCAGATCAATTAAAAGCTAGAGCGTACTACATGAGAACAGCAAGCTACAAGTCAAGAGGCCAACCAAGAAAGACATGGGTGGAGGGAGTAAAAGATATACAACAGAGACGGGATATGACATTGAATTAACACAAGCTACGCAACTAGCAACAGACAGGAAACCACATCTAACTTCTATCTGCGATGCTCAACAGATGAAGTAAACTACTTTTTGGATGTTAAGTTGTCTTCACCACTTGTGATGGTCTAACCAAGTAACAGTGTATTGATCGACACTCATAGAACAAAAGTAGAAAGATAGAAGAACACACTAGACAACATAAAAATCGAAAGCTATAGTTACCGTGACGGGAATTGAAGTCACCTCCAGACGGCGTCTGCGCCTCGCCACTGATACAAGTGCACTAAGAACACGGTCAACTTCCCCTGTCAACTGTCCGTACCAGTTTATATTAATTAAAACAACCAACCGCTGATTCATAATTCACACTCATATTGCAGTACCTGTCTTCTGGACACACCTCTTGGTTTTTACTGCATGTGTGTTGAAATATTATGTTATATTATCAAAACATTTTATATATTATCAGTATATTATATTATCACAATCAACGTCTTTGCACAGTGGGCATTCCCATACGTGCTTAGTCCTCCGATGCAGTAGACACTCCAAGGTATTTCTACTGATTATTTCTACGAGAAGCGGTTATAGTATCTCCTGTCTTTACATCGAAGACGGCATAGACGCGCTTCGTCATGCTTAACTCCCCAGTCACGCAATCGTGTAAGCGTCGGAGATTCAACCTATTCCTATATCTTTGATATCAGCGTTGCCCATGCTTCTACCAGTTTGCATTCACACATGACTTACCAGATGGTCAGCTATTGTGTTAACGTGTGAGCAGTTACGAACCAATTATTTGACTTGAACAGCAGTTCCCACTTATAATAAGTTCAGGAGGCATTTCCTCCTGGCTAGTAGTAGTAGTAGTAGTAGTAGTAGTAGTAGTAGTAGTAGTAGTAGTAGTAGTAGTAGTAGTAGTAGTAGTAGTAGTAGTAGTAGTACTTTTTACCTTACTAGGACATCACACAAGCGATAAACACCGAGTGACACAAAGTGTCACCATGTGGATAAGGATCACCCATGGAGAGGTCTCAGAAACCGCGTTCAGCATTTTACCATATTTATGGCTGGGCTATATTGCGGCCCCTGGCAAGAGCCAGGGTGGTACTTCAAAATAACGAAAAATTGATTCCCACAAGGGGACAACTAGTTAGCATCACGGATCAGAACCTGCCTAGCGCGTATCTATGAGGAACGCAGTGCCTGCTGCTCCAGTTCTTTGCCTTACTTAATTTGTGCAATGGCTCCATTACTCCATAATTTCTGTGATGATCCCAGGAATGACTAGCCACCTGCTGAGAGCGTTGTGTAAAGCACATACTCCATAGTTTCTGTGAAGATCCCAGGAACGACTAGCCCCCTGCCGAGAGCGTTGTGTAAAGCACATACTCCATAGTTTCTGTGATGATTCCAGGAATGACTAGCCACCTGCCAAGAGCGTTGTGTAAAGCACATACTCCATAGTTTCTGTGAAGATCCCAAGAATGACTAGCCACCTGCCAAGAGCGTTGTGTAAAGCACATACTCCATAGTTAATTAGGTAAATTTACATTCAGTAGGTTGTCATTGCTTTCTTAATGGTAAACGCCAGTATTTTAACTTACTTTGTAAATGTCTTCTTTACTACTATACCCTCCAGACACATGACAACTTGGAACAAAGAAAGACTTTAGATAAGTATTTTACAAACTCTTCTGATATAAATTTATTTGTATTTTATTTAAATAATCACATTTTAGGAAGCAGAGAAGACATACAAATTCTATTTTCTTCCCTTGCAGGTGCTCTAAATATAAATACAATAAAAAATTGTGCACTGAAAGTTGTCATGACTTCAAAGACTTGATGATGTGGAAGCTAAATGGTCTCTATACAGTAATCCATTTTGAATTCAGCCAAATCCGTTTACACAAACTTGGAGGTGGATGATGAGCTTGGTAGCCTGGGTTGCCTGAAAGGATAACAGAAAAATATCAACTAAAAAATGCATATCAAGTTTAGCTTAGTTTTTCTGTTGAGGCCAGGTTTCCCATCTTATTCATTTTCCTATTTTAATTTTAATAATAATCATCATCATAATAATAAATAATGTGTTGAATGGCAAAGAAATAAATTAAATATCCTAAATAGCATATGTGTCAACACATACTTGAAAACTGGACTTCTTTACATTGCCGTGGGAGGGGGATTGTGCACCTTTATAAATGGGGGGGGGATGTGCACCTTTATAAATGGGGGGGGGGAGGGTTATGCACCTTTATAAATGGGGGGGGGGGGGGGGGATTGTGCACCTTTATAAATGGGGGGGGGGATTGTGCACCTTTATAAATGGGGGGGGGGAATTGTGCACCTTTATAAATGGGGGGGGGGGGATTGGTGTGAGTATACCCGCTCCCCACAAACCCAAAACTGTTCTGTGTGGACAAGGTGCCTGGCCCCCAGGTTAACTCTCTACCTGGTGAGGTCAGTAGCAGGTCCCTTTACTTCCCAAAAGATTTTATCGTATCAACTGTAGACTGGGCAGACCTGGTCACTTTAAAAAATACATTCTCCCTTAGGGTGGATTCAAATCAGTGACGCCCAGGTTAGCCATGGTGCTACCCAGAGCTTTGTTTATAGGAAAAAAGGGTGCTTGTACTCATAACTAAGTTTCTTAAACAGGTGCAGGTACTCACCACTAAGTGTCTTAAACAGATGCCAGTACACAATGGCAGGGACTAAGTGTTTCAAACAGGGCAGGTACACACCATTAACTGTCTTAAACATATGACTGTACACACCACTAACTGTCTTAAACAGGGCAGGTACACACCACTGTCTTAAACAGGGCAGGTACACACCACTAACTGTCTTAAACAGATGACGGTACGCACCACTAAGTGTATTAAACAGATCCCGGTACACACCACAAAGTGTCTTAAACAGGCAGTTACACACCACTAACTCTTAAACAGATGACGGTACACACCACTGTCTTAAACAGGGCCAGTACTCACCACCAAGTGTCATAAACAGGGCAGGTACTCACCAATAAGTGTCATAAACAGGGCAGGTACTCACCACTAAGTGTCATAAACAGGGCAGGTACTCACCACTAACTGTTCTAAACAGATGCTGATACACACCACTAAGTGTCTAAAACAGGGCAGGCATTCACCACTGTCTTAAACAGAGCAGGCACACCACTAAGTGTCTAAAACAGGGCAGGCACTCACCACTGTCTTTAACAGAGCAGGCACACCACTAAGTGTCTTAAACAGGGCAGGCACTCACCACTAAGTGTTTATTAGTATATATATAT
>CAJHNH020004223.1:1046025-1090398 GCA_905116865.2 Candidula unifasciata | reverse complement strand
ATCTAAATTATACAAGCGTTGACTCAATATATGTATAAATTAGAGACTACAAGTATATACTCAAGATGTGTATAATCTATGGTCTACAAGTAGAGTCAATAATTATGTATGCTATACACGTATGGATCAGACGTCCGTGTCTGTGGCTTAGACGCTGCGAACATGTTTTGTAATTCTGAGCTGCTGGGTCCGATTCCAGCTGCTGATGACAATTTTGCAGCAGACCGCCTTGCATTGGTTTTGACAGCGGTATCGAGAGCTCAGCAAGCAATGGCAAATTAATGACCGTAAAATTTCCTAGTGAAATCAAAAACAGCCAAAATTTGTCTGGGATTGGTTCTGCTAAGTCTTGTGAAGGATATGCAACTATTTAATAGATCAGACTCGGTACAAATTTGTATTCTATATATGCATAAATTAGGTTAAACTAGTACATGCTCATTAGGGTAAACAACTTTGCACTCAATACATGTACAAATTACAGTTTTAAAGTATACTGTCAAGTTATGTACAATTTAGTCCACGCCCATATATTCAAGATATCTATAAATTAGAGTCTACAATTATATACTCGAGATATGTAGAAGTTAAGAACAAAACAAAACAACAAGTAAAGGTCTCTTTTCCCACCTTTAGGTGTATAGGGCATATAGGGCTAAACCTACATTTTTTTAGACTAATCGGCACAAGATGGGTGATGTGGTCAGCATTACGCCGAAAACTTGCATATGGACAGAGATGCTGCAAGGACACGCCTAATTGGTTCATTTTGTGGTTTTTTTTGTCAACTGTCAACTTGAGCACACTTTGTTAAATTTCAATCAACCCTGCATTAGGTTGTATGCTGAGCCATGTGAGCACCCTATTGCAGCTGTTCCAGCGCCCTTGAGAAAATGTTTTTACCTAGTTATGCACCGCTTCACAGGATAAATGCTTATCAGCATAAACAGGAATCATTTCCTTGTAAATATCCTTTGCAGGCAGACCTTTTGTTCCCCCCCCCCCCCCCAAAAAAAAACATACACACACACAACAGCATGCTGTTCCTTCAAGGTACACTCCGTTAAGTACAGTAGCGATTTTGTTTCTGTGTTGCCAATGCGCATTCAACAATTAGCGCCACCTCGGAGACATACAGTTCGATGTTACTGACACCTTTAGAGACCACCAACTACATTTTCCTGATATCAATCTGTGACTTATTTATTAAATTCCCCTCATTTAAAACTTAGAGTAACAGTGTCTACAAACACATGCAGTTATGTACTAGTCCACAAATATATACTCAGTATATCTATATTTTTGTCGGCTCTGTGGCTAAGTCGATGCGAACGCTTCATAATGCCGGGATTGATCCCAGCTGCAGGCCATGCGGCTTTCCTTTTATTTCGACAGTGGTATCAAGAAAGCAATGGCAAACTACTGGACGTAAATTTGCCTAGAAAAACCACACAACAGCCAGGGGCTGTTGGGGTTTGTTCTGCAACGTCCTGTACAGGATACACAACTAACCTTATTTCTATATTTATATAATGTTGTATAAGGATATTCTCAAGATATGTATAAATTAGATTCTATATAAGTATAATCACTAAGATATATAGAGGTTAGAGTAGCAGTCTACAAATTCTCAAGATACATGTAAAGCTAAGGCAGTTGTAAATGATTAGTTCAGATAGCACTACAAGTGCAAGGAATAATTAGCTGCAAGCAAGCAAGCAAGCAACATGTGACATCCACAGAAAGACCTACATCGCTGGGCACAGAGACAACAAAGGTGTCACGAAGAGCTGGGCTCACTGCCTGCTGTAACCTACTTCTGACTACAAATCAAGATGAGGTTCTGCACTGCTGTCACCGTGGAGTGAATGTTCTGTCCAGTTATGAGGTTTCTGTCTACCACAACATGCACTTCATCAGGCTCAGAGGCTGGAAAACAAATTAAAACTTGTACATAGCATGGACTTTAGGCTTCACAACGCAAGAGTCACCTAAATGCCATATTGGTGATATTCATTAAGTTATTCTGAATTGAGTGCATGGCGTGACACTGTGAGCTATGTGTGTTTTTTGTTGGCACAGGAGCGGAGCAGCTATGGGGTTACCCGTTTGCTATGAAGCTGAAACTAGGATTACCAGATTACCAGATTCATTAGTCAGTGGTTTTCAACCTTCCTAATGTCACGACCCTTTAATACAGTTTCTCACACTGTAGTGACCCTCAGCCATAACATTATTTTCATTGCTACTTCATAACTTCAGTGAATATGTGTATTCCAATGGTCTTAGGCGACCCCTGTGAAAGTGGTCATTTGACCCACAGTTTGAGAACCAGTGACCTAAGTGCATTTTTCAGACTGTTATTTGTCACTTAACAATATCTCAAAGGCACACACCATGTAAACTGTTATTCCAATTAAATGGAAATGAAGCATTAATTAATGCATCTGCACAATTTTTATTTGCCACTTCAGAGAGACACATGATGTTTCTTGAAGCAAGGATTCAGCACTCCCGTGACTGTAGCATAGTGTCGACAACGTCTTGAATCATTTATTATTTTATCCCTGAGTGGATTCTGAAGCCCCACTGTGAGGGGGGGGGGGGGGGAGGAAACAGACCCATTGCCTAAGCATGTCATAAAAGATGACTAATGAAGAGTTTTCTGAAATCACATGCGTTGAGCTGAAAGGTGCAGATTCCACAGTCGGGCTGTAAACTACAACTCAATATGCTAACAGCCATTTTAATTTGTGAATGCAGAAGAAACAGAAAAATGTATCATGTAACTGGTCTCATCGTTAGATCACAGATTCAATGAACCAAGCTGGTGTTGCTTCCACAATGAAGGTTGGTAGCATTTGATCCCCAACACTCTGTCTCTTCTTGGTAGTATACTCTCTCAGACTGCGGTTCGCTATCTCTAGATGTTGTCCTTCCACTTGTATCATTGTCTACCTTTTGCTTTTTTGCCTTCGACTTTCCCCTCCACTGTGGTTTTTAAAAGAGTGTTATGTGGCTGAAATATTTCAATTGTCTCTTCTTTTAAATCTCTTTCGCAAGTCTCTTTTCATCTAGTCTCCACAGAACCTCTGTTATCTGATTGTTTTTGTTCCCGTGACATGCAAACTATTCTTCTGTATATCCATAATTCCAGAAATAAATTCCCAGATTACTGTTGTGTTAAAGACCTTCATGTGCCTCTGCTCTGTAGGGGACGAGGGCTCATGTACTCCAGTGACCCCCAAGAGCTATGCTAAAGGTCACTTGCCTACTTACGTATAGATTCGTCTATGTCAGAAGTTAAAAGGATGGGAGCCAGATGAAGAGAAAGAGAGAGAGAGAGAGAGAGAGAGAGAGAGAGAGAGAGAGAGAGAGAGAGAGAGAGAGAGAGAGAGAGAGAGAGAGAGACTTGCTGGAATAATAAACAAACTGTAATGTACTCTTCTTCTTTTCTAGATCGCATATTGAAATTTAAACCTTTTCCCGAAACTATATGAAGGCACTAATAAATAAACATGAACAGGGTGAAGAAACAAATGGAATACATTTCCCGGGCCTAAAAAACACATGAATCAGGTTACTCATGCCGTGAACTCCATAACTTTTATCACTGAGGTTTATGGAAAAATATGAAGTCAAATCAGCTTTAGAAAAACTAATTGATTCATAGTCGGAATATATGCTATTTTTAGTTAGTTAATGTAGTCATATCCTGACCTCCTAATTGTGACAGACTATTTATGACCTGACCTGGTCAGTGACAGACTATTTACTTGACCTGGTGAGGTCGTAATTCTATCATACTCCTAAAGTTTTCATTTGAAGCCCCCTCTTAATTATGCATAGGAAGAGAAGAAAAAACAATATTCTACATACCTGTGTATTTCCCACCATAATCTTTGATAAAATCTTCCAGGACAAGAGGCATTGATGGGAATTCTGGAAGGTATCCAACTTCAAACAGTGATGGCTAAATGAGAAGTTTACAGAACCCAAGTTAGATTGTTACGGAAAACACAACCATAGAATGCTCCTAGTTACTTCATCTGTCTAAAAATCAAGCTAATTATTCTAATGTCACACATAAAGGCAAAAGAACGTATAATTAAAATTTAACTGACATAATTATTATTAGAACTCCGCCCTGGTTGCTGAAAATGGGGATGAAGCATTTAAGGTAATACCCAGATAAAGGTACTCTTAACATCACACAGAAAAGGGAATACCCAGATGAAGGTACTCTTAACATCACACAGAAAAGGGAATACCCAGATGAAGGTACTCTTAACTTCACACAGAAAAGGGAATACCCAGATGAAGGTACTCTTAACTTCACACAGAAAAGGGAATACCCAGATGAAGGTACTCTTAACTTCACACAGAAAAGGGAATACCCAGATGAAGGTACTCTTAACTTCACACAGAAAAGGGAATACCCAGATGAAGGTACTCTTAACTTCACACAGAAAAGGGAATACCCAGATGAAGGTACTCTTAACTTCACACAGAAAAGGGAATACCCAGATGAAGGTACTCTTAACTTCACACAGAAAAGGGAATACTCAGATGAAGGTACTCTTAACTTCACACAGAAAAGGGAATACCCAGATGAAGGTACTCTTAACTTCACACAGAAAAGGGAATACCCAGATGAAGGTACTCTTAACTTCACACAGAAAAGGGAATACCCAGATGAAGGTACTCTTAACTTCACACAGAAAAGGGAATACCCAGATGAAGGTACTCTTAACTTCACACAGAAAAGGGAATACCCAGATGAAGGTACTCTTAACTTCACACAGAAAAGGGAATACCCAGATGAAGGTACTCTTAAACTTCACACAGAAAAGGGAATACCCAGATGAAGGTACTCTTAACTTCACACAGAAAAGGGAATACCCAGATGAAGGTACTCTTAACTTCACACAGAAAAGGGAATACCCAGATGAAGGTACTCTTAACTTCACACAGAAAAGGGAATACCCAGATGACGGTACTCTTAACTTCACACAGAAAAGGGAGTACCCAGATTAAGGTACTCTTAACATCACACAAAAAAAAAGCAATCTGAAATCAGACAAATTTAAAAAAAGTTTCCTAAAATTATTACTTAGTTTCCAGTAATTCCTCTTTTTACTTAAATTTACTATTATTCTATTTTTAGTAGAACATTTTACCCCACTAGGACATCTCACAAGCAATAAACACATGATGACACAAAGTGCCACCATGTGGATGAGGATCACCCGCGGAGAGGTCCCGGAAACCGCGTTCAGCCACCAGACCATATTTATGGCCCGGCTATATTGCGGCCTCTGGCAAGAGCCAGGGTGGGGCTTCAAAATAATGAACAATTGCATCTCACAAGGAGATGACTACTATGTATTAAATAATCTAGTTTGTTCATGTTGTGTAGATGTAATATTTCACTTGTCAGTTAAGTTGTGTAGGCAATTTTGTTTCTGTTCACTGTTTCTCAATTACAGCTTGAATTGATTCAGATTTTCAGTTTCCATTAATTTTTCCAGCTTTATAGTCACATATCATATTAATCTGGTTATGTGTTTAGCTCAACAGCAGTTTTAATTTGCTAACAATCATTCACAATAATACTTAGCTCACTAGCAATCATTTTCATTCATTCTCAGCCCACTATCACTTGCTCTTAGCATAAGAGCCCTCTGTCTTAGCTTGCTAGCATTCATGAAATTATCAAGCTGTGAGAGAAGACAAGACATCTACAACAGAACTGCAAAAAAAAAAACAAAATTAAAAAAAAAAACCAATGTGGGTAAAAAAAAGTGATTCAATTTGCTTTCTGTCTAATGTGAGTGTCAGGTCTTGGGCAGATATAACTGAGCTACCAGACAACAGTAGCCAGTAACCCCTGTCTTCTGTTAACGTCGAATGTTGGACGGTGTATACCAAACCTGACAACCTATACTGTGCCAATGGTTTCGGGTGGAGGAGCACATTGGGGAGCATACTAGCCTTATCCTAGGAAGATAAAATGCAACCAGAACACCTTATGTTATGGTGTTAGGCAGAAACCATCAACACAACTCACAGCTGTCAGATAGAAACCCTCAACACAACTCACAGCTGTCAGAGAGAAACCCTCAACACAACTCACAGCTGTCAGACAGAAACCCTCAACACAACTCACAGCTGTCAGACAGAAACCCTCAACACAACTCACAGCTGTCAGACAGAAACCCTCAACACAACTCACAGCTGTCAGACAGAAACCCTCAACACAACTCACAGCTGTCAGACAGAAACCCTCAACACAACTCACAGCTGTCAGACAGAAACCCTCAACACAACTCACAGCTGTCAGACAGAAACCCTCAACACAACTTACAGCTGTCAGACAGAAACCCTCAACACAACTCACAGCTGTCAGATAGAAACCCTCAACACAACTCACAGCTGTCAGAGAGAAACCCTCAACACAACTCACAGCTGTCAGAGAGAAACCCTCAACACAACTCACAGCTGTCAGACAGAAACCCTCAACACAACTCACAGCTGTTAGATAGAAACCCTCAACACAACTCACAGCTGTCATATAGAAACCCTCAACACAACTCACAGCTGTCAGCCAGAAACCCTCAACACAACTCACAGCTGTCAGACAGAAACCCTCAACACAACTCACAGCTGTCAGAGAGAAACCCTCAACACAACTCACAGCTGTCAGAGAGAAACCCTCAACACAACTCACAGCTGTCAGAGAGAAACTCTCAACACAACTCACAGCTGTCAGACAGAAACTCTCAACACAACTCACAGCTGTCAGAGAGAAACTCTCAACACAACTCACAGCTGTCAGAGAGAAACTCTCAACACAACTCACAGCTGTCAGAGAGAAACCCTCAACACAACTCACAGCTGTCAGACAGAAACCCTCAACACAACTCACAGCTGTCAGACAGAAACCCTCAACACAACTCACAGCTGTCAGACAGAAACCCTCAACACAACTCACAGCTGTCAGACAGAAACCCTCAACACAACTCACAGCTGTCAGAAACCCTCAACACAACTCACAGCTGTCAGATAGAAACCCTCAACACAACTCACAGATGTCAGACAGAAACCTTTAACACAACTCACAGCATTCAGACAGAAACCCTCAACACAACTCACAGATGTCAGACAGAAACCTTTAACACAACTCACAGCTGTCAGACAGAAACCCTCAACACAACTCACAGCTGTCAGATAGAAACCCTCAACACAACTCACAGCTGTCAGATAGAAACCCTCAACACAACTCACAGCTGTCAGAAACCCTCAACACAACTCACAGCTGTCAGAGAGAAACCCTCAACACAACTTACAGCTGTCAGACAGAAACCCTCAACACAACTTACAGCTGTCAGACAGAAACCCTCAACACAACTCACAGCTGTCAGACAGAAACCCTCACAACAGAAACTCACAGCTGTCAGACAGAAACCCTCAACACAACTCACAGCTGTCAACAACACAACACAACTCACAGCTGTCAGACAGAAACCCTCAACACAACTCACAGCTGTCAGACAGAAACCCTCAACACAACTCACAGCTGTCAGACAGAAACCCTCAACACAACTCACAGCTGTCAGACAGAAACCCTCAACACAACTCACAGCTGTCAGAAACCCTCAACACAACTCACAGCTGTCAGAAACCCTCAACACAACTCACAGCTGTCAGACAGAAACCCTCAACACAACTCACAGCTGTCAGACAGAAACCCTCAACACAACTCACAGCTGTCAGACAGAAACCCTCAACACAACTCACAGCTGTCAGACAGAAACCCTCAACACAACTCACAGCTGTCAGACAGAAACCCTCAGAAAACACAACTCACAGCTGTCAGACAGAAACCCTCAACACAACTCACAGCTGTCAGACAGAAACCCTCAACACAACTCACAGCTGTCAGACAGAAACCCTCAACACAGAAAACTCACAGCTGTCAGACAGAAACCCTCAACACAACTCACAGCTGTCAGACAGAGAAACCCTCAACACAACTCACAGCTGTCAGACAGAAACCCTCAACACAACTCACAGCTGTCAGACAGAAACCCTCAACACAACTCACAGCTGTCAGACAGAACTCCTCAACACAACTCACAGCTGTCAGACAGAAACCCTCAACACAACTCACAGCTGTCAGACAGAAACCCTCAACACAACTCACAGCTGCTGTCAACACAAGACAGAAACCCTCAACACAACTCACAGCTGTCAGACAGAAACCCTCAACACAACTCACAGCTGTCAGACAGAAACCCTCAACACAACTCACAGCTGTCAGACAGAAACCCTCAACACAACTCACAGCTGTCAGACAGAAACCCTCAACACAACTCACAGCTGTCAGACAGAAACCCTCAACACAACTCACAGCTGTTAGATAGAAACCCTCAACACAACTCACAGCTGTTAGATAGAAACCCTCATCACAACTTACAGCTGTCAGACAGAAACCCTCAACACAACTTACAGCTGTCAGACAGAAATCCTCCAGCAACCATGACTTCCCATCTTCTTTCCTCGCAGAGCACAGACCTGCAACACCCAGTCCCACCGCACAAATGGGCTCTGAAAGAAAACAAAAAAACATTCAACAGTTTACAACCCCACATCTGCATACATTCTTATCTGTACATATAATGACAGTAGTTTCTTTAAAAAAAAAAAAGCATTTAAAAGTGAGAAGATTGACTTCGCTGCATCAGCTCTGACCCCATATGGATGAGTCTTGATCGCTGCAGAAAAGATAGTTACCTGCCAAGAGCATAACACAAAGCACAAACCCTGTAGCTTCATTGATGACCCCTAGGATCTCTGAAACATCTGCACGCATAAACCGAATGACAGTATCTGATAACAAACACAGAACTTTCAGTAACTTTCCGAACAAGATAGAAACAGCTTTGTCATGGAGACCATACACCACTGGTGTAATTAAAATAAATTTCTTATTCTTCTTCTTTACTTCCTCTTTTACCGCTTTGAGTGCCGAGGGGGATATACAAGTTCTGCTTCTTGCTTTTCTGGCTATCTCAACCATAGACACATGATGCTCCTGTAGAATTTCTCTGACATTATATCTCCATTTTGTTGTTGGTCTACCTTTAGGTTTTTTCCTCTTGTGGTGCATGCCTTATTTGGTATGGCGTCCTAAGGAATTCATTCTAAGTGGTTCAATCATTTGATTTGTTGTTTTTGTATGTCATTTAGAATTGGTTCTGTGCATTTTCTAATTAGGACCTCACTGAATTAAAATCGCAGACATAAAAAAAAAAAAGAGCACTACCAGCTTGATTTGGAGAGTGATATCTATTGTGCCTTGTCCAAAATCTGACCACAAATAGCATCAGCAAGACTACAGAGCGTCAGCCATCACAAGTTCCTTTTCCACTAGGGGCTTGGACCAGTCTACCGATGCCTATCCCACATGTAGTTCCGTTGTGTGCACAACCAGCTCAAAGCTTCTCTGCAGCTTTGCCCAGTTGTTTTAGTGCCTATTTATACTTGTTTCCTCAAAAGCCTAGCTGCTTCAGTAGACTGTATGTGGAATTGTACTTCTCGAGCTTGTACAGGTGTTGGTTTTCAATTTGCGACTCGTACAGCACGCTCAGCTCTATCAGGACAAGCTGACGGTCTGCTGCCGAGTGCAATACCATGTCCGGCTTCAGGCCAGTCTTTTGGTTTAGTTTCAGAACCAGACAGGACAACCACCAGTAACCAGTCCCACGCACAGTCAAGATGAATGAAGCATTTGCAAGGTTTTTTGAATGAACCTTTAAAAATCTGCCCAGCCTTGAGGTAGCACATAGAGATGAGGGCGTTAGGACTGGCCTTCGCATTGGCCCAGAACCTTGGTTTTTCCACAATGTTGGCCAGCTTTTTCAAGCCCCTATTGTGGCGCCATGTGTACCACCCCTGACCTAAGGCTTTCCTACATGTGGACAATATGTGCTCGAGCATCTGCTCTCCTCTGCATAAGGGACATGTTGGGTCAATGGTCGCACACTATTTGACCTGGTTAGAAAGTGGGGCTAACACATCTTATGCAGATCTAATGACAAACTTAGTCGCCAAGTAAGTTCTCATGGCATGGCACTCTCAATGGTGAGCCACTGGCCTTGCTGTGACTGCTGGACTACTTTCTGGACCCGCATCTCATTCTTAGTGTTCCTGATCTGTTATATGTCTCTAAGCTCTTTGGCCAAGGCCTTAGACCACCATGTAACATTAACCTACCTTAAGCCGCGTCGGTCAGTTTTAGTGTAGCCTATGACTTCCTTTAATTTGAGTGCATTATGGGCAGATTCTATTGCATCATTCACCTTCCAGTTGATACATGTTTTAGTCATTCTCCAAATTTCTGCTCAAGACAGCAATATAGCTGGTTGGCTTTTGTGGCTAAAGTGTTTTTAACAGCATAAAATAACCCAGCAAACCTACAAATAATCACCTTTTATTAAAAGTCTGGCAGGATACACTTTAGCTATTCTTGGTGGACTAGTATAATAATAAACATATTATCCCTTTGTGTTGCCTGGTCATTGAAATATTATGGGTTTAAATGAGAACATAACTAGTATGTCTTTGCACTGGAAACCATAGGGCGATAAACAAAGGCAGACCAAAAAACAAGCGGAACAGGGTGCTATGTAGTGAAGTTAAAACAGATGAGTAGGACATTGGGTGAGCTTCAAGAAACAGCACAGACAGAACGACTTGGCGGGAGTTATGTGAGGACCCATGCTCCATTGGGGGAACATAAGGCAGAAGAAGAAGATGAAAACCATATTCTCAGCATGTCTTACAAATATGTACATGGTTTTCATATAAAACATATCTAATGGTATGTACATGGTTTTCATATAAAACATATCTAATGGTATGTACATGGTTTTCATATAAAACATTTCTAATAGTATGTACATGGTTTTCATATAAAACATATCTAATGGTATGTACATGGTTTTCATATAAAACATTTCTAATGGTATGTACATGGTTTTCATATAAAACATATCTAATGGTATGTACATGGTTTTCAATATAAAACATTTCTAATGGTATGTACATGGTTTTCATATAAAACATATATAATGGTATGTACATGGTTTTCATATAAAACATATCTAATGGTATGTACATGGTTTTCATATAAAACATTTCTAATGGTATGTACATGGTTTTCATATAAAACATTTCTAATGGTATGTACATGGTTTTCATATAAAACATTTCTAATGGTATGTACATGGTTTCATACAAAACGTTTCTAATGGTATGTACATGGTTTTCATATAAAACATTTCTAATGGTATGTACATGGTTTTCATATAAAACATTTCTAATGGTATGTACATGGTTTTCATATAAAACATTTCTAATGGTATGTACATGGTTTTCATATAAAACATTTCTAATGGTATGAACATGGTCTTACATATAAAAACCACCTTAATGGTATGTACATGGGCTTACATACACAACACCCTTATTGGTAAGTACATGGGCTTAACATATTATACATTACCCTTAACGGTATGTACATGGGTTTACATATACAACTCCCTTACTGGTAGGTGCATGGGCTTAACATATACATCACCCTTAATGGTATGTTTATGGGTTTAACATATACATTACCCTTAATGGTATGTTTATGGGTTTAACATATACATTACCCTTAATGGTATGTATACAGGCTTACATTTAAAACATGCTTTGTGAAAACAAGTGAGTGTCACATACTTTTTTCTTTGATGAAATGGGTGAGAATTTGGCCAAGGTCAGCATTAGAAGCAAGGTCATGGATGGCACCTGGACATGGTGGTATCAACACGGCAGAATATCGATTCACTGAAATATTTCACAAAACACTTTGTATTAACACAATATTAACATCTTACATAGTGTGTTTCATAAGGCAGGAATCTAAACAAATAGAGATGATTTCAGATTTAAATCATTACAAAAGACATACTAGAGACTACACTGCAAATTTAGATAATTTATTTCAAGTGAACGAAAGAAGAAGAAGAAAAAGATTTAAATCACATGTAGTCATGATAAACAGACAGTGACACAAAGGTTAAAAAAAAAAAAAGTAGAAACCTTAAAATTATATTCCTCATCACCACTTTCAAAATTTAGAAACAGTATTTTCTATGCCATTGCCATAAAAAAAATTTTCTATAGAAAGTCTAAATTACATTCTTTGTCACTTTTTTCTAAAGAAACGGTCCAAATTACATTCTTTATTACAAATACTTTTTACACAAATAGTGAAAAGTACATTTATGTCAAAGGGAGTCACCGTGGCGGAAGGTCGTGTGCTCCCTCCATGGCAGAGCCAGACTTTTTTCAGAAATGACCTTGGCTCCCAGGTCGACCCAGCCTTAAGTGGGTGCAGTCCCTGGAAGTAAAGACGGCTGCGGCGTGATGCTGAATACATCACCCACCTTGCGCCGACTGGTATATAAAATATATGTCTAACCCTATATGCCTAAAAGCGTGGAAAAGGGTCCTTTACTTACTTTACTTACATTTTGTCAATAGGTTTTGTACAGAAACATTTTGTCAATAGGTTTTGTACAGAAACATTTTGTCAATAGGTTTTGTACAGAAACATTTTGTCAATAGGTTTTGTACAGAAACATTTTGTCAATAGGTTTTGTACAGAAACATTTTGTCAATAGGTTTTGTACAGAAACAGTCTTAAAATGAATTCTGTGTAACCAATGTTGTTTCCATTGAAAGTGTAAATTACATTCTTCAGTTTGACTGCAGTAAGCTTCTACCTCTGACATACTTCAATAAAAACAATATGAAAAGAAAACACACACACACACACATAGAAAAACATGGACACACAAACACAACATATCACAGATACACACACATAGAAAAACATGGACACACAAACACAACATATTATAGACACACACACATAGAAAAACATGGACACACAAACACATCACAGACACACACACATAGAAAAACATGGACACACAAACACATCACAGACACACACACATAGAAAAACATGGACACACAAACACAACATATCACAAACACACACTCACAGAAAAACATGGACACACAAACACAACATATCACAAACACATATACACAGAAAGACATGGTCACACAAACACACCATATCACAGACACACACACACATAGAAAAACATGGACACACAAACACAACATATCAGACACACACACATAGAAAAACATGGACACACAAACACAACACACAGACACACACACATATAAAAACATGGACACACAAACACAACATATCACAAACACACACACATAGAAAAACATGGACACACAAACACAATATATCACAAACACACACACATAGAAAAATATGGACACACAAACACAACATATCACAAACACACACACACATAGAAAAACATGGAGACACAAACACAACATATCAGACACACACACACATAGAAAAACATGAAGACACAAACACAACATATCAGACACACACACATAGAAAAACATGGACACAAACACCACATATCACAAATACACACACAAAGAAAAACATGGGCACACAAACACAACATATCACAGACACACACAGAAAAACATGGACACACAAACACAACATATCACAGACACACACACACACATAGAAAAACATGGACATACAAACACAACATATCACAGACACACACATAGAAAAACATGGACACACAAACACAACATATCAGACACACACACATAGAAAAACATGGACACACAAACAAAACATATCACCATCAACTGTGTCCAAAGCAATTGGGGTCGAGCTGGCCTTGGAGCGGAACTCATTGAACCAACGTCTGTTGGAGTCATCCTGATTCACATACTCTGTCTGTCTGCCCTGAATGTCCGAAAATCAGACAAAGGAAAGCAGCCTCGTTTCAGTTTGTTTGTTTCATCTTCTGTGTGTATACCGACTGTAAACTCCAGAGGAAGTTCTGGTTGTTCGTCCACTTCTGGACTTTGACCATGCTCCAGAATTTTATTTTTGTTTTTTTGTTTGTTTTGTAACAGATCTGAAACAGACTCTTTGTTCCTCAACGCTCAGGCAGATGAACTCTTTCAAAGGAAACACCCCTAATTAGTCACCTTTTTTGACATGCAGTGGGTCAGTAGGGGGCAGCGGGTCAGTATGTCAGTAGGGGGCAGTGGGTCAGTAGGGGTCAGTTGGGGGCAGTGGGTCAGTAGGGGTCAGTGGGTCAGAAGGGGGCAGTGGGTCAGTAGGGGACAGTGGGTCAGTAGGGGACAGTGGGTCAGTAGGGGGTAGTAGGTCTATTCTTTTTCCAATCAAAATGGGTCCCCAGAACCCGCATGGGGAATTTCAGTTTTGCATCTGACTGTCTACTTACAGTCCCTACTATGTGGTGTTTGTCATTTTGTTTGTCCACAACCTACTGCCTCATAACTCTGCTAATACTTGTAAAAAAAGATGTTCTACAATGCAGTGATACCAAACTATTCAACATCTTCTCTCTTTGACTCTCTCTGCTTCTTATGCTTTCCAACTTTCCTCTTGTCATTACAGACACTAGGTGTCTCCTTCTCATGATGTGAGCAAAGACTTCTGGACCTCTTCTGATGCTGGTAATTAGATTTCTTTCCGAGTAAATTTATGTCCTGGCGCTGTCATTACATAAAAAAATAATCTTTGGTGTTCTCAAACTGTACAATTACTTTTGGCATCTCCATATAATTGCTCATCAATATCTTCTTCTTTGTGTTCACAAGCTGTAAACTCTGGTGGAATGTTCTCACTGTTTGTCCACTTATGGATTGTTATCTTGCTCCAGAACTTGAGCTTTGCTTGCATATCAGTTTTACAGGCCCGGCTCTCTAGCGTAGTTGGCTAAACCGGATTGCGTGGAGACCGGGTGATGAACTCCTTGTGGTCCGGGTTCACTCCCGGGGGTAGGTAGAAAAGCCACATTTCTCCCAGATTTACGGTATTTACAATGGAATCAAGGCCAAAAGGTTGCAATATCCATAATACCGAGCCTAAGGGTTAACAAACTCATGGCTTCTGGATACTAAAACAAACAATCAGTTTTACAGAACAGGCAGATGCACTTCCACTTTGAAGGAACACTCTTAATTAGACAACTTTTATGACATGCCTGAGGGGAGGGCCAGTGGGTAAATTTTCTCTCTCCCCATAATGGTGCCCTGGAACCTACACGGGGATCTCAGCAGAATGACTTTCTTGATTCACTTCCATACATCAGCACTGGCTCCCTCACTTTCTCTCCTTATTTGACAAAGATACATTGCATAAAGAATATTCTTCAACCTGTGAAGTGGCACCTTCGCTTGGATTATTCTACATTTAACTTCTTTCAGACATCTTCCAATACCGGTTACTGATTTAAGAATGGACAACATAAAACACAGGGAATAGCCATAGGTGCTCAGTCTCCATCAGCAAATGTCTTAAGGTGTATATGCTAACTGTTCCGGTAGCACACTTATTATAAACTCGTTGTTTCTCTTCCTCTCATACGTCCCTACATGCCTGCTCTACACCTAATTCCTTGTTCACATATTCTCACACATATTATTTCATTTAACCATGTTTTCTATCAGCATTCATTCATAAATGATCTTCAGAATGTCTTCTTTGTCTATCTCAGGTGTTCCCGTAGCTATCACTTTTGTAGCCAGAAAGTACGCTCTTTCAATTCCTGGCACTCCTGCATATCCTGGACAGTATAGCGGATGTGAGTCGCTGCAATGTTAATGTGCCGATGTGTGGTATCCATGCCACATTTTTCCTTTCTGAACCTTCCGCAGTACCATCTTCCATCGGCGTTTGTCAAAACAGCAAAGTACCTGAACACTGATCCAGCATACAGACATAACAAACTAAACAGTGAATATACATAGCTCTATGATTGATTAGTTAGTGGGCAACTTCTTGACTTACTGAAGTTCTGTTTCTACATTTGGCAGTTCAAAAAAAAAAATACCCTTCTTATGGCTTTCATTAAGTGTTTTGAGAGACACAGTGGATTAGATTGAGGCCTTACTACATTTTCTGTGTATTAGTGTGTGTGTGTGTGTGTCTTTGTGTGTTACTGTATGTCTTCCTGTCTCTTCATGTGTGTTATTGTGTGTCTTCCTGTCTCTTCATGTGTGTTACTGTGTGTCTTCCTGTCTCTTCATGTGTGTTACTGTGTGTATGTCTTCATGTGTGTTACTGTGTGTCTTCCTGTGTCTTTATGTGTGTGTGTCTGTGCATGTGTCATGTGTGTCTGTTTGTGCGTGTGTGTCTCCCTGTGTGTGTGTATGTGTGTCTGAATCCATATGTGCAAGTGTCTGTGTATGCATGTATGTATGTATGTATGCGTGTATGTATGTAAGTATGTATGCGTGCGTGCGTGCATGCATGCATGCATGCATGCATGCATGCATGCATGCATGTATGTATGTATGTATGTATGTATGTATGTATGTATGTATGTATGTATGTATGTATGTATGTATGTATGTATGTATGTATGTATGTATGTATGTATGTATGTATGTATGTATGTATGTATGTATGTATGTATGTATGTATGTATGTATGTATGTATTTATGTGTGTATGTATGTATGTATTTATGTATGTATGTATTTATGTATGTGTGTGTGTGTATGTATGTATGTATGTATGTATGTATGTATGTATGTATGTATGTATGTATGTATGTATGTATGTATGTACGTATGTACGTATGTACGTATGTATGTGTGTGTATGTATTTGTGTGTATGTGGGTGTTTAAGTAAGTGAGTGGTTGGGCGTTTGTAGGTATATCAGTGCGTGTGCAAGTGTGTTTGTTCATGCTTGCCCAATTTGTGACCCTTTGAAAATGAAGTTTATTTGTTCACTCGTTTAGATTCTGAAAGACAGATGTGGCTCCACAGTAACCATCGTCTAATGCTGAGATAGCAGAATTTGGGAACAATGAAGTGGCCTCTAATATAATACAGGCTGAGAGTGCTTAAGACAGTATGATGATGATGACGATAATGGTGTATGTGTCCTGAAAAAGTAATGCTGGACAAGAACAATGAAGTGGCCTCCAGTGAAAAAGGAAGTAAAGAAAAATTAATTAACATGTAAGTATTCAAGGTAAATGTCTATTCAAGGTAAAAGTCTATGTCACACTCTCTGTTGAATGTTGAATTAAGAATCAATATCACAGCACTCGGGACACTCCTATAAATGCTCAGTCCCCATCTTCAGTAGCAAGCAAAGAGCTCTAATTCCGATGGTGACAGTAACCTTCTGATTTCATATCTGTCTCATCCTTCTCCTGAGAGTTGAACGCCGACCAGATCCTCTGGTAACTCCTTGCAGCGCCATTCTCCTCAGACCGTAATGATTTATCTGCGCCTCCGCAGTGTTCACCCGTTTCCAAAGGGCCCTCACAAAATCTAAATTTTCATACATCAATACACCACCAAGTCACACTTTGTATAGAGCTTGTCCCAAAGAAACTACAAAAAAAAAAAAAAAAAAAAAAGATAACACTGTTGTGGAGGTAGAGTACTTACTCCGGGAGATGCTAGCTGTATAGCAAAACTCTGATTGATGAGGGTGCAGGCCTGCATGAAAGATGTGGCAGACACACCTGCAAGAAACAACAGAGAAATAGACAGCCAGCCAGCAATCTCATTCTCAGTCTAATCAACAATTCTTCAGGATAAATCCAACTAAACATTTTAGTAAACTTCACTCTTTCCTTGTCTTCTCTTCTGCATTAAGTCTTAAAAAGGCAGCTGGCATGTTGTGTTGTGGTTTACAGCTAGGTTACAAGATCTGTGCCTCTCAGCCCAACACATCTGATTTTAGAGAAACCTTAGTTAGTAATTTTTTGTGTGTGACATGCTTGTTAAAGAACAGACCTATCCCCCCCCCCCCTCTTTTCTAATTACATTTCCCACGGGGCCCTTTGACCCACACGAGGAACATAACTGTTTCCAATCTAATCAACACTTTCAATATAGTTTTTCTCTCTCTCTTTCTCTTGTGTGTGTGTGTGTCTGTGTGTCAGTGTGCATTTGACTGACAGTAATAATCTCTGATGCACAAGTCAAAATAGTACAACAATGACATCAACTGTGTGTAGTAAGAGTTATTATTGAATGTAATGACCTCATAGAAAAATGGAACAGAAGCTAAGAAATACAGTTTTAAAAAAAAGTTAAAGATCCTTTTCATGCCTTCAGGGATATTGGGCACACAGGGCTGTACCTATATAAGCTGAGAAATAATTACATGTTATTCAGTAACCAAAAAATTCATCAAGTAAGTGCTGTCTGGTGCGGAAGCAGTTAAACAGTAATAACAGTATTTTTAATGCACAAAAGGTCTAATTATTGTGATGTGAATTCTTGCATACTAGATACGGGGTGTTATTGAAAGGAAGTCATATATACTAGGCAACAGCTCTGATCACAACTGTTATCAGTTCATACTGGGTGGAAATACAAATCTAAAATTACAATATGCAGAGGATGCTGTCCTCCCTTAAACAGTGCCTAGAAGCCGATCATCATGTCTGTGAAAAGGCATAATGGAGATCATCATATGTTTCTGCCGAAGTTTGTGTGTGTTCCACAGAGAAAAACTACATATCAAACAAAAATTTACAATTAATAATGAAGCAAATGAAAATGGTAGAAACATAAATACTGTGGCTCAAACATAAAAAAAATTTACTCAAAATAAGTCACAGGGAGCCATACCAGAGCAAGCTTGAGGGCTTAACATTAGTAAGAAGCTTTTCACAGGGCCAGCAGCCAAATAAAACAGTTTTCAGAACTAGTAAACAATTGCGAGAACATGCCCATCTCTGGGAGTAACATAACAATACAAGTGGTGATTCATTTGTCACTAAAAAAGAAGGGCTTTTGAATTTAGATGTGAGAGATACATTTCCGGAAAGGTTACCTAATCAATAAATGCCCGCAGAAGTCGGATGTGTTGGCTGAAAGGTGCAAATATCGCCGCCATTTTGTAAATTAGCCCAATGGAATTACATTTCTGGGTGAACGCAGAAGACGAAGAAGAAGAAGTAAGAAGGAAACTGTCTTAAACAGTGCTTAGAACAGATAATAGACAACGCCTTGTGACACTCTGAATGGGAAAAGGAGACGTGGACAACCTAAGAAAACCTGGAGAAGGACAACAGAACGGGAAATGAAGGAATGTAATCTGACATTGGATACCATGGGCAGAAAAGCAGCATTGGAGATCACTTGGGAATGCCTTATGTGTCAACAGCGATATGAAGAGGATACAACAGAACAGATCATAATGTCTGTTAAAAGGAACAATGAAGACAATAATATTTTTGGTTGAAATAAGTATGTCCCCGCAGATGCAGGATTAACAGGAATCAATCAAAAAGAAACTAGTGACAAAATTGAGATAAATGGCTCTTATAGTTTTTTCCCTGTGTGGCTTCTGATGCTCCATTTTGGACAACGAAGAATAGACTCACTGCCATCCGTAATAAGCATGTTGTAGGGGATACCTTCAAAGTTGGAATGTATCTGCCTGAGAGGCAAGGAACCAACAGTCTGCAAATGCATAAGCCAGATCTGTCAAATGGATGTGCATGCAAAACTCAAGTTCTAGATCAAGACTGAAGTCCAGAAGTGGACAAACAACCAGAACTTTCTGTCAGAGTTTACAGCCGCTGAACAATAAGAGGAAGAAACAAATTATGTCTCAGAAATATATACTTTCTTCTTCTGCCTGCTATGCCCCAATGGAGCATAGGCCCTCAAACGAACCACGCCAAGTTGTCCTATTCTTTGCTGTTGCATGCATCCTACTCCATGGCATCCCTATCTTGTAAACTCCACTCTCTAGCTTCTTTTTCTGTGTTTTTTGGTCTGCCTTTTTTTCTATGCCCCTGTTGGTTCCAGTGAAAGGTATTTTGGTTCCAGCAAATGTTCTTTTAGTTAACTTATTATTGAGTTTTTCTCAACATGTGTTCTATCCAAAGGCATCATCTTCTGTTCCCCTCTTGATTCACTGGAATTTGTTTAGTTCGCTCCCGAAGCTCAACATTAGTGATTCTATCAGACCATTTAACTCCCTCTACTCTTAACTGGTTAATGAATGTTTGTAATTTATTAGTAACTCAAGTAACTGATTAACTAAGTAAAGTATTGATTGACTATAAAATATAGTTCTAGCTCGAAAAAATGTCGCCCTGAAAGAGTTAATATCTCAGATTACAACTGATGTAGAATCTTGAATGAGATACCGTTGTATTTTCTATTCCAAGTGGAGCCCAATTATGCGTGTTACAGTGTTTAAAATAAATTTCGAAAATATGACTAAAATGCATACAAGAAGCAAACCACGCCCACTTCATAACAACATATTTTATTATTCCAAAGTTTTATGCTTTTCTGACATGACCTTTGACAATATAATTTAACTAACTGAAAATTCAATATTAAAAAAAAACATTTTAAACAATCTGGCTAAACACGACACAATTAAAATAGAACTTGCCTTCAGCAGCAGAACTGAGAACTATCAAACAGCTTCCCCTAGAAGTCGCCATGTTTTTAAGTTGACAGTGCTGAGTGCTGTCCAGTGTTGCCACTTTTCTTTGACAAAAAATATCCAAAACGGTGTCAAAAAATATCTAAAAAGATCTAAATCTGCGTGGAAAAGATCTAGACAAAACATCCAAATTGAAAAAGTCAAAAATTACATAGCTTTTGTTATGACTTACCCTACATAATCATGTCCTCACCTTCACTGATGTCTGCCTCACAAGATCCACAGGATAAACTTAGCTTGGATAATGAAGTTGAAGCTTCAGATCCAAAATGACCCTGGTATGCTTTAGCTGTTCAAATTTCTTTATAGGTGGAACAGTAGGCTTATTTCTCTAGTCACATCAGGCCGAATTTTAATGGCACGATAGCATTTCAGAGGTCAAATTTCATCCTGTTTTTCAGGTTATAGTTGATATAATTCCTAGCACTGAAAACTCTTTCTACGTCAGCATTTGAGTGGGCTTGTATCATGGCAGACATGGCACTTGAAAGAGCTTACAGAATTGACTTGTTGAGGCATCTTTAAATTGTCTCACTTCACTCCAAAACGCTTTAGTTTCTGTTTTGTTTGTCCATTCAGCTAACTTTATTTTGGTTAACTGATATTCTGCTTCCGCGACACTATTATCAGTAGCCCCTACAAATTTCATAACTTTACAATATTTAGGTATGTCCTTTATTGGCTGAAGTATGTTGCTCACAGAAAAAAAGTGAAATATTTTTCAAAACATATAGATTTTCAGGAAGTCTCTGCTTCAATTGTTTCAATAATGAGATACAAAAATTCTTGACAGTGTTCTCTTAAGTTGTTCTCTTCATTCTCTGTTAACAGTCCTTTTGTTTTTAAATCATCAATTTTTGATTCGATTTAATATCCAAGGTGTGGCTTAGGAGCCAAATAGCTCTCTATAGTGCAAGTGAGCAAATCAGCTTTAGAAGTTGGCAACACCAGTCTTTTACCGAGTGAAATAGCAAGGTGAGATCATCAAGGAATTTAACTATCAACAAGTTTAGATTCGGACAGTTTATTAACTTTTTGCACTTCCATTAGAATAGGTTATAAAAAGAGAATGAATGACAAATTTTTTTTATCACTGTACATTCCATATAGTATTTCAGCTGTGTAGCACTTTTTACTTTGTCTTGTTATTTCAAAGTGTGTCTTCAACTTCAGCCATTGCTTCATAATTCTTTCAACAGCTGGTTAAATTGATAACCATCTAGTTTTGCAATCTGACAGAATTTTCGTTGGTGTGGAACCATCATTCAAGGCTTTATATAATGTATTGAATTGCTGTTGTCTGACAAATGATTTGAAAAACCAGTAGAGTGTTTCAGCAATAAGGTTTCCAAATTCCTTGGTAAATATTTAGATGAAGCATGTGATAATGCTAGCTGCAATGAATGACGCATACATTTTATAAGTATTGATGGGTTAGCTTCCTTCAACTTGGCATAAACGCCATTATTTATACCAACCATCACTGAGGCATTATCAGTACCAATTACAGCCAAATTCTTCAAGCCTAACTGTTTGCTGATTAAAAGGTCCTTCAGTTCCTAAACTATACTTTCTACACCACATTTTTCAAATTGAACTAGTCCAAGATTTTTTACAAATCGATCAAATGGTCACAGTTTGAAATTGCGCAGTGACAAATTAAAAACATTGCGACTGATACTTCAACTTTTGATGATTCATTTATCAGTATAGTTCTGAAAACAGATGTCAGCGGTGTAATATCTTGAAATGAAACTGCAGTTTTATGCTTTTTTAGTCTCTGCATGCTCTTTGAGTTTTGTATTTTCGCTTTAATTTCACACTTACAGAACTTACAACGAGCTTTGGTCATATCCCCGGTTTTTAATTTTGTCATCATGCACCCACTCTTTCCAAATTTTTTGCTCATACTTTACTTTTGGCATGTTGAAAGGTTTTTCAAAGTGACAGCCACATAAGAAGGTGAGCAATTATTTTTTTTAAACACATGAAAAAAGAAACGCAAAGTCAGCACAGTGAGGATACGGTTGAAACAAAGTTAGTATGATTTACGCGCGTTTTTATAAATCAGTACCTGGGCTGCCAGATATTTGTGCGTTGACCCCAGTGAGAGTTCAAAGTTCAAGTAATGGCAGTTGTCATAATGTATGTGCCAGACCAAAACAAAAATATTGTAGTAAATATTTTACACAGTAATTATTAAATTGACAATGAAAGACAAAAAAATCTATAAAATATCTAACTCCATATGAAAAGAATCTAGAAAAATATTTAGGATCTAAACGTCAAAAACAGTATCTAAATGCAATGAAAAAGATCTAAATTTGGATATAAAAGATCCAAAGTGGCAACACTGGTGCTGTCCCTTGTGCGCAGGTCATGGCTGCTTCTTTCTTCTTTTGTCAAAATCTGCTTGTGCCGCTAACGGTCGCAGTCTATCAGATGATCGGCAACCGAGCCAGGGCGCGCTCAGTCGCTTCATATGCCGTGATGTCATGAAGTCTCAAGTTGTCCGTGACTCTTTCAATCCATCTTCTTCTTGGTCTTCCCCTGCCTCTTCGTGTTTCGATTTTCATGTTGTATGCTCTTGATGCTGGCATCGTTGGTTCCTTTCTCACTAGGTGACCAAACCATTTCATTCTTTGCTTCTCAATAAATTTAACGATGGGTATGGTTCCAATAGTTCCTGTAATCACATCGTAATCAAGGCTGCAAATGATAAATATATCTAAAGTCATTTGCACAGCCAAATATACACTGTACATGGTTCAAGGGTGTGACTTGAACCAGTCGTCTCATATTGATTTCATTTAACTAAACGTGCACCATGAAGTCAAAGTAAAAACATTATATTTAGATACAGATTATTACCCATTTGTATTTAACATAGGATATCATCATCATGTGCCTTGCTGACTGATCATACCTCTCCACAATCTGCGATCTCCTGCAGCATGTATCAGTTCGTGTGCTGACACACCTCCATGCCATGCAACAAGACTGTCAAGAATTTTCTCTCGTTTTCTTCCTCTATCCCTCCTTCCACAGATCTTTCACATGTTCCATTTTCCCTCTTCTCTTAACATGGCCGAAAAAAAAAAAAAAAGATAACTGTCTCCTTCTGATGTCTGTGATAAGTTGTTTTTGGGCTTTTGCCTCTTTCAAAACCTCTTGGTTGCTCCTTTCGGCTGTCCAAGGTGTTTTAAGCATTCTTCTGTAAAACCACATCTCTGAGGCCTCAAGAAATTGTTTGGCCTGCCTACCGATTGTCCAGGATTCACAGCCATATGTTAAAACTGGATGTATATAGCAAGCAAGAATTCTTTTTTTTTTTTTTTTCTAACTCTCAATGACAAAGATGTATTGCATAAGATGTTCTACATTTTATAAACATGTTAGATACATTTTTCAAAGATTCGTATTAATTAATCGTACTACAAACAAACAGGTACGAATATTCAAAATCAGGGAATCATTTTTACGGAGCATGGCAGACTGGGTAGAGATATAGAAACCAGAGCATAGAAAACAAATGCTGACACCTACCAGTTAGACCCACCACTTAGACACCCAAATGTCTCCCTTCCAGCAAAACAGCAAATGAATAATGGCATTTTCATCCCAACTTTATGCTATCAGTGCCAAACACGGACAATGAATAGAGCATTAGACCAGAAAATAACTACATGTGAAATGTGCTCTCCGTAAGATCATTAAACAACACAAGGAGAGACAGAGTAACGAATACCAGAATTAGAGATAACATTGGAATAAGACCATGTCTGGATCTTATTGACAGACAAAGAATGAAATGGCTCGGCCGCCTAGGGAGAATGCACCCAGAACACACTCCATATGTGACCTTTTATAGCAGAACAACTGGGAGGAAGGCGAGAGGAAAACCAAGAAAGAGATGGGTACATTGGGTAGCTGAAACCTGCAAAAATATGAACAAATCAATTATGCTAACCACCCGAAAAGCGCAAGACAAATACAGAAGACTACGACACTGGGTTAAAACCTGGTATCCGTGAGACGATAAAAGAAAGAAGAAGAAACATACAATTTTCAATAAAAGACATAATTATTACAGAGGTAATCATTTGTTTATCCTGTTGGGCCATTATATGTCACGTAGGAATAGCAATCTATTTCCCTATTCCGCCGTATCATGTGCAATCACTACAATATCATTAATAGAAAACAGTCCAGCAGCTTTGGCCTCTCTCATCAACGTTCGTCTTATGGTTTCTCTATGGCGTCCTCGCCTTCTTAATCTCATTATTTCCCATGCTATACCTATTTGGTATTTTATCTGCTCGTTTCCTTTTCTTGAATGTTGAATCAAGAATCGACATTACAGAACTCGGGACACTCCCATAAGCGCTCCGCCCTCATCTTGAACAGCAAACGAAGAGGCACGAATAACTGTCTGATTGTATTTTCGTCTCGCCCTTTCCTTGAATGTTGAATCAAGAATCGACAGTACAGCACTTGGGACACTCCCATAAGCTCTCCGCCCTCATCTTGAGCAGCAAACGAAGAGGCACCAATAACTGTCTGGTTGTATTTTCGTCTCGCCCTTTCCTTGAATGTTGAATCAAGAATCGACAGTACAGCACTCGAGACACTCCCATAAGCTCTCCGCCCTCATCTTCAGCAGCAAACGAAGAGGCACCAATAACTGTCTGGTTTTATTTTCGTCTCGCCCTTTCCTTGAATGTTGAGGAACTGGTCAAATCCCCTGGAAACTCCTCGCAGCACCATTCTCCTCCGACGGTGATGATCGATTTGCGCCTCCGCACTGTTCACTGGCTTCCAGAGGGCCCTTACAACGTCTAGCTTATCATACATCAATTCACCACCAAGTGGTGCAGAACCGCCCAGTCTATCTGCCTGCTCATTTCCCAACACACAGTTGTGACCTGGAGAGTATATCCAAAGGATACTAACTAACCGGGACCTCTGAAGCCACACTGTACAGAGCATGCCTGTCTTCACCGTTCTCAGCATGCTCTGTAAGTCAGTGACAATCACGGCATGTGTGTACAGCTGATTCCCAAGCCGGCGGACGGTAGCAGTGACTGCCTCCACCTTCATTCTCAAAATAGATGATGTTGTGATATCAGATGCCAGGGTTTGTTTGCACCAAGCGACGTCCATTCTCGTGTGCTATAAACCCCCATGAACTTCGCCTGCCTCTCAACACAGAACCATCTGTACAGATAATCACATCACCTGGGCAGGTATTGTCATGAATCATTTGTTGAACTTATGGGTTTGTAGCGCTAGCTGGCCGGTCCCTGCACTCACGACCCGCGAGGCATGCGTATTTGGGACCCATTTGGTGTCTATAGCGACACCACTGATATGGCCAAAATCATCATCATCATCATCATCAGTTCTCTTTATGCCTAGTGGCACATGAGGCTTCAGAGAGAACTTTCCATGCTTTCCTGTCCTGTGCTATCTTCAGTGCAGTTTTCGTTGTCAGAAATTATTCACCGGTACTGAGTTTTCATTAGTGACTGTCTCTTCTGGTTTTTCACACTGTATTTCTTATACATCTTTTCTCATTTGTTGTAATTTTGCGATTATATTTTTGTAGGACTGTCCACGACTGGCATGGATAACACAAATTTGGTACGAATATCGTATTTAACAACTGGTTTTGAGTATGTGTACATATTCATCGGCGACCCGGACAGTATTTGTGTCCGTCTTCTTTGATCTCGTCAACACCGCAGGAGTCCTTTCCATGGCTTGTGGTGGCGTGCAAAGTTAAGCCATTTTATATGGTGCACATAACCTAGTCACAATGATAACCTTCGTGGAAGCTGGTTGAACGTAACGAACCTTTATTAATTTTCTCCCCTCAAAAACTGAAGATAATAATGAGGGGGGTGTGTGTGTGTATGTTGATATTTGGACTGACTGACTGACTTTCTACTCCACTAGGACATAACACAAGCAAGAAAACACCCGATGACACAAAGTGCTTCCATCTGGATGAGGATCACCGGTGGAGAGGTCACAGAAACCGCTTTCAGCCATTAGGCCATGTTTATGGTCGGGCTATATTGCGGCCCCTGGCAAGAGCCAGGGTAGGGCTTCAAAATAACGAAAAATTGCATCCCACAAGGGGATGACTAGTGGGTTATGGGATTATGTAAGTAATATATTTGGACATCAGGTTTGGTCTACAGATGCAGGTTAGTCACCCGAGGTGTACGGGAGGTACACAGATGATGGCGTTGGTATCATAGAAATGCCCAGCGATGAACTCGACCCATTAATAAATTCCATCCATAGCTTTAATCGGGCTATTCAATTTTGTTGTGACACCAAGACTGGCATCGACTTTTCTTTTGTACTTGTGCCTGTTATAAACCTACTGGTTCTCAGAGCCATTTTCTCTATAGTCCAATAACCCATTTTCAAGGGGTGGGGGGGGGGGGGAATATGTATACCATTCTCTCAAGTACTTAAATTACATTGGTTGTGCTCCAATGATTCTAGTTTCTTGAGTAATTTTTGCTTGCCAGCATTTACCCTGATCAAATTCTCCGGGGATTCTCGAAAAGTATCATCCACCACTCAGAGAGAGAGAGAGAGAGAGAGAGAGAGAGAGAGAGAGAGAGAGAGAGAGAGAGAGAAAGAGATAGAGAGAGGGAGAGAGAGACGGACAGACAGCCATACATACAGAAAGAGACGGAGAAAGATAGAGACAGAGAGATAGAGAGACAGAGAGAGAGAGACCGTGACAAAGATGGACAGACAGCCATATATACAGAAAGAGACAGTGAAAGAGAGAGAGAAAGAGAGAGAGAGAGAGAGAGAGACGGAGAGACAGCCATACATACAGAAAGAGACTGAAAGAGAGAGAGAGAGAGATTGAGAGACAGAGAGAGAGAGAGGGAGAGAGACGGACAGACAGCCATACATACAGAAAGAGACGGAGAAAGAGAGAGAGAGACAGAGAGATAGAGAGACAGAGAGAGACCGTGACAGAGATGGACAGATAGCCATATATACAGAAAGAGACAGTGAAAAGAGAGAGAGAGAGAGAGAGAGAGAGAGAGAGAGAGAGAGAGAGAGACGGACAGACAGCCATATATACAGAAAGAAACAGTGAGAGAGAGAGAGAGAGAGAGAGAGAAGGACAGACAGCCATTTATACAGAAAGAGACAGTGAAAGAGAGAGAGAGAGACGGACAGACAGCCATATATACAGAAAGAGACAGTGACAGAGAGAGACAGACAGACAGACAGACAGAGAGAGAGAGAGAGGGGGGGAGAGAGAGAGAGAGAGAGAGAGAGAGAGAGAGAGAGAGAGAGAGAGAGAGAGAGAGAAAACCTATTCCGATAGACCTATACTTGTCTTAACCTTTTAGCCCAAAAATTTTGGCTGTTTCAGTCGGCGATCGTCACCTCAAAATCCTCCGCTCGGATCCGGACACTCGTAAAGGCTTCACTGAGAACACTAGAGTGATCTTTATTTTAAACGCGAGGTCGTGACTTCAGAAACATACTCGCCAGAAGCAGATTACCAACCACTGACATAACACTTCTTTCCATACGTTTTCGATTCAAACCTCTATGGGTTTGCTATTCGAATGGCTTATTTAACATTTTGGAAACCTCTACTTGCGAATGACATAATCGTATTGATGTAATCTGTGAAAAAAAAAAAAAAAAGATACATTATTGGTGAAACTGGTAGGAAAAATGTAGATTATTTCAGTGAACATGCTAATGATAGGCATAGTACAGTTCTAAGACTCCATATAACTGAGGAGTTGACTAAAGTGAAGAGGCGTTATTGCAACATTTTTATATTTTGATTTAGTTACGGAAACAGAAGCTGAAAATCGTTTAAAGTTTTAGCGTTTTTAGTGAAGTAGGGATCAACATTCAATATTTCTTTATTTAATTTTTATTTAATTGTATTTTATTAAAGTGTTTACCCACACCCCCTCCCCCCCTTTTTTTTTAACGCCATCTCGACAATTTCTTTTCGTAGTATGGCCTGTCTTGTCCGCACTTTTTTCCTAATACGTATTTGGTTTCATGTTGACTTTCGTTGTTTACAAGCTATGCTTTCAGGTTTAAACAAAGAATCAACACCATGGCCTAAAGCTAGTTACCCATACGCGCCCCGTTCTACTTCTAACTCAAGCCTAAGTCCGAAGTACGAACTCCGTAGCACCGGCGAGGATCCTGAAATACTTTGGGTTGATTTTAAACTTCAAATTTTGCACCAGCAGCACCGTTAGGCTACTATTTTCGATTTACAACTGCCAAGGGATTTTATTACGTGCGCATCAATACACTCGGGCGTCCAATCTTACTACCCAGAGACCAGGGGGAAATTACTAGACGTCCATGTGAAACAATTCCAGCCTTCACCGGGGCCTGAACCCGGGACCTCCATCACTCGAGGCGGAAGCCATCCATAGAGACCACTCAGCCTCCAAAAGCTATGCTGTCTTGCTCTGGATATGTTCACGTAAGATTTACTTTGCTTAGGTGCAAGTAGATACACACATAATAAGAATACTCTCACAATCGGGATCCTTGAGAACAGAGGTCTCCAAACTTTTTCAGCTCGTGTCCCCCTTGTGTATTCGGCAAAACCCCACCTCGACTCCCACCCAGAGTATACTGAAAGACGCCCCTCCCCCTTTCCTCCTCTTGAGTATATGGCAAGAACCCCACGCCCCTTCCATTCGAGTATATGACGAGAACCCACTCCCCCTCCCCAGTGAGTATATGGCAAGAACCCCACGCCCCTTCCCTTTGAGTATATGACAAGACCCCCCCCCCTCCACCAGTAAGGATATAACAAGAACCCCACGCCCCTCCCCTTTGAGTATATGACAAGCCCCCCCACCTTCCACCAGTAAGGATATAACAAGAACCCCACGCCCCTCCCCTTTGAGTATATGACAAGACCCCCACCTCCACCAGTAAGGATATAACAAGAACCCCACGCCCCTCCCCTTTGAGTATATGACAAGACCCCCCCCCTCCTCCACCAGTAAGGATGTAGCAAGACCCCCACGCCCCTCACCTTTGAGTATATGACAAGAAGCCACCCCTCCTCTTGAGAATATAACGAGAACCCCACGCCCCTCCCTCCGAGTATAAAGAACCCTCCCCCTCCCCTTGAGTATATGACAAGAAACTCACGCTCCCCCTCCCTAGTTTACTATTATCCAGTTTCGTCCTTTTCAGGACGAATTTTTTTGTTATTTGAAGCCCGACCCTGGCTTTTGCCAGGGGCCGCAATATAGGCAGGCCATAAATAGGGCCAATGGTCTGAACGCGGTTTCTGGGACCTCTCCACGGCGATCCTCATCCGCATGGTGGCACTTTGTGTCATCGGGTGTTTATCGCTTGTGTGATGTCCTGGTGGGGTAGAAAGTCAGTCCGCCAGTCCCCCCTCCCCCGACCATAACAAAATGTCACTAGAATTTACAATAGATTAGGCAACAAGTCAAACATAAGGCACAGAGAAACGTTCTGGACAGAACGTCCTCTTAATCTGTAATTAAAAATATGCAAACAGCTCTCGAAAACAAACATGTCATTGTCGTTTTGTTCAATAAACAGTTTACAAATATATAATATAATATACATAATATAAAATATATAATATACGATACATAATATATATGTTATAAATAATACATAAAAATGTACATAATTTATAATTAAAGTAGAACAAACTGTAAGTAGTCGTATCACAAGTACATACTCACTCACTTTCAAAATTGCTTCATGTCTTCCTTGAAACATCCTCGTGCCTCCACCCTCCCCCCCCCCCCCCCATTTTGTTTCACTTTGGAGACCACCGCTTTACAACAAAACCCACCCACGACAAAACACATGGTTAGCCACACCAACATTCGTAAACAGGAAACGACAGCTAAATGATAATGTGGGTTATGTGCCAGTACGGCGTTTCACGGAAGTCTTCAGTGGCAATTACTGCCTTAACCGCCTGTATTGACCCCCTTTCAGGGCGAAGTTAAACAAAGAGTTTCGACCCTGACAACTGAGGGCCTCATGGCTAAAGCTGTCGCCACAAACTGTGGCGACTTTACAGAGGATTGAAACACGGGTCTCCTGCGTGGCTGTGTAGCACTGTGGCTATTCGTCACGTCGCTTTCATCAGTAATGTATTTGTTGTTGCTGTTTGTTATTTTCATTAGGAATTTTTAACATTCAGTAGTTTGCCATGCTCTTCACGGTCGGTTTTAAAAGCCACTGTAGAAATCAAAACAAGGCGGTAGGCTGACTAATCACACAGAGCTGGGATCGAACCCTGTACCTTGGCATTACGAAAAGCGTTCGCAACGACTGGGGCACAGACGCCGACCAGTAGCAATTACACATACATGAAATGAAGAAACCATACAAATGAAACATCCTTTGTGGTCTATGTTTGGAAGGGTCGAATATAAGATGGGCATGTGTGCCCAGTTTGTGAACCTGTGGAAATAATGTTCGTTTTTGCATTCGTTCATGTAGTGTGACGTTGGTAAATATGACTTTGCACAACCTTTTGTCCCTTGTACAGCTAAACATTTGTAATAGAAGTGTTTCTGCAGGCGATGATCGATCAATCAATCAATCAATCAATCAATCAATCAATCAATCAATCAACCAATCAATCAATCAATCAATCAATCAATCAGGTGCCGTTTCTACAGTGAATGATGGCTGCAACATGCCCGGTCTCTTGTCCTGGTTGTACACTCTGTCAGACTGCTGCCCATCCATCTCTTGTTGTTCTCCCATTTGGATCGTTGCCCACCTCTTGCTCTCTTGCCTTTGACCTTTCCTTCGAGTATGGTTTTTAAAAGCATGTTATGTCGTTTAATTTGGATGAAACCAATCGGTCTAACTCTACCCAACATTGTCTCCCTTTCTGACACAACGCGAGGAGATACTCCATTTCTCCCCTTCTCGTGACTTGACATAAAATGGGGATTACCTGTTTCAAGGGAGGGCATTATTTCTCTGGGTTAATTCCATTCAAAACATTCATTACAACACAACTCCCATATGGTAGACTACCGCTTACAGCGTTAGTATTGTATGATCCCCCGATATAACTGGGATTTACGCAGGGTCGGATTGAGACCTTTTATGTCATAAGCACTAAAAATATCTTATAGGCCACCCCCCCCCCCACTGTAAAGGGCTTGGAACCCTCCGCTCTCCTTTTTCCACACCAGCGCCGTCTTAACAGCATTATGAACCCCTGGGCAAATGTGTGAGCTGGGGCCCTACAACAACCACTCACAATAATGAAATGTAAATTGTCACCTGACAAATGCAGATTAGCATGGGACCCCTATCTTCGTAGGACCCCCGGGCAAGTGCCTAGCAGGCACATGTGTTATGGTCCATGCACTGGTGCTCCTGTAAATAAGTAAAGTAAAGATCCCTTTTCACGCCTTAGGCCCATCGGGTATATGGAAAGAGCATCCGATATTTGTACCAATCGGCACCGGATGGGTAATGTGGTCAGCATTACGCCGTCCGTCTTTACTCCCCCAGGACAGCCACCCTGGTGCCCATTTTAGGCTGGGTCAAGTTGCCACGAACCATGATAAAAATCCACGCAGCCAGCAGTGGGTTTCGATCGCGGTACGATGGATTACCAGTCAGACTGGCAACGCCTAAGCCACGGACGCCGTGTCCTTGTATATGTGTAACTCTAAATAAACCATTAATTATAAATTTTTAAACTAAAAAAAAAAAAAAAAAAAAAAAAAAAAAAAACACACACACACACACACACACAATTTGCATTGAGATGAAAAACAAGGTCTATTATTGTATAATGCCACTTTACATTAGGAAAGTTTTCTCTTACTGTTTTGTTTTTTTAATCACAAAATCCTTAATCAGATCCTACAACTAATATTAATTGCCAGTATACTGGCTAAACGTCCGTAAAGAGTTAACACATCTGCTTCTATACTCAATAGAGTTTTAGCGTTCTGTCTGCCTTCTTCGGATAAGATTTTTAAAATATACATCAGCCGAGAAAATATACGCTGAGCTCCAAGGCTAATGACAATGTCTGTGGTGCCCCCTTTCTTTGTATTGCCCTAAGCACGTGCTTAGTGTGCCTAATGGTTAACCTGGCCTGGATATACGACTGAACGGGATTTCTGGTGTTTGTAGCTGTTTGAGATTCTTATCTCTGAGTTGTTAATCCCACAGAATACAAAACTGGAGGGGGAGACTAAACATAAATTACGCATTTGATCTCTCCGTAAGTTCTGTAAAATCAAATTTCTGCACTTTTAAGATAACTTCTGTCTTCTTTTTTTTTTCTTCGCGTTCGGTTTCGTATGCTCAAATCAGACCATCAGCTGGGTTGGCTCTATGAACTCGCATGTCAGCTTCAGGTCCTGCTGGTTCCCCATAGCTCGCTCTGCACACTTTGCTCTTGAGGCCAGGTGTCTTTTCGAAGTGTCCTGTTCGTAGATAACTGCTGTCTAATATGTCTACTTCCAATGATTCTACAAAGGAAACTAGACATATCAAATCTAGACACCAACAGCATAATGATATTAATAGTGTGCTCGACCAGATGGATGGACATAGTTACATTCGAAAACTGTAATCACAGGCTTATACATTTAGCAAGTGTTAAATACAAGTTTGGAATTGGTAATTTAATGGTAAAACTTATACACATTGAACTGGTGACGAAAAATTATGTTTGCCAGTTTTCGGCCATGACATGAAAGAATATTAGCATTTGAACTGAAACATGCTGTTAGAAATTTCAAGGTGCGGAGAAGCACGACAGTCAACGATAAACGGCAAGGCACTTGATGAAGATGATGTATAAATATGTGTGTATTTGTTGATATTATGTACACAAAAGGCACACTATTCTGTTACAACTAGAATGTCCTTGCACTAAAACCTACAGTGGGTTGGTCAGAAATGAGCATCTGTGTATCTGGCTTGGCCCCGATGTTTCATAGAGAGATCTTCCGGCTGACTTTGCACGCCTGACCCGGCTGTGTAACACTGTGTGTCTTCATGCTGGACGAAATGGTGCCAACGACTTTCTGATAGAGGATGATGGTCAGCACATGGCCATTGTTGTTTCATTTGGAATTGTTGTTCCATTTGGGGATTATCTGGAGAGCTGCAGTAAGAGTCCCAATGCTGTTGACCATACGAGTAGTTTGAATGAGATGTGGGGTCAGATGTCAGTTGACTTGAGAAACATGTGTGCTGAATATCACTTGGCTCGTCAGAATGATTGCCTCTGTGATACTGTCTCCTCTCGACACCCGGTGATAAGCATCTGAACCGTTTCAAAGGTTGAGATGGATACCTGTCAACTGCAGGAAAGCTAAATCCAAAGTCACTGTCTTCTGTCTGCGCTGTAAAGGCTTCTTGCTGTAATGGTGTAGTTTCAAAGTGAGTTAAAGCTGGCCTTCTTTCGTCTATAACTGAATAAGCAGAGCGAGTGTTATCGATGAATCTGCTAGGACTGATTGCAACAACACGTGTGCTATTATTACTGGTATATCTGGACACAGGAGACCTAACATCTTGCTGAATGTGTGACATCTGGTAGGCACTTGGATGTTTATTTTGTGAACAATCGCAGCTCTGATACGATGCTGAGAATCTGCTAATTTCTGAGTCATATTTCTCTTCAGCAGAACCCACCTCCCCATATTGACGCAGTATTTGGTTAAAACTATGCTCAGGATTTACAATGACTTGTTCGTCTGCATTTCCTGTGTTTAGAACTGTTACATGGTAACGATGAACTGAGAATTGCTTATGCTTGGCTAACGAGTCAAAGGAGGAACTTTGGCAAGTGGGGAGTATTGGTGAAGATTCTAAATATTCAGAGGACGTCTCAGTGGGGCTATAATGCGTCAGACTGGTCACGGCTAGGCCTCTATCAAATGACTTTCCTGTTGAACTAGGCGAGATAACCGATGACCCATTTAGAGTGCTGATATTACCGTTAACTATCGGTCCAGCTGCGTTAGACGAGACAGCCAACTCTGTCACATTGTTGCCATGGTCACGAGGTGACTTTCCCACTGTATTTGTACAGAAAACTGTTGACTGATTGACAGCTCTGTCATTATCACGAAATAGTTCTACTGCACTAGGTGTGACACCTTCCACCTGTACCACCGTTCTGCCATTATCCACAGCGAAAGGTGAGACAACTGCCGACTGTATCACAGTTCTGCCATTGCCATGAGATAACTTCCCCACCGAACTAGTTGAGAAAATTGTTGCCTGGGTCATAGTTCTGCCACTACCACGAGATAGTTCTGCTGCACTTGGCGAGATAGCTTTCGACTGCATCACAGTAATGTCAGTACACACAGCGAAAGGTGAGACAATTGCCGACTGTGCAAGAACTCTGCCTGGAGCATCAGATGACTGTCCCAGCTGACCAGGTGAGACAACTGTCGACTGTGCCAGAGTTCTGCCACTACCATCAGATGACTGTCCCGCTAGACCAGGTGAGACAACTGTCGACTGTGTCAGAGTTCTGCCACGACCATCAGATGACTGTCCCGCTAGGCCAGGTAAGACAACTGTCGACTGTGTCACAGCTCTGCCACTACCATCAGATGACTGTCCCACAAGACCAGGTGAGACAACTATCGACTGTGTCACAGCTCTGCCACGACCATCAGATGACTGTCCCACAAGACCAGGTGAGACAACTATCGACTGCGACACAGCTCTGCCACGACCATCAGATGACTGTCCCACTAGACCAGGTGAGACAACTATCGACCGTGTCACAGCTCTGCCACTACCATCAGTTGACTGTCCCGCTAGACCAGGTAAGACAACTGTCGACTGCGTCACAGCTCTGCCACGACCATCAGATGACTGTCCCACTAGACCAGGTGAGACAACTGTGGACTGCGTCACAGCTTTGCCATGACCATCAGATGACTGTCTCACTGGATCAGCCGGTGGTGTTGACGGTGCAAAAACTGAGGAGTCAAGTAACTGTGTCTCTACTGTACTTTCTGAGTCTGTATTTGTTTTTGAACAAGGTTTCGCTCCTCTTCGAGATTTCTGAATATGTTTGGGATCTTTTACAAACCTGTGAAAGAATGAGCAAAAGAATAAACAAGTGAACAATGCTATTTTTTTTTTCAAAAGAGAGTCAGCAGTGGCTGTGTGCTTCGGGAGATACTAAAGTATGCGTTCGTTGTGTCTGGCCTAGACTATGCTACCAATGTCAGACATGGACAGTCGTTGATATGGACTTTACAGATGTAAACCCACAGCATGTGAGATATGATGCTTAAAAATGATACTGACAAAACAAGGGGGCATGGATAACACTGAGAGAAATAGTGAGGACAATACCAGCAAATGATTTAATCGAGCCTTGAAGAATCAAATGGTGTGTGCATTGGGTCGAAATAAATCTCAGCCAACCTGCATCGCCTACATAACATTACATAAGTACACCGAGATACCGCGAGCACGACCCGGAAAAAATTGTCGTTTTTGGTACCTCAGTATACGTCTGCTTTAGTATACGCCCGACATGGTATACATCGTTTAGTTCTCAACAATTCGCCTAATATCCGACCTTTGTTTGGAATACGACTCGCGTGCTAGAACTTGAATGAGTCAAGTGAGTCACGACACAGTGCGTCACCCTTGGTTACCTCTCTCGTTAATCAAGGACATGTTTGTTAAATGGGTGGATGTCAAAAACTTTGCAAAGTTCCACTCCAGCAAAGTCCAAACAAGTCTGGAATGACCAGACAATGTAAGATGAGGAGCAGGCAGACACAAAGTCTGGAATGACCAGACAATGTAAGATTGAGGAGCAGGCAGACACAAAGTCTGGAATGACCAGACAATGTAAGATTGAGGAGCAGGCAGACACAAAGTCTGGAATGACCAGACAATGTAAGATTGAGGAGCAGGCAGACACAAAGTCTGGAATGACCAGACAATGTAAGATTGAGGAGCAGGCAGACGCAAAGTCTGGAATGACCAGACAATGTAAGATTGAGGAGCAGGCAGACACAAAGTCTGGAATGACCAGACAATGTAAGATTGAGGAGCAGGCAGACACAAAGTCTGGAATGACCAGACAATGTAAGATTGAGGAGCAGGCAGACACAAAGTCTGGAATGATCAGACAATGTAAGATTGAGGAGTAGGCAGACACAAAGTCTGGAATGATCAGACAATGTAAGATTGAGGAGCAGGCAGACACAAAGTTTGGAATGATCAGACAATGTAAGATTGAGGAGCAGGCAGACACAAAGTTTGGAATGACCAGACAATGTAAGATTGAGGAGCAGGCAGACACAAAGTTTGGAATGACCAGACAATGTGAGATTGAGAAGCAGGCAGCCACAAAGTTTGGAATGACCAGACAATGTAAGATTGAGGAGTAGGCAGACACAAAGTCTGGAATGATCAGACAATGTAAGATTGAGGAGTAGGCAGACACAAAGTCTGGAATGACAAGACAATGTAAGATTGAGGAGCAGGCAGACACAAAGTTCTCTGTACAGATGTTTTAGTAAAAAGAAATAAAAGTCAAACATGGTGAGCAACAACTAGGTCATAAGTAGGGAAAACGCGAGCTCGGGGGGGGGGGGGGGGGAATCAGAATTTCAGATTTCTGAAGTTTTACTGGGAATGGACTCTGTTTTAAAAGGGACCTCCTCCTCCTCCTCCCTTCTCAGCACCACCCTAGTCGGCTCTCAACTATTCTCAGCCAAAGTACAGTGAGGTGAAATTAGGTCATCATTTGATAGCAAGCAAGGCTAAGCCATTTGATATGGCGCATATAAACCTAGCCATACTTATTACTGAAAGCTTCCCCCACCCTTCAGGGGATGCTAGTTGAACGTGCCGCAGTCAATTTTGCTTTTTGCTGCCGAAACGCTCAACAATGCAGTGTGCTTGCGCAGAGATGCTATTGCTGCTTAGTCTACAGCTGTAATCATATAGCTTGGCGTAGAATCAACGCTAAACTGTCCTCCGCCTAAATCGCCTGCAGTTAAATAGAATTATGAAACTGAGTTCACAAACTTTAAGCCAAAGTCGCTGACATGAATACTGTATGCAAATATATTTAGATTTCCTTACTGATAGGTTAATGACTTTCCTGTTACTCTTCTGATAATGTTTGTCTTGTAGTACTGCCTGTAAGGGAGAAAAGACACATTATTGTAATGTTTATCTTGTATTAATGTCTGTAAAACAAGACGCTATGTTAGAAAAACAGTAATTTAAGGGGGTTTTCCGCACTGTTCCGTATTTACCAATAAAAGTGTTATGCGATAAAGAGGCACGGGACTCAGCTCATTGCGATGTCGAGTGGGAATAGCAAGACCGGATCGCGTTAAGAAAAGTCTTCCACAATTAAAGCTGCAGAAACTACCGGCTGCCTATGTGTCACGACCTCTCCCTCGACTTGCTTTATTTACGCCCAAGGACACCAGTACATCTGGAACAGAGCATGCGACAGAAGCTGCCGGATCAGTCAAGCAGTCCACCTGCCTGTACGAGCTTCCCAGCTAGACCATCTACCAGCCAAGACCGCCTCCATCTGACGGGTCATGCTGCTGACGTCACCAAACCGGGCTAACCAGACGTTAAGTTTTCACTCTGACAGTCCCCATCAAACATTCTAGGAATAAGCTTGAGAATTAAACATATATATAGTTACGTGATATTTCCCTATAGTTTATTTCCCAAAAATGGCTGCCTACCTCATCGCACGTGATATTTCCCTATAGTTTATTTCCCAAAAATGGCTGCCTACCTCATCGCCCGTGATATTTCCCGATAATGGCTGCCTACCTCATGGCCCGTGATATTTCCCCATAGTTTATTTCCCGATAATGGCTGCCTACCTCATCGCCCGTGATATTTCCCTACAGTTTATTTCCCGATAATGGCTGCCTACCTCATCGCCCGCGATATTTCCAGATAATGACTGCCTACCTCATCGCCCATGATATTTCCCTATAGTTTATTTCCCGATAATGGCTGCCTACCTCATCGCCCATGATATTTCCCTATAGTTTATTTCCCGATAAAGGCTGCCTACCTCATCGCCCGTGATATTTCCCTACAGTTTATTTCCCGATAATGGCTGCCAACCTCATCGCCCGTGATATTTTCCTACAGTTTATTTTCCGATAACAGCTGCCTACCTCATCGCCCGTGATATTTCCCTCATAGTGTTTTCTCCCGATTATGACTGCCTACCTCATCGCCCGTGATATTTCCCTCATAGTGTTTTTCCCCGATTATGACAGCCTACTTCATCGCCCGTGATATTTCCCCCATAGTGTATTTCTTAATAATGATTGCCTACCTCATCGCCTGTGATATTTCCCGATAATATCTGCCTACCTCATCACCCATGATATTTCCCTATAGATTTTTTCCCGATAATGACTGCCTACCTCATCGCCCGTGACATTTCCCTATAGATTATTTCCCGATAATGACTGCCTACCTCATTGTACGTGATATTTCCCAATAGATTTTTCCCGATAATGACTGCCTACCTCATTGTACGTGATATTTCCCTATAGATTATTTCCCGATAATGACTGCCTATCTCATAGCCCGTGATATTTCCCCTATAGTTTATTTCCCGATAATGACTGCCTACCTCATCGCCCGTGATATTTCCCCTATAGTTTATTTCCCGATAATGACTGCCTACCTCATCGCCCGTGATATTTCCCCTATAGTTTATTTCCCGATAATGACTGCCTACGACGTGGTTCGTGATACATTTAAGTAATTGATGTTCTTATATGGACCTACCTCAGTACCCGCGACATTTTCCCATAGTCCATGTTACTTCTGTGTTTCTGCTTGCCCCAGGCAGAGGCAAGATCTTCGGGTTTCAGTATACGAAATGTGAAATCTTTGCCAGGTTCCCAACGAATAACTCCAGACCAGTTGATGTCTTGTAGACGTTGATAAATAAACTCCCAGAGCAGGGGACACGCTGCAAACAGGATTACTGAGAAAAATTGCGGGCTAAAAACAGTAATCGGACATTATCTAGCAAACAATGACCTTCTACATGAAGGTGAAACAAGGACAACACGGATACAATCAAGATTGTACGACTAGTCTCGTAGATAATAATAAGAAACTCCACAGGGAAGCATGTACAGCTGGAGTCTACCAATCATCAGTAGAAGTGATCACTCGTCGATAAATGTTTCAGCCCACGAGCTCCTAGACATTTTCACAGATTGGGCCCACCTGAGTTCATGAAGCTCAGACTCGATCTGCTCCTGCTGCACGTATTACGATAAATACACGTCTCTTATGTTAACCCGATAACATGGCCCTTAGGTGAAGTCTGGTGAAGCAAGTACTTGCCGTCTTTGAGGTCAAAATGGTAGAAATTATAACTAGCTTCTCATGGGAATAGCAAAGGTAACTTGGTATAGTTGCTGTTTCCGACTAAGCACGCATGGGAATACTTGTGGGGCAGTGACGTCGAAAATAATACGACTATATAAGTGAACATAACAATCTGCTTATATATGAGGCATGCCTTTTAATCCACTCACAGTCCAAATCGTTCTAGACACTGCATAACGCCCCTGTCCTCTTCCTTAGAATTGAGAAGCGGACTAAGGGAGGGGGGGGGGGGTAGGGGGGAGGGGGGGGGAACAAACACACAATTTATAAATAACTGATACTACTTTTTTAAGTTTACTTGTACACTTCCAATTGTTGGCGTTTGTGCAAAAAGGGTTGTGAACACAGTTTTAATATTTCAAAATACAAGATTTGGCAGAAGACCACCGTATATGTTGATTTCGACAGCAAGATAAGCTCTGAACCATTTAGAAAGCTTGGCAAATCGCTGCATGTAAAACTGTTGGGTAAAAACCTCTAACAGACAACAAATGATGGTGTTGGTCTTCGAACTCCCGTAAAGGAAATGCATCTCACATGTTTTAATCTTTAAATTTAGAACAGAACAAATCCGGGATTGATTTACAACGTCCTGTAAATGATGACCAATCTCTTCTTCTTCCGGGATTAATTTACAACGTCCTGTAAACGATGACCAATCACTTCTTCTTCAGGGATTAATCTGCAACCTACTGAAAATGATGACCAATCACTTCTTCTTTCGGGATTAATTTACAACGTCCTGAAAATGATGACCAATCACTTCTTCTTCCGGGGTTAATTTACAACGTCCTGTAAATGATGAACAATCACTTCTTCTTCCGGGGTTAATTTACAACGTCCTGTAAATGATGACCAATCCCTTTTTCTTCCGGGATTAATCTACAACCTACTGTAAATGATGACCAATCTCTTCTTCTTACGGGGTTAATTTACAACGTCCTGTAAATGATGACCAATCACTTCTTCTTCCGGGATTAATTTACAACGTCCTGTAAATGATGACCAATCACTTCTTCTTCCGGGGTTAATTTACAACGTCCTGAAAATGATGACCAATGTCTTCTTCTTTTGTCCTACTGCTTATGCCATAAAGAGGCACAAAGAGGAGTTAAGATGTTGTCTCCTGTCTTCTATAGTGTCTTTCTGTAGTGTCTTTTTTAACCCCCCAACCCATATCTTTCTTGGTTAGCCTCTTGCCTTGTTGCCACCTGTTCTCATGGAGTACGCTGTAGCTGATAGCTGATTTTGTTCCATTCTGATCAGATGAGCCAACCCTAAGATTGTTTGTAATATCTGATGAAATCGTGTACCGGTACTGTGCTTGTCATTGTTCTTATTCTTCACTGGTGGCTCGTTCTCTACTGGTTTTTCTAGGATTGTTCATGCCTGGCATTGATAGCACACAACTGGAATTGACAGCGCACTTATCAGCTGCTTTTGTGCGCGCGCGCGCGTGTGTGTGCGTGTGCGCACGCGCATGTTGATGTGCAGATAGCTTAAAAATTTAACGACTTTATAGCGTAACTAATCCGGATCTTACCTCATCATTGTTATAGAGTATGATGGTCGCATGTAATCTACAAGGTGTCACAGAAGGTGGCATAAATGAAAAAGAAAAAACATATCCCCAATGTCATTACAAGCATAACTCCAGCTGTGTTTATAGGTGATTCTCTTATAAATAAAACGGTTTTCATGAAAACGTTAATTTTCCCTGTATGGAAACTTATGGGACACACTGTAGAATAATTGCAGATATTCTGATAGTAACTTTTCTAAATCTCAATGGAGCATAGGCCCTCAACCAATGCCATGTCGTTCCATCCTTTCCTATCGATGGCGACTCCTCACATGTTTTTTTTTTCATCTTTTCAACTTCACTCTCTAGCACCTTCTCCGCGTATTTTTTGGTCTTCCTTTATTCCTAAGCCCTGTGAGTTCCAGTGCAAAGATGTTCTAGTTATATTGTTCTCCGGCTTTCTTAACGTGTGGCCTATCCAACGCCAGCGTCTTTTCTTCACCTCTGGGTCTACTGTAACTTGCTTAGTTCTCTTGCAAAGCTGTATATTAGCGATTCTATCATATCATTTCATTCCACCTATTCTGCGTAGGCACCTGTTAATGAATGTTTGTAGTTTATTAGTAATTGCCTTAGTTGTTCTTCATGTTTCCTATCTATACAAAAGTAATGATTTGACCGAAAGTCTAATTCAACGGGTTGGGGGGGGGGGGGAAGGGGGGGGGTTGTGTGGAGATTCTGGAAGATATACAACACTAAAGGGGAAACAGAGGTGGACTTTTTATCAGTTTGTAACCGGTACAATACTAGTAGCATGTCACCTGTTCGTCGGTTACTTAAGAGGAAGACGGAGCCCGTGTGGGAATGTCCAGACTGCATTGATGTCAATTCATTCATTCATTTATAATGTAGTTAGAGCCTAGTACCGACTGGCATGGCCCGTTGTGTACCTCCACATCTTGTCATCTGCAACAGAAGGCATCAGTTCGTTTGCTGACACACTTCAGACCGTCCTCATGGCACTAGGACTGCAGGTCACACCTGGCTGGTGAGCCCGTCACGGCTGCCCTAAAGATAAGGCCATTGGAGGTTGAACGTGGTGCCTGGAATCTACCTGGTTGATCTGCTGTCCGGACTTGGATTTTCAAATCTAAAGATAGTATGGCAAACCGTTATGTATGTAGCAGCCGCCAGGGGGGTAAACTGATTGATCCATCTATCTGAAGACCTGAAAAGATTTGTTACATGTGTTTCCTTTGCTAATGAGAAGAATAAATGTATAGGCACTTACTGTCTGTACAAACCGACAACAAACCAAACGTACCTCCATCGTCGTCTGGACAAAATACATCAGGTTCTGACCCACTGTCTTGCAGCAGGTCACGTGGATCGGAAGTTGAGCTGCTATCTAGAACAAGTAAAGGGTATGTTGAGTTGGCTTGTCTTTACAATGACACAACATATACAAATGTGTTAAAATAATCGCGATTGGCCCTAGTATCCCCCTGTCCCCCGGGAACATTTCCAGGGTAGGAGTGATGCAAAGGTACAGTATCCACATTCGCTTAGGAAGAATGGGTTTAAATCCAGTTGTGGGTTATACGAAGATAAGGAACACCGGAGTGATTTACTCTCTGGAACTTGGGGTCAAGAACTTTCCGTGCTTACTCCGGAGTCCCATTTGTCAGGAGGTAGGAGGTGGAAACAAGGCGGTGGGGGAAGGGAGATACCTTCTGCTTTCTTGGCCAGCGTGTCAAAAAAGCGCTTGATTAGGGGTTTATTTAAAACCTAGCTATAAGCCCCAATGTGTCAAACGCCTTTTTGATTTAAGAAGAAGAAGAAAATAAGAATAAGAAGACTACGAAGAACAAGAAGACTACGAAGAAGAAGAAGAAGAAAAAGAAGAAGAAGAAGAAGAAGAAGAAGAAGAAGAAGAAGGAGAAGAAGAATAAGAAGAAGAAGAAGAAGAAGAAGAAGAAGAAGAAGAAGAAGAAGAAGAAGAAGAAGAAGAAGAAGAAGAAGAAGAAGAAGAAGAAGAAGAAGAAGAAGAAGAAGAAGAAGAAGAAGAAGAAGAAGAAATAAGAATAATAATATTATTATTATTATTATTAATAATAATAATAATAGGAAGGAGAATAATAATAAGAAGAAAATAATAGGAAAACAGGAAAAAAAAAGAAAAAAAGACAAAGAAGAAGAAGTAGAAGAAGAAGAAAAAGAAGAAGAAGAAGAAGAAGAAGAAGAAGAAGAAGAAGAAGAAGAAGAAGAAGAAGAAGAAGAAGAAGAAGAAGAAGAAGAAGAAGAAGAAGAAGAAGAAGAAGAAGAAGAAGAAGAAAAAGAAGAAGAAGAAGAAGAAGAAGAAGAAGAAGAAGAAGAAGAAGAAGAAGAAGAAGAAGAAGAAGAAGAAGAAGAAGAAGAAGAAGAAAAAGAGAGGAGAAGAAGAAGAAGAAGAAGAAGAAGAAGAAGAAGAAGAAGAAGAAGAAGAAGAAGAAGAAGAAGAAGAAGAAGAAGAAGAAGAAGAAGAAGAAGAAGAAGAAGAAGAAGAAGAAGAAGAAGACGAAGAAGAAGAAGAAGAAGAAGAAGAAGAAGAAGAAGAAGAAGAAAAAGAAGAAGAAAACAATAAGAAAACAGGAAGAAGATGATGAAGAAGAAGAAGAAGAAGAAGAAGAAGAAGAAGAAGAAGAAGAAGAAGAAGAAGAAGAAGAAGAAGAAGAAGAAGAAGAA
>CAJHNH020004223.1:1026025-1041025 GCA_905116865.2 Candidula unifasciata | reverse complement strand
TATCTGGGAGGATTTACATGGAAGAAAAGGTAAGCGCTGCTTACGACAGTGTACAGACCCTACAGTCTCAACCGTAGACTGGGTCTTGTGGGTTTCATCTGAAGATGAAGTAAAGGAAGGGTTCTTCCTCCTCTTGGCTGCACTGGCACAGACTGAAGTTTCTGGCCTGGTTGCAGAGGATTTGGCATAAGCCTCACCAGATTTAGGGTTGGGATCATTAATGGTCCTAACTAAACTGGCAAAAGACCTGAGCTTAAGGAGTTTACTCTTTAAGGGGTTCTCAGTAGACCTAGTTAACCTTTTAGCAGTCTGCCTAGCTATCGGTCTAGTCTTGGTGAAACACACAACTCTTTTCAGAAGAGGTGTCCACAAATGCTTTGGTTGGCTCATCTTGGATTGGACCAAGATGCGAGACTTTTGGTCTCTCATGACCTGCTTATTTGCAGTCGTCGGGTTGTCAAAGTTGTGCTTGTCCTTGGTTCTGAGGGGACACAACAACATACCCTGAGACCTCACTGGCTTATCAGAAGCCTGAGACTCATTTTCTGGATAGTCAAAGTTGTGCTGGCCCTTGATTCTGAGGGGACACAACAACATACCCTGAGATCTCAGTGGCTTTTCAGAAGCATGAGACTCATTTTCTTGGTAGTCAAAGTTGTGCTGGCCCTTGATTCTGAGGGGACACAACAACATACCCTGAGACCTCAAGGACTTATCTAAGGCCTGAGACTCTTTTTCCCTAACTTGTAAGCAGGACTGAGATGCATTTTTGCTTCTCTCAGTAAACTCTAGGATATCACTCGACTTACTGGAAAAATCTATGTCTTTAACTAGCACATGACTTTCTACTGACTGCGTGTGAGAATAAGTAGTGGGAGCATGGACATAAACAGACTCCGCTTTACAAGATACTATCTGCAGCGTGGAGCTGAAGTCTTCTGTCTCGCCACCTACCTTCTTCAAAGTTTCCTTGCTGTGCAAGCATCTAGATACAATAATATTATCTAAAATGGGGTTGGTTTTGGGAATAACACTTTTTATTTCTGCCAAGGAATGACCATCTTGACAGAAATCACCACCCTGAGTTAACTCAAGTTTTGTGGTAGCTAGCCCACTAGTGGTCACTGCAGTTGCAGGCTCACTAGTTTTGATCTCTTGACAGCTGCCAAGGATCTCACATTCTCTACCAGGGTTTTCATTTCCAGATTCTGGTGGGGTAAGGGATCTTTCTTCAATTACTGATGTACAGTGACTGATACTTGTACTTGGAAATGCATTTTTGGCTGACATGGAAGTGTCTGGCTTTTTGGTTGTGAACATCCATAACTCTCGGGAAGGCTCACCAGCAAAGGCTTTCTGGTTCCACTGAGCATGTTCAACAGCCTCTTTAAAACCTCTAGCTTGTGCATGCTGTTCCATTTGAACACATTCCAGTTGCCACTCCCAATCTTCCTTGACCTTCTCTGCAACACACTCTAGCAGTTTAATACCTGTGAATTTGCAAGCCTGACCCATTTCTATACTTCTAAAAAACCAATCTATAGAATCTACTTCCCTCCCTTGGACACCTACATTAGCTTCTAGTTGAGATTTGGCATTCAACAAATCAGAGACATATATATCTAGCTCAGCCCCACTCAAACCTGCCTCATGAGCAGCAAAGTCTGAGATGGTCTTGCCCAATAGAGAATGATAGGCTGCCATCTCGGTTAAGCTGTAGTGACCCTTACAGGGAGTTTGCAAATTATCACCTATGATTGCTGCTGAAATTATAGAGTACTAGACAAGACTCATGAAATTAGGTCAGAGGGTTAGTAAGCAAATCACATATGCATCAATCAAATAATCAATCACAGAATCAATCAATCAATCAATCAGAATGTCAAAAAATAGCAATGTAATTGTTAATCCATTTTAACAAATCCTTAACCTTATGGGCAACCATTATTTTTGGGATTTAAAATTGTCCTAGCCAATTATGTATTTTGATTTCCTAAAGTCAGTGAACATTTAAACTATTTGTAAATTTCAGTTACATAATTACCTAAGTTAATTTTTGCTAACTTTAACAGGCAAACTAGTAACTAATGACTCTGAGCTTCCAGTGTTCTTTAAGTATATGCCATAAAATAAATCAAAGATGGCTAAACACTTGAACACAAAATATAAAAAAAATATGCTGTTGTCTAGGGAAAAACCAGGAACAATATCTCACTTTGTGTGTGAGGTTACAAACCCCGAGACAAGATCTCCACTTTGTGAGTGAGTAAATTCCGAGACGAGACCCCACTCTGTGGCGGGTAACTTCGCTTTAACTAGCGAATGCTCTATGTGCACTTTACAGAGGGAATTACAAACAGTGAGTCATCATAAAGTCTTATAGTAACCCCAGCCTTGCTGGTTAAATGAGAGGATTCGGGGTTTGCCCACATCTTATTCCCTGCTGTAATTAAGATTGTATATTTAAATGTTCTTAAGTTCACTGACAATGTTTACAGTTAAAATGAAACTTCATAAAACTGTAGGAACATTAAAACTAACATTTATTCAGAATTGGATATCAAAATAATAAACAACATGGCTGTGGATATAAAATCCTGTTATACAAGGTAGGTTAAATCTTAGCTGTAGCTTTAGGTCAGCTTCTAGCTAAGCCTCGGTGACACATCAGGCAGGCCGAATCTTCCGGTCCAGTCCAGACAATCAGGCATCTGCAGCTACTTATGGATCTCCCACCTGGACTACAATCTGGAACCCTGGCAGGGAATTCAAACAGAAAATTGGACCACAGGCGGACTAAGAACTTTAGTCTGAACCGGTCAATTTCTGAATTGAAAAGGGAACAGGAAGTCTTTAAAAAGGAGGAAGTTACTCTTCAGTTCCCCTTGACTAATCATCTCATTCGCCTTTATTACCTTTCAACTCTTTAATTATAATTTTGCTCCAATGAAGCATTAAGAAAGGGGTAAGAAATTTCTTAATTAGTCCAGTGTTATTATGCTAATTAAAAGCAAAAGGAAAATGTTTAGAACTTTGATAATAATATTATCTAAACAAAGCAATCTTTAAAAGGACAGAAACAGCTGTCCAGACCAGTTCGTCACACACACACACGCGCGAGTTTGTACGCGCGCGCGCGCACACACACACACACACACTCACAACCACACACGTATACATATCACACATACCCACACATACTTTTACATATTACACACACACAGGTATACATCACACACGTATACATATTACGCATACACACACATGTATAACTATCACACATACATACGCATATACGCACACAGAATAGATTACTGGGGAAACGTGCACGCCATCCAAGTGGTTGATAAACAAACTGTAAACTACTGACCACACTTCGGATGCTTAGATTCTCTAATTCACTCAACGGAAAGTCGATTTTGTGAAGCCAACAGTGCTACATCCTTCGAAATTTGTGCAAACTGAATCGTCAACAGTTTAAGGATATAATGTCTACTATTAATGGGGTATACCACATTGATAATTTTGAAACTGAAGCCTTGAGTTGGTTTGATTTTTGGAAAACGCAAAAATAAAAAAGTAGCAAAGATTTCATCGACTTGTTACCTTTTACAAAGTTTTATCTGAGTGTCAGGTATGCCTTACTAGTTTTGCTAACATTACCAGCTACAACATGTTCAGTGGAGCGATCGTTCAGAACATTATTTCATTCATTCATTCAGTAGCATGTCCCTCGCGGAACCTCGCTGCCATAACAACCCTCCGGAAAACCTTCCTATCCTGAGCAAGATGTCCTGCGTCTGATACACCCATCTGGAGATCATCTGCCACATCCTGCACCCATCTTCTCCTTGGCCTTCCTCTTCCTCTCTTCCCAGGCATATACCCCTCCATTATTGTTCTCTCTAGACTTCCATGACGTTTCAAGTGACCAAAATATTTCAATTTTCTTTGTTTTATTGTCTTTACTAGCCAACCCTTTTCAATATTCAGCTCTTGAAGTATGGATGCATTTGTTCTTTTCTTTACGCAAGATATTCTTAGAACCTGTCTGTAACATTTATATTCAAATGCATTTATGCGCTGTTCCGCTTGTTTAGTAAGTGTCCAGGTCTCACGGGCGTATGTTGCAATGGGAAAGATGCATGCTCTTAAAAATCTGACCTTTGTAGTTCTATCTGTACAATTCCATAATTTATTCAGTTGTTTTAGAGAGCAATTGATAGTCGCCGTTTAATTTCTTTCATTGTGTCACCATTGTTGGTAACCAGTGACCCAAGATATTCGAAATTTTCCACCACTTCCAATCTTTCCTCATTAACATATATTTCCTTCTCCATGGCAGTTTTGTTTGTATGCATTATAGAACATTATTACGTCGTGTAAAAACATGGCTTAGATCTACAATGTCAGATGAACGTCTGTCTGGTTTGTGCATGTTAAGCGTACACAGAGTGAACTGCAACAAAAAAAAGACTTTATGGACAAAATTGTAGATATGTTTGGTAGCTATAACAAACGACTCCAGTTCTTGTTTAAAGAATAAATTTTATTCTAAATTTATGTTGTAATATTTTTTGTTATATGCATGTATTGTGTTAATAAACAATGTGTTGCTACAGTATGCCCTTCATTACTACAGTGTCCTGTCCGTTCGTTCAACATACAAATACGCTATAGTAAATTAAAACTACATTAAACATTACTAACCCCCCCCCCCCCCCACCTAGAAAATTTTCTGCGGGCGCCTATGCCTGGAGTTGTAACTTGATTGTTCATTCGACGGATCAACATCATGACACACGGGTGTAACCCTAAGTGCCTCCTTGTACTTCTAACTCAAGCCTGAGTCTGAAGCTTCTCAGCGCAGCGCACGAACTCCGTTGCACCGGTGAGGAGTCTGAAATACTTTGGGTAGATTTATAACTCCAAATTTTGCTCGGGCAACGCGTCGTTTGGCTACTTTTTAGGATTTACAACTGCCAAGGGGTTTCTTTTTTGCACTCAGAAATACACACAGGTGTCCGATCTTACTACCCAGATTTACGGTCGCACGGCTGTGAAGGTGGAGATTTTATTTTGTTCCCGACAGAAAAAATTACCCAGGCTTACCGAGGATTCGAGCCTGGGTCTTTCGCTTGAGAGTGCAGCGTTCTAAAAGTTCAGGTTGTAACTATATAAGTTTTCATTATTTATGTTTTCTCTAGCTTGGCATTCTGCATCTACACCAGACTGATGCATCTCTAAGTTCCAAGTTAGTAAGTTAGTTTAGTTAGTTAGTTAGCTAGTTAGTCGAGGTTTCAACATCATCGCTATCTCCGTTCCTGTGCCAGTGCCAAATCAAATGCAATGTCCCTCACTGTCCCATTTGAAAAACTGGTGAACAAACAATTAGTCCCGGATCAATGCAGAAATATGTGCTGCAGTAAATGCGTATTTCAGTTGCTAGAGGTGCCAAAGCCAACAATCGCCACCAGAAATGCAGTTTTTCGTTGATGGAAGTAGTCGTGCACGATAAGTTGGTTACTATACACACGTAGAATTCTTACATAAGGTAAGTGCCAGTCATTGCATTACAGGTTGTATATTATTGTACTGAGAGGTACAGGCGCCTCATCATGAAGAAAACAGGAAATAAGGGGTGGGTAACGCCTTATAACGTTTTACCGGGCGGGAAGGGGGAGGGGGTGGGCTAATAGATAAACCTTGTTTAAATTCGCCATAATAATAATTATACTATTATAATTATGAGCTGTATGGCTAGCAAACATCATATTATTTGTAAAAAAAAAAAAAAAAAAAAAAAAAAAAGAGAACGTCTATACGTGGTGGTTGTGGGCGGTGGGCGACTCTGCTTTCTAAACAATTATTGGGGCTTGGAAAAAAGGTGGGGGCGAAAGGGGATGGGGGGGGGGCCTCAAGGTGGCAGAGTGCCTAGGCTCTGGCGCCCATACTAGGTATTTGCCTTGACGTACCAACATACATACGTAGTGAGGGCCTTTTTAAAAAACTCCATTAGGGTTTTGGCATTTGCTACTAGATTCGTGTTATGGACCTCCTATTGGCAATCGATGGTAATGTGGTCGACACTATACCGACAGCGGTCACCTTCCAGGTCATTTATTGGTATCTACTTTAGGTTGGGTCAACCACGTCCGGCTGTATATTCAGTCCTAACAATTGAATCACGGTACATTTTTGAGGAGTCGGCTGTGGGTCAACCTAGGAGTTCTGGTCAGTTATTTAAAAAAAAAACACACACACCTGGATGACGACTGGAATCTATGAACTTCGCACGTTTCAAGACGCCAGCTATTTATCGTCATCCCTTCCCTTGTTAGTTTAAGCAGTTTCTGCACCCAACCGACTGAACAGCCGCCATATTGGTGCGTCTTGATTTATGATTTATCCAAAGTCAATGTAATTTTTAAGAATCCGCACCCTAGGCCACAGAGCATACGCATAGGTGTCCCGTCTCAGATTTAAAACTACAAGAAAACTAGATGGCCCACGAAATAAAAAAATTAAAAAATTTTTGAATCACTGACATCAGTGAATAAGTAGAATTTAGAAGTCACACTTCACTTATCTCGTCTGGATTTACACTTATGGACACGAAGAAGTGAAAGGCTTTGAATGAGTGGATCAATTGGGATTTAACGTCGTATTACGTCCGAGAAAAAGAGGATTAGGTTGGTGGATAATGACGAGTCTCTAATTACGTGACGGCGGAGTAAAGTCATGAAATGCTGTCATTAAGTTAAAGAAAGAAGATTTAATAACGTTAAATGGAAACAGTCACAATAGGCAGCTTATGGTAATTGGTGAATCTGAAGACTGAGTATGTATCGTAATGTGTAGCAACTTCGATTGTGACAACAAAACAAAACATAAATAACATGAGGACAGACTTACCGTTCATGCGAAAATTGTCCACACAGTTTGGACTCAAGGCGAACTCCTCAACGGAAAACTGGAGCCAGGCTTTGACATCTATTGGAGACCACTCTCCTGGAGGGCGAGCTGTAGACAACAACACAATGTAGAACGGACATCAGCACAGCCAGAGGATATGATGACCCAGGTCATCCACAAGACTTTACTCTCGGCAACTCTAAACGCCAGTCTACGATCACTTCAGATTTGCAGGATCTACTCAGACCCATCCTACAGCTCCACTAATCTGGATTACGTGGTACAGATTGCTAGATATGGCAACGTCTCCGAGGGTCAGGACTGCTAGATTCTCAAGAACTAAAGGGGGAGAGGACTGGGTTGAGTGAGGTTACATGAGGATTGTTAGAGGCAAGAACATGTGTGGCATCTCATACGAGGTGTTCTACCCCACCAACGATCAGTAGGACGGCAGAGGTAAGGAAAAGACAGGGTGGCGCGGTGTTGCTCTACCAATAGCTGTGGCTCTTGGTCGGTAATATTTCAAGTTTTTGCCTGTGCCTGACACACATATCTCTAATAATTTATACAATAAAAATTATATATGTAAAACAACAATCTTAGCTAAGCCGGTATGTTCCTTCGTTTTCAGTCCTCTATCCTCTAGCTGAGAACAGACCTCCAGCTAACTCGTACGTTTTTCCATAATTTTCCATCTTGTGTAAATCATTCCATGTAATCCCCCCTACCCCCCCCCCCATTTTTTTCGCTCTGTTCATTTTGCTGTGTGGGTTTCAATGAAAAGACATTATAAATTCTGCACACACGTTTCTACTTCATTTTATTTAGTCCTTGTAGAAAACAGGACTTTTCATTTTCAGCTTCTGTAGGTCCGTTTATCCTTCATACACAGGAAGATTTTTTTTTTGGTGTATTTCTATTAGCTCTCTCTCTCTCTCTTTCTCTCTCTCTCTCCACTTTCTCTTTTTGTCTCTCTCCCGCTCTTGAATTTTTACTTATTTTAATTCCCAGCTCACAGTACTTTTTTGTTTTGCTTTTCTCTGTTCGTAATATTGACAACAAAGGCCAGCCCCTGCGGTAGATGTTCTCGGTATAATGCAAATCTTCGAAATGCCGCCCCTAGTAGCCTCGCGTTGTCAGATCAAGAGTTTAAATTGTGTTTTTTATGTCGCCGGTCTTACGGTGCGGCCTGATGCGACTGCCTCGTGTATCATAGTATAGCACGGTCCTGAAAAAATTTGACTTAATAAAATATTATGTGATTCCTGTTCCTTCCGTTGTTTGCATTCAGTCCTCCTCCTCCCCCCCCCCCACCATCTCTTTTTTGTCTGTCTCTATTTCACACACACACGAGCACGCGCACGAACGCACGCACGCACGCGCGCGCACACACACACACGGTTTCCTCAGGGACTCCAACCATTGTCTTCGAACACACTTTGTCTCTGTCTTCTTAAGCATGTTCATGGAATCAGTTGGAATGCTGGCAAGGATAGAAATCTGTGACTAGGCAAATCACAGTTTTTTTAAAACCGATATCCCTTCCATAGTCGCAATACATGTGTTAGTTAGTTGCGCATCCTTTACAAGATTTTGCAGAACCAGCCCCAGCATTTTTTTTTGGCTGTTGTGTTATACGTTCAGTAGTTTGCCATTGCTTACTGAACGGTCAGCTCTCGGTACCGCTGCCGAAACCAACGCAAGACAAATCGTCTGCAGCAGAGATCGAACTCAGCACCTTGGCATTAAGAAGCGCGTTCGTACCGCCTGAGCCACAGACGCCGACCGCACTACATGTAGTCAAGGCAAAAGATGCGCTATCTTCGCAATTTTCCTACCAACAAGAAGCGTGGAAGCACATGAGCTTTGTGCATGTCTAACGACGGATCCATCAGCGTGAATACCTGCCAGTATGAACGAGTGCTCACACTCGACCCTATGGTCTGAAGCTGCAGCTCAACACCCTCCCATCGAGGCATTTCTACTTTGTGTTTTAATTTGGCCAAACTTGTATTTTGTTTGTTAACTTCAGACATCGCCTCTTCCACGTGCAGCTCCTCTATGACTTTGTGTATTCTTTCCCTCAATTACGTTTAGACTATTCTTTGTAAAATCAACCACTAGTTTATAATCAACAGTAAACAAAAAAAAAAAATCAAAGAAAGAAGATCAATAATAATTATCGTAAAGATAAGAAAACTCCGAAGAATAATATCTTGAATTACTGTGAAATAAAATAGCCTAGATCGAAACAAATAAATAGATGGAATCGTTTACCCAAATCTATTTATCTGTTTCGATCTAATAGATGGAATCGTTTACCCAAATTTCCCCCGAAGTCGGAGTACATCTGCCGGAGAGGCGGGGAACGAGTACTGCAAACAAATAAGCCAGTAAAACGGATGTACACGCAAAACGCAGGTCAAGGTAAAAGCCAAAAGTCCATTTTGGACGAACAACCGTGACTTACCGCCGGAATTCACAGCCGGTGAACAAGAAGAAGAAGAAGAAGAAGTTTACCCAAATTTCTTGGCGCTAGAGGCACAAAGTTTGACATGACTGCTTAACCAGCACACAAATCGCCTTTCCACTGGGTCTTCTGCAGATCTGTGGAATTTACACTGTTACTTTAGTCTAGTCTTTCACAAGTGGTTCACGGATACTTCAGTCTAGTCTTTCACAAGTGGTTCACGGTTACTTCAGTCTAGTCTTTCTCAAGTGGTTCACGGATACTTCAGTCTACTCTTTCACAAGTGGTTCACGGTTACTTCAGTCTAGTCTTTCACAAGTGGTTCACTGATACTTCAGTCTAGTCTTTCACAAGGGGTTCACGGATACTTCAGTCTAGTCTTTCACAATTTGTTCACGGTTACTTCAGTCTAGTCTTTCACAAGTGGTTCACGGATACTTCAGTCTAGTCTTTCACAAGTGGTTCACGGTTACTTCAGTCTAGTCTTTCACAAGTGGTTCACGGATACTTCAGTCTAGTCTTTCACAATTTGTTCACGGATACTTCATTCTAGTCTTTCACACGTGGTGCACGGATACTTCAGTCTAGTCTTTCACAAGTGGTTCACGGTTACTTCAGTTTAGTCTTTCACAAGTGGTGCACGGATACTTCAGTCTAGTCTTTCACAAGTGGTTCACGGTTACTTCAGTCTAGTCTTTCACAAGTGGTTCACGGATACTTCAGTCTAGTCTTTCACAAGTGGTGCACGGATACTTCAGTCTAGTCTTTCACAAGTGGTTCACGGTTACTTCAGTCTAGTCTTTCACAAGTGGTGCACGGATACTTCAGTCTAGTCTTTCACAAGTGGTGCACGGTTACTTCAGTCTAGTCTTTCACAAGTGGTTCACGGTTACTTCAGTCTAGTCTTTAACAAGTGGTGCACGGATACTTCAGTCTAGTCTTTCACAAGTGGTTCACGGTTACTTCAGTCTAGTCTTTCACAAGTGGTTCACGGTTACTTCAGTCTAGTCTTTCACAAGTGGTGCACGGATACTTCAGTCTAGTCTTTCACAAGTGGTGCACGGATACTTCAGTCTAGTCTTTCACAAGTGGTTCACGGATACTTCAGTCTACTCTTTCACAAATGGTTCACGGATACTTCAGTCTAGTCTTTCACAAGTGGTGCACGGATACTTCAGTCTAGTCTTTCACAAGTGGTGCACGGATACTTCAGTCTAGTCTTTCACAAGTGGTGCACGAATACTCCAGTCTAGTCTTTCACAATTGGTGCACGGATACTTCAGTCTAGTCTTTCACAATTGGTGCACTGATACTTTAGTCTAGTCTTTCACAATTGGTGCACGGATACTTCAGTCTAGTTTTTCACAATCGGTGCACGGATACTTCAGTCTAGTCTTTCAAACTGGTGCACGGATACTTCAGTCTAGTCTTTCACACTTGGTGGTCCGCGGAATAATTGTAAGGGGTTCATGATATCTTTTAAAAACATCTTCTTGCTTGCATCAGACTGCAGGTCATACCTGGCTGGTGTAGACTTTATGAGTGTCTTCATTATCATTTGTGTGCAGGTTACAAGGTGTATCCACCTTGTTGGATTGCCGTCCAGGTTGAGACTTTCAAATCTCAGGAGGACATGGTAAACGTTTAGGTAGCAGCCCGGAGATGAGAGACTGATGGATCATTTACTGTCACACAAACACATTAGGTTCAGAATGCAATCATTGTATGTATGTGCGTATGTGGGACTTTGGCAGACTTTGGGAAACAGAAAGTCCTGCGGATCTTAGCTAACAGGAAACCACTGATACGCCGTTTTAGTCTAAAAATGTACCACTGTTGCTTGCTGGTGCTGATAGAAGGCAACGTGATATTAGACCTTGGAGTACACTTCTTCAACACAAAGTACATGTGGCGTGGTGTTGGTAGTAATATCTTTCCACATTCTTCTGTCTCGTCTACTTTCAATCAACTCTGACCATAGATGATCCCCCATGCTATGATGTTAGACTTTCCAGCATCTTTACTCTCCGTCTGCCCCTGCCTCCCTTCCCCTTCAACTTTCCTACTGTCGCGATTTACTCCGGTTATATCCTTCTAGTGACATGATCAAAGAATGTAAATAGTCTCTTTCTGATGTGGAGAATCAAGTCTCCTTGTGAATCAGTTTGCTTTAAGACATGTGTATTACTCTTTTTATCTGTCCAGGGTCTTTCTTAACATTCGTCTACAAAACCACACCTCTGCATAATTTTTCACTAGTCTATCAAACGGAACACAATATGCAGCAGAAAAGGAAAAAGTTGTAAGTACACGAGCCAACGGCATACCCGGAAAGACTGATTCAATAGGAAGTGAGAACAAGGTCTAGACAACATTCCACATGCAGGGGAAAAGAGGCCTACTTTAATTTTAGTTGCAGCTGATATACCATAAAAGAGGACAATGGCGTTGAGTACGACGTACCCGAGAACACGATGGAAAGATAACACCAGAGACGCTCTAGGACAGCATAAGGTATATATGGTCGAGGCGGCCAGAAAATTAGGAAACAAAACCGTATATCTCCATGGACACCCAAAGGGTAAAAGAAAAAGTGAAGAAAAAAAGAAGGAGGAGAATAAGGTGGAGGAGGAGAAGAAGAAGTCCATTTAAACAGGAACATACCCAAAAAGAGAACAAAAATAAGTGATGCCAAGTACTTCAAGAGAAACGAAATATGATAACACCTGAAAGTATATTGATTAATAATAACAGGCAACAGTTAAGCACTGTAATTATCACACAAATGTGCGAATACTTGTATAATGGAACTTAAAATAAATAGAATGTAAAATATAATATGAAAACATAACTCTTTAAAAAAAAGTCATGAAGTTAGCTTCAACAGTAGCTTGAAAAAAATATTATAGTTTAACAAAGCTCATTAGAGTTAATCAAAGTTTCACGAGAACATCTATAAAACATCACGAATTAAATAACAAAATAAAAGCGTTAAAGTTAACTTAAAACAACAACAATAATTAACAGTTAAAAATCCCCCCCCCCCCCCCCCCCCCCCCCCCCCCTTTCCCCAAAAATAATTTAACAAAAATGAGCGGCCTTCCACTGGCTTGAAGACTTGCTTCACTCACGTGCAGCTGAAAAAAAGTATGTTGATTACGGTGGAAACAAGCTTGCACCGTGTAGAATGGCCAGCATCCTGTCAGAAGTCCAGGCTAGGCATCATCTTTGTGATATTTTTTTCCAGGGCAACGGTCAGAGGCTCAAATAGATCCTCCCGGTCTGAGAGAAATCGTGCAGCGGCGAGCGACCGGCAGATCCGGCTGACACTCAGCACAGAGAAAATGCGAGACGGATAAACAATCAAAACACAACTTGAACCATTGGAAATGGACATCTGCGCTGGCTGCTGAAGATGGGGACAGAGCGCTTATTGGAATGCCCTGAGTGTTGTGATGTCGGTTCTGAATTCAACTAAAGTAACCTCAATTAACCAGACATTTAAAGGTCACAAATAAATGTAAACCAATGAAATTACCAAACACAGAGTAAAACAGATGAAATTCAAAAAAATAAGTCAATTACAATTCGGAGAAAAAGTCAAATAAAACCTAAACGTTTAACAATCAAATACATTTGAGACATTCAAGAAAAAATATTTTAGAAACACAACTAATAATTAAACTAATAAGGGGATAATCATTTATTGCACATCAATTTTATATATATATTATATATATATATATATATATATATATATATATATATATATATATATATATATATATATATATATATATATATATATATATATATATATATAACTAAACAACTAAATAGGCCCACAAATAAAACAGTTGATTTTAAATTACACGAAAGTTCTGAAAGGGCTTCAATAAATGAATAAAAATAAAAAAATAAAATTAAAATTGAAGAAAGATCAGCATAAAACACAGTTACATAAAGAAATCAAACCTAATTGTCAACATGATTAGATTGACTGACTGACTTTCTACCCACCAGGACATCACACAAGCGATAAACACCCGATGACACAAAGTGCCACCATGCGGATGAGGATCACAGTGGAGAGGTCCCAGAAACCGCGTTCAGACAATTGGCCACATTGATGGCCTGCCTATATTGCGGCACCTGGCAAAAGCCAGCAATAGTATATGATTAGATTGTTCTTTTTTTTTATATGGCAGCGTCTTGCTGTGTTTGTTGTGTTTATGAGCCATGACTTCGCTTTTTATCGGGCGTATTTCAGTTGGACCATACTAAAATATCGGCTCAAAAGCAGCGCAGAAATGTGTTACACTGCAAGGTATGTTCGAGGCAGGTTTGGTGTTTATGCGCTGTGATATCAAAATCATGGCGGCCTTAGCGACAACATTGACTTCTGCGGCCAATCGTATGTGAAAATATCAGTGCAGGATTTAGGCGACAGAGTAAGCACGTATGAGCTAATATCTTCTTCACCTGCTCCACCGATGTGTAATAATGATGTTCACATTAAAAGGATAAAGCTCAGGAAATACCGCTCACACCACAAAAAATATCAGAAAAGTGAAACCTGCTGGGGCCAGAAAATCACTACTGAAATCGGAAAGAATGGGTCGAATTCTTTACTGGAATTGTGTTAGTGTTAAACAAAGACAACCTATCCTGGATAAATTAGTATACAGTGTTGACGTGGTTGCTTAGCAAGAAACACTCCTAGGTGACAATACACTGAAACACAGGATTTCACACGTTTTAGAACAAGCTACACAGGTGACAGGCTATTCTCATCGGAGATAATATCGAAACCCATGAAGATGACACGCCCAGATGGCAAGATGACACGCCCAGATGGCAAGATGACACGCCCAGATGGCAAGATGCCAGCCTCCAGTTACAAGCTGTTACAATACGTGCGGCACGGCCTTTAATACTGGTTAATGTTTACGCGTGTAACCGTAAAGTAAGCAGAGAAAAATGGATGCGCCTTCACGAAATAATGCAAACAGAAGGGAACCTAGTTTTCTGTGGTGAATTCAACGCTAAAAGTCACCTATAGGGCAAATTTTAACAAACAAGCAAGGGGAGGATTTGGAGGCTGCCATGGTGGAAATGGACCTAGTTTGCATAAACGATGGAAGAATCACCAGGATGGCCATTAACCAAAAGAAGAAGACTGCGTGTTGGACTTGACTTTAATTTCAACTGCACTAAGTCGACATTGTGGTTGGTATGTACACTGTAATCATGGGAGCGAGCATTGTCCCTGTGTTATTCTGTTAAAAAAAGGTGTCAGCACACATCATAGGATAAATTCAAACGCTTTTAAATATACACCGGAAAATGATGTAAGCAAGTTTCGGAAAATCAAAAGTAAACACTGTGTAGATCGAAGGATAGAGCTGCAACAACTACTCCGGTGGAATGATGAGATAAGAGTCAGCGTGGGTACTTAAAAGACGTGCTGTAAAGATATGGCAGAAAGCAATGAAATCCACTGATTCTACTGCAGACCTACTGCGGAAATACACAGACCACGCAGACCACGACAGCAGCCATCAAAGCAGTTTCCCAGAAAGCCAGGAACACAAACTAGGAAATCTTTTGCAATG
>CAJHNH020004223.1:960766-1022316 GCA_905116865.2 Candidula unifasciata | reverse complement strand
GACGTCTGACCACTGCCAAGGGAGGTTACTGAAATTCTGGAAATTTGTATATTTTGTCTCTGACACATTTTGTTACTTTTGTGTTCTAAATAACTAATTCGTAACACTTTTTGTAACATTTTCATTCGAACTCCGGAATCCTCATTTTCACTTCCACGGTGAGAGTCCAGCTGGGACACTACTAGCATCCAAATAGCTGAATATGAAAATGACTGTTTGTTAAAATGGAAACATGAAGAAACGAAATGAATCATTTACTCAGAAATCACAGTTTCGATTTCGCAGAAATGTGTCAAATCCGTCATCATATAGGATGCAATTTTTCAAATGGGATGCAATTTTTTTTAATGGGATGCAGTTTTTCATATGGGATGCAATTTTTCATATGGGAGGCAATTTTTCATATGGGATGCAATTTTTCATATGGATGCAATTTTTCATATGGGATGCAATTTTTCTTATGGGATGCAATGTAATATAAAGTCCCACCCTGGCTGCTGCCAGGGGCCTAATATAACCCAACATCTGTGTTGAATGGTATACTTAGGACGTGTCCCCTGGTGACCCTTATCCGAATGTTGGCACTTCGTGTCACCGGGTGTTAATTGCCCGGTGTGATTTTCAGGTAGGGTAAAAAAGTCAATCAATCAAGCTTAGAGGAAATGTAAAAATGAAAACCGAGTGAATTTCTCATAAGTTTGGCAAAAAGATAGTGAATAATTGGTGTTTCTAACACATATAGTTGACGGACTAAATTTGAAGTTTCTGTTTTATAATGTATATATTATTTTAATATGGGCTATTAAACCGTAGTGAATATTTTCTGTGTGTTTATTTTCTATATCAGTATCTTCATAAAAGTTACCACATTTGTAGCCTACACGTTTGTTTTAACTGTTGTGACTTCAGTCGTTTATACACTTCAAAACAGTTTAAAATTGAAGCATATAATTCCTCAACGTGTTGTAAACAAACAACCATGTTGAAGTTTGGCTGCGAGAAGAGAGGGCTTAAACTGACAACCATGTTGAAGTTTATCTGCGAGAAGAGAGGGCGTAAACAAACAACCGTGGTGAAGTTTAGCTGCCAGAAGAGAGGGCTTAAACTGACAACCATGGTGAAGTTTAGCTGCCAGAAGAGAGGGCGTAAACAAACAACCATGGTGAAGTTTAGCTGCCAGAAGAGAGGGCGTAAAAATACAGCCATGGTGAAGTTTAGCTGCCAGAAGAGAGGGCGTAAAAATACAGCCATGGTGAAGTTTAGCTGCGAGAAGAGAGGGCGTAAACAAACAACCATGGTGAAGTTTAGCTGCCAGAAGAGAGGGCGTAAAAATACAGCCATGGTGAAGTTTAGCTGCGAGAAGAGAGGGCGTAAACAAACAACCATGGTGAAGTTTAGCTGCGGGAAGAGAGGGCGTAAACAAACAACCATGGTGAAGTTTATCTGCGAGAAGAGAGGGTGTAAACAAACAACCGTGGTGAAGTTTAGCTGCGAGAAGAGAGGGTGTAAACAAACAACCATGGTGAAGTTTATCTGCGAGAAGAGAGGGTGTAAACAAACAACCGTGGTGAAGTTTAGCTGCGAGAAGAGAGGGTGTAAACAAACAACCATGGTGAAGTTAAGATGGGGAAAGAGAGGGCGTAAACAAACAACCGTGGTGAAGTTAAGCTGCGAGAAGAGAGGGTGTAAACAAACAACCGTGGTGAAGTTTAGCTGCGGGAAGAGAGGGCGTAAACAAACAACCATGATGAAGTTTAGCTGCCAGAAGAGAGGGTGTAAACAAACAACCATGGTGAAGTTTAGCTGCCAGAAGAGAGGGCGTAAACATACAACCATGGTGAAGTTTAGCTGCGAGAAGAGAGGGTGTAAACAAACAACTATGGTGAAGTTTATATTGCGAATTTTAATTTTTATTTCACTACATAATTTTTATTATTTTTTTCTCAAATTTAAAAACATTGTAGTGTAAGCTACAGTGCCCAAACGTGGTGAAGCCAAAATGTCTTCCATTGTGCGACTCTCCTCTCTTTGTCCGTAAGCAACAAGAACCATCGTTTTTGTTCCCCCTACATTGATCGCCGCCAAAATCTAACCGTGGTGTGTAGATGATTGTGAGACGCAGTTAATAATCTTGAAGCTGCAGAACCACACTGTTTTCTACTGCAATATAGAAAATATGTTTGTCTTTCTTTCTTTTTTCTTTTCATTTCTTTTCTTTTTTTTTTTTTTTTTTTTTTTTTTTTTTTAACATTCAATGCAATAGACAAGAGAAGGGAAAACGCAGAAAAGTAAGAGCAAATAAATAAGTTATGATGAACACGAAGGTGAATTTAGTGAAAGCATTTCCTGGCTCCGTTCGTCCCCACGTAACTTCGGTCGTTTACTGTGTCGGCGTCACCATCCTTGTGTTCTCAAACATCACAGGTTGACCGCCATACTTCAGCCGACTTCGATTTTTAAGATGGACACTTTTCAAAATAAAGTATCTTAATTTAATGTTAAAACACCCGAGAAGCGAGTGGTATAACGGTTAAGAATTCAGAGCTCTCATGTGAAGAGCCGAGTTCAAATCCTTGGTAGGGTTGGGGATATTTTTTTTCTGTCTTGGATAAAAATAAATTCTTAACCTGTACAGTCCGTGGCGACAGCACAAGCCATGCGGCCATATATTCTTAGGATCAAACAACCACGCCCCTCCCCCGCCCCGCCCACCTCTTCCACAAAGTGGCAAATGCTAGCAATAATGGCGGCTTTATTTATACCACATACAGTTTATCATATTTATTAAATTGTATTATTTCATGTTTTATTTATACCACTTACAGTAAGTATATCATATTTAATAAATTGTTTTATGTCATGTTTTATTTATACCACATACAGTATTTCATATTTATTAAATTGTATTATGTAAGGTTTTATTCATACCACATACAGTATTTCATATTTATTAAATTGTATTATGTCATGTTTTATTTATACCACACACAGTATTTCCTATTTATTAAATTGTATTATGTCATGTTTCATTTATGCTACAGACAGTATTTCATATTTATTAAATTGTATTATGTCATGTTTTATTTATACCACACACAGTATTTCCTATTTATTAAATTGTATTATGTCATGTTTCATTTATGCTACAGACAGTATCTCATATTTATTAAACTGTATTATGTCATGTTTTTTTAAATAACACACACAGTATTTCAAATTTATTAAATTGTTTCATGTTATGTTTTATTTATACCACATACAGTATATCATATTTATTAGATTGTATTACATCATGTTTTATTCATACGACCCACAGTATATCATATTTGTCAAATTGTATTATGTCATGATTTTTTTACACCACATACAGTATATTATATTTATTAAACAGTATTATGTCATGTTTTATTTATACCACTTACAGTATATCATATTTATTAAACTGTATTATGTCATGTTTTATTTATTCTACATACATTATATCATATATATTAAACTGTATTATGTCATGTTTTATTTATACCACATACAGTATATCATATATATATATATATATTAAATTGTATTATGTCATGTTTATGTATACCACATACAGTATATCATATTTGTTAAACTGTAGGAATAAACTCACAGGGAGCAAGTACAGCGGGGATCTACAGTCATCAGTAGAAATTATCCTCTTTCGACACACGTTTCGGCCCACGATTCCTAAACGTATTCGGAGGTGGGCCCACCTGAGTTCATGAAGCTCAGGGCTGCTTCCCCGCTGCACGGAATTACCGGATGGTGTTACACTTTCGGCCAGAGACAAGACGACTTGGTGGTTTCGAAGGAGGTACTGTGAGATAAGAAGTCGCCACGGCAGCGTAATTAGAACAGTCCGCATGCCTGGACGACCGAGCGACAAGCTTACTTTGGTTTACCGGACACATGTTGGACTTTTATTAGCAGTTGGCAGAGGAACACTGGCAGACAATTAGGACACGATGGACTTTCAAAGGGATAAGAAACTCTTTTCCACTAGATACCCGGACCAGCTCACCGAGGCCCGTCCCCTACGTTGTTGCGCTGCGTCCACAGCCAGCTAGAGGCCCTCTCGGCTACCTCTCCCAGTTTTTTGAGTGCCCGTTTCCGTTCATTACCGCGCAATCCTAGTTCTTTTACCACATTGTAGAGCGAAGTGGAAACGAGGCCTCTCGCTCCCACTTCGACGGCAAATACCCGCACTGTGTAAGCCTCGTTTCTCCTCAAACCGGCTGCTAAATCACTGTACTTTTCGAGCTTGTACAAGTGATTCTCCTCCATACGCGACTCAAACGGGACCGTCAACTCAATCAGGATGAGTTGCCGTTTTTGCGCAGAATGGAGAACGATGTCCGGTCGCAGGCCGGTTTTACGGATCAACTCGGGATACCGTTCATGTCCTGGCAGATCAACCGCCAGTAACCAGTCCCTCGCAGAGTCTAGCACAGATGGAGCGAATGCGTTTTTGTTGACCTTACCGATTGGAACCTGTCCAGCCTTGAGGAAACGAATGGGGGCGATACTAGAACTGGCTCTGGCATTAGCTCTCATTCTAGCCTGGTCGACTACGGCTGCTAACTCCTTTAGCACCTTGTTGTGGCGCCAGGTGTATCGGCCTTGACCTAGAGCTTTCCTGCACGCGGACAGTTTGCTTTAAGACATGTGTATTACTCTTTGTATCTGTCCAGGGTCTTTCTTAACATTCGTCTACAAAACCACACCTCTGCATAATTTTTCACTAGTCTATCAAACGGAACACAATATGCAGCAGAAAAGGAAAAAGTTTTAAGTACACGAGCCAACGGCATACCCGGAAAGACTGATTCAGTAGGAAGTGAGAACAAGGTCTAGACAACATTCCACATGCAGGGGAAAATAGGCGTACTTAAATTTTAGTTGCAGCTGATATACCATAAAAGAGGACAATGGCATTGAGTACGTCGTACCCGAGAACATGATGGAAAGATAACACCAGAGAAGCTCTAGGACAGCATAAGGTATATATGGTCGAGGCGGCCAGAAAAATAGGAAACAAAACCGTATATCTCCATGGACACCCAAACGGGTAAAAGAAAAAGTGAAGAAGAAAAGATGGAGGAGAATAAGGTGGAGGAGGAGGAGGAGAAGAAGTCCATTTAAACAGGAACATACCCAAAATAAGAACAAAAATAAGTGATGCCAAATACTTCAAGAGAAACGAAATATGATAACACCTGAAAGTATATTGATTAATAATAACAGGCAACAGTTAGGCACTGTAATTATCACACAAATGTGCGAATACTTGTATAATGGAACTTAAAATAAATAGAATGTAAAATATAATTTGAAAACATAACTCTTAAAAAAAGTCATGAATTTAGCTTCAACAGTAGCTTGAAAAAAAAATATAGTTTAACAAAGCTCATTAGGGTAAATCATAGTTTCACGAGAACATCTATAAAACATCACGAATTAAATAACAAACTAAAAGCGTTAAAGTAAACTGAAAACAACAACAATAATTAACGGTAAAAATCCCCCCCCCCCCCAAAAAAAAAATAATTTAACAAAAATTAGCGGCCTTCGGCTGGCTTGAAGACTTGCTTCACTCACGTGCAGCTGAAAAAAGTATGTTGATTACGGTGGAAACAAGCTTGCACCGTGTAGAATGGCCAGCATCCTGTCAGAAGTCCAGGCTAGGCATCATCTTTGTGATATTTTTTCCAGGGCAACGGTCAGAGGCTCAAATAGATCATCCCGGTCTGAGAGAAATCGTGCAGCGGCGAGCGACCGGCAGATCCGGCTGACACTCAACACAGAGAAAATGCGAGACTGATAAACAATCAAAACACAACTTGAACCATTGGAAATGGACATCTGCGCTGGCTGCTGAAGATGGGGACAGAGCGCTTATTGGAATGCCCTGAGTGCTGTTATGTCGGTTCTGAATTCAACTAAAGTAAACTCAATTAACCATACATTTAAAGGTCACAAATACATGTAAACCAATGAAATTACCAAACACAGAGTAAAACAGATGAAATTCAAAAAAAAAAAAAAAAAAAAAAAAAAAAAATAAGTCAATTACAATTCGGAAAAAAAGTCAAATAAGACCTAAACGTTTAACAATCAAATACATTTGAGACATTCAAGAAAAAATATTTTAGAAACACAACTAATAATTAAACTAATAAGGGGATAATCATTTATTGCACATCAATTATATATATATATATATATATATATATATATATATATATATATATATATATATATATATATATATATAACTAAACAACTAAATAGGCCCATAAAAAAAACAGTTGATTTTAAATTACACGAAAGTTCTGAAAGAGCTGCAACAACCACTCCGGTGGAATGATGAGATAAGAGTCAGCGTGGGTACTTAACAGACGTGCTGTAAAGATATGGCAGAAAGCAATGAAATCCACTGATTCTACTGCAGACCTACTGCGGAAATGCACAGACCACGCAGACCACGACAGCAGCCATTAAAGCAGTTTCACAGAAAGCCAGGAATACAAACTAGGAAATCTTTTGCAATGAAATGTGCAAGGAAAAATATCTTGCAAAATTCTGGTCCACACACAAAGCTTTGACATGTGCTTCCAGACGCCGAGGTATTAGAGATTTTCGTAATAAAGATCAAACATGGATCATGTCTGATGAAAATGAAGGAAGAGCACGCCTTGACAGATACCTCAAGCAAACCTGCACACAGGACACTGCAAACTACCATGGAAATGCTCGCTATAACATGTGCCTGTACAGACATTTAAGATTATCAGCTAATTACAGTCGCTAAAATTAAGAGCATCATCAAAATATCAAAGAACTCTGCTCCTGGCCCTAATGGCATTCCTTATGAAGACATTGCCAAGCTGCCCACAACATCCATGGAGGTCCTATGTAAAGCCTACAATGACAGCGTCTGTAATGGTACCATCTCAGAAAGCTGGCGGCACAGCTATTAGATTCCGGTAGAAAAACCTGGTAAAGATGCCAAGCACGTAAATGGCATTAGAATCATTACGATGCAGAACACACTAGGCAAAACAGTGGAAAATATAATAGCCAGAAGAATGGCAAGTCAACTTGAAATAAATCAGCTGCTATGCTTCCCCACCACCCTCTCCTCCCCCAGACTCACACACTTGGAAGAAACGGATAACACTTTGAAATAGCGTAATGCTATATATTCTTTACACATGACATATATGAAGTTTTCAAGCTAGATTTGAAACCTGTGCAGCCGCCATAGATCTGGGGGATGCATACAACAAAGTTCCCATTCACCAAATAATGTGACACTTAATGGAACTCAACAGCCCTCACATCTCATTCGATGGAAATCTTGCCGCATTTTTCCAGATGAAGGTCGTGCTTCGATGTGGTAGTTGGTCTTCTAAGCATATAACAGTACAAACTGATTTGCCACAGGGCTCTCTAGTCTAATATCCTTTTCAACATCTGCACAGTCAAGATCACAGGAGAATAACTGTGTGGAAGATGATGAACTCTTTCATGTGCGTATAACTTCCTCGTGTATCGACAGGGCAGGAACAGAGATGGCATTGTTTCGGATCTACAACAGGAATTAGATCGCATATCATCCTGGTGCAAAACTTCAGGGGCAACAATTGATCTACCAAAAGCGACAGTCAGCTGATTCTCATTAAATAATCACCTTTCCAAAACACCAATGCCAAAACTCTGTGGCGCTGACGTGTAGAGATCTGATTCTTTGAAAAACCTGGGTATAACATTTGAAAGATGCTATGCATTTAAACAAACACTTAGACCACATTGAAACCGAAGCCAAGAGAGGTCTCTCCGCAATAAAAGTTATGGGAACTGCAGTCTCTGAGCAACGGCTACTTGTAATGTTGTATCGTGCATTAGTTCTCTCCACCATTGAATATTCACAGGCCATCATGACAATCAGCACCACACAGATGAACAGACTGGAAAACATTAAAAACGAGGCAATGCGTATTATTCTTGGTTGCACTAGAGACACCTCCTGTAAATCCATGCGATACCTCTTGGATTTCCCCACAATGGCAAACAGAATCCAGCTGTCCAGTGTCGTTGCTTTTCTCAAAGTGAAGTCAGACCATCAACACCCACTTTATGAGGAATCATTCGAGCAAAAAAAGAGTAGACTCAAATGAGGCAAATCCTGGATGGGACGGGCTGAGGATGACATCGAACATGTTTGCCGCCTTACTGACATTTATGTTGGAACTGAATGGATACCCAAGCCTTCTGCTCGAAACATTAAACATTACAGTCCCCATCACACTTGATGGAAGATGTAGAGAGCAGATTCCTGGCGTTGTGGACACTTTAGTCAGAACACTGAGTGACGAAAACACAGATGAAGGGGATGCTATAGTTTATACAGATGAACAGCGCCTTAGCTGTTACAGCTAGTAAGTAGCCTTACAATGGAAACAATGGCTGTAACAAGGCTATTAGCATTGCTTGGTACTCAAAAGATGACATTCGTGTGCATTCTTAGTGACACGATAAATATGACTAAAAACTCCAAGCTTGTTCTATCAGGCAAGAATGGATTGCAACATTAGGCACTTCGCGAAAAGCTGCCCTAACCTTCATCTTTGTGCAGGGTTATGCGGGTGTTCAAGGGAACAAGCGTGCGGATTATCTTGCTGATAGTGCGGTTGCAATGGCTGGTCCAGTACTGGACGGAAGCGATGTTATCAATGCCATGCGCTGCACTTACCGTACCGAGGAGAACACCAAAGGACATGACTCCGTATCCCTGTCTAGACGAATGGACATGGGAGTGCAGCCTGGAGCTGCAGGAAATAAACATTTCACTAAGAGGACAAGACGTTTCGTTAACCAACACAGAACAGGCGTCATCAATCGTTTTACACTTGTGGAGCTTTTGAAGAGGAGATCGGAGCACCAATGGATCTGTCCGAAGTGCTGTGATAATAATCTTTACTAATAACTAATTATATATTGTTTACACATATGAATCACAAGGTAAAATGGTTACAATTCAGTAAAAATGCTAAATGAAATGATTGAAAATTAAACTAAATTCATAGATCAATTACAATTCCACGAAAAAAATTCTAAAATGTTTAAGAAAAAAAAATTAAATAATAAACAAACATTTACATTTTACTAAAACATATTTTCAATTCAACTGGAATAAAATAGCATAAGAGGTTAAAACTCAACAAGAACTGAAAAAAAAATATCAATTGAATCTGAACTGATTATAGAAGATCAATTACAATTATAGGTGCATAAAACCTTTTAGAATTGACATTCATCCCGAATTTAAAAAAAAAACAGCAACAATTTCATAATAATAAACAGACAAATGATTAAATTAAAAAAAAAAATTACACATTAGAGAGAATAGAAACAATATAATAGTTAAAACGTCAATAGGAGTAAATAAAAAATGTAAATAAAATTAATAAACACAAACAAAGAGACAAGCTAAGATTTAACAAGGATAACAGGGAACAAGTTAAAATTAAACAAACTGCAGCTACAAACAAATAAATAAAAAAATAAAAAAAAGGAACAATAGCAAACATTCAAAAAGCTTAGAAATAAAACTGCTGAACTGAACCAAAATATAAGTATTACTTTTAGCAAGAAAAAGAAATAAAACATTAAAAGCAAATGAAACACAATGAACAGTTTAAAGTTGTATTTTCACAAGTAAAGAAGCAAATAAAATTCACATTAAAAGGAAGCATTAACGTACAGAACCCGCCATCTTTCTCTGTCTTCCGCTTGGCGAATAAGTGTATGATAACTTAGTCCTGTTCATTTCTTGATGCTGCCATTCCAGATTCTTCTTTGCCCTCCTCTTCTTCGACTACCCCTCCTCCATCCCCAAAGTCTCCAATCTCACAAACCATGCTAGCTTGCGACATCTGACCACTGCCAAGAGAGGTTACTGCTATTCTGGAAATTTGTATATTTTGTCTCTGACACATTTTGTTAGTTTTGTGTTCTAAATAACTAATTCGTAACACTTTTTGTAACATTTTCATTCGAACTCCGGAATCCTCATTTTCACTTCCACGGTGAGAGTCCAGCTGGGACACTACTAGCATCCAAATAGCTGAATATGAAAATGACTGTTTGTTAAAATGGAAACACTGAAGAAACGAAATGAATCATTTACTCAGAAATCACAGTTTCGATTTCGCGAAAATGTGTCAAATCCGTCTTCATATGGGATGCAGTTTTTCAAATTGGATGCAATTTTTCAAATGGGATGCAATTTTTCATATGGGATGCAATTTTTCATATAGGATGCAATTTTTCATATGTGATGCAATTTTTCATATAGGATGCAATTTTTCATATGGGATGCAATGTAATATAAAGTCCCACCCAGGCTGCTGCCAGGGGCCTAATACAAAGTAACATCTGTGTTGAATGGTATATTTAGGACATGTCCCCTGGTGACCCTTATCCGAATGTTGGCACTTTGTGTCACCGGGTGTTAATTGCTCGGTGTTTAGTTCAGGTAGGGTAAAACGTCAACCAATCAAGCTTAGAGGAAATTTAAAAATGAAAACAGAGTGAATTTCTCATAAGTTTGGCAAAAAGATAGTTAATAATTGGTGTTTCTAACACATTTAGTTGACGGACTAAATGTGAAGTTTCTGTTATATAATGTATATATTATTTTTATATGGGCTATTAAACTGTAGTGAATATTTTCTGTGTGTTAATTTTCTATATCAGTATCTTCATAAAAGTTACCACATTTGTAACCTACACCTTTGTTTGAACTGTTGTGACTTCAGTCGTTTATACACTTTAAAACAGTTTAAAATTGAAGCACATAATTCCTCTACGTGTTGTAAACAAACAACCATGTTGAAGTTTGGCTGCGAGAAGAGAGGGCGTAAACAAACAACCTTAGTGAAGTTTAGCTGCGAGAAGAGAGGGCGTAAAAATACAACCATGATGAAGTTTAGCTGCGAGAAGAGAGGGCGTAAAAATACAACCATGGTGAAGTTTAGCTGCGAGAAGAGAGGGCGTAAACAAACAACCGTGGTGAAGTTTAGCTGCGGGAAGAGAGGGCGTAAACAAACAACCGTGGTGAAGTTTAGCTGCGAGAAGAGAGGGCGTAAAAATACAACCATGGTGAAGTTTAGCTGCGGGAAGAGAGGGCGTAAACAAACAACCGTGGTGAAGTTTAGCTGCGAGAAGAGAGGGCGTAAACAAACAACCACATACAGTATTTCATATTTATTAAATTGTATTATGTCATGTTTTATTTATACCACAGACAGTATTTCATATTTATTAAATTGTATTATGTCATGTTTTATTTATACCACATACAGTATATGATACTGATTAAATTGTAATATGTAATGATTTATATTTATGTATAAAGTGTCATGTTTTTATTACATTAAAGAATATAAATAATGTAATTTAGTATACAATTTAGTATGGTAAGTTATTTTTGTATAATAATAAACAATACCTGGAAGCAAACTTAAACTGCTCCAACATGCTGGAAGAAGTAATAACTTCTATAATAAAGCAAAGGTCCCTTTTCTACGCGTTTCATGAGTGTTGGTAATAAAGGGCTAGACCTATATTTTTATAGACCGATCGGCACTTGGTGGGTGATGTGGTCAGCATCACACCGGCCGCCTTTACTTTCCAGGACTGCACCTGGCACCCACTCAAGGCTGAGTCGACCTGGGAGTCAAAGTCACATTTGAAAATAAGTCCGGCTCCGTACGGCTCGAACCCACGACCTTCCAATCCACCAACGCCACGGCGACTCCAAAAATCTAGAATACAATCAGCAAATAAAGTATACTATACCCTTCAACATCTGCAAAAGTTAAAGTCTCTATCTCTCAACACCAAGATCAAAATATATAAAACGCCGATAAGACCAATTGTTTTACATGGCTCTGAAACTTGGTTTGTTTGTTTTAGTATCCAGAAGCCATGAGTTGTTAACCCGTAGGCTCGGTATTATGGATATCGCAACCTTTCGGCCTTGATTCCATTCTAAATACCGTAAATCTGGGAGAAAATGTGGCCTTCCTGCCCCCGGAATTGAACCCGGACCACAAGGAGTTCCTCACCCGATCTCCGCGCAATCCGGTTTAGCCAACTACGCTAGAGAGCCGGGCGTCTCTCTGAAAGTTGGAAAACAACTAAAAGAGATGAAGGTTTATTACATATTTTTGTAAACAGTTTTACGACGAATCTGTGAACCCATCAAAGGTATAACAAGTGGGGAATGGAGAGTGAGAAGCAACACAGAAATTTATATTCTGTTTAAATCACCACTGATCACTGGCATCATGAGGCTAATAGATTGAAATGGCTGGGGCATATTGAAAGAAATGTCAGATGACAGAGAGGTAAAAACTGTATACACAAGGGAGCTGAATGGTAGTAGACCACGATACAGACCAAGATGACGATCGAGATATAATAGCCACACAGATATACAAACATTTTTTTGTTACCAACTGGAAAGAGAAGGCCAACACGAGAGATGATGAGTAGAGGCGGGTGATATCTGCAGCAATGAACCTTAGAGGCTAGGAATGTTGAAAAAGAAGAATTTTTGTGCATGTATGCCACAACCGTTTTATATTATTATCATACTTGCATTTCAGTACAGAGATACCTCGGCTTACGAACATAATTTGTTCAAAAATCACTTTCGTTAGCTGAAATCCTCGTTAGCTGCAACGTGATTTCCCGTAGGTTTCTACAGAAAAGGGAGTCACCGTGGCGTAGCGGCTAGTAAAGGCGGCCGGCGTGATGCTGACCACATCACTCATCTTATGCCGATGGTCTATAAAAATATCGGTCTGGTCCTATATACTCGATACGATTGAAAAGCGTCGAAAATGGTCCTTGACTTCTGCAGAAAAATTGTTTTATTAATACTGGATGCTGCCCATAATTTAGAGATCATCATCGTGTAGCAGGTCCTTTGCAGAACGTCGCTGTCATTACAGTCTGCCTGAAAGAAACTCGGTCTCTCGCCAGTTCTCCCGCCTCATGAACTTTTACACTCAAGGAGTCACTTATATCCTGTGCCCATCTTCGTGTCGGTCGGCCCCTGCCCCTCCTTCCTGGTACCGTGCCTTCTGCTATAGTTTTTTTCCCCCAATCCGTTGTGGCGCTTGATAGACCAAAATATTTCAGCTTCTGAGAAAGGATGCTGTTTATTAGCCGATCTTCCTTGATGTTTAGATCTTATAAGATGTCAGTATTTCTCCTCTTCTTTGTCCAAGATATTCTGAGAATCTTTCTATAGCATTTCAGCTCAAAAGCCCCTATTCTCTTTCTTAAGGACTGAGATATAGTCCACGACTCACATCCGTATGTAGCCACAGGGAAGATGCATGCTCTCAAAATTCTAATTTGTATCTCCTTGCTGTTAGAGATACGTGTTATAAAATAGTAGAAAACACACTAGAAAAGGCGAAAAGCTCATCAAAACTAAAATGAGAAGAACGACAACTAAATATAGGAGAATGGCAAGTAAAATCAAAACCTCAACACATTTCTAGTTTATGATACGTACACAAACGTGTTTACAGTTCTTCTTCCAAACTTTCAAAGTTCACTATAAGTATATTACGTATAAAGAACCGACTACGTTATCAATCTCCCGTGTGGTTCGCTAGAGACAATCAGAACTGACCTAGTGCTAGGTAGTTAACGAGCACACCACAAAAAGCGACCCATTAAAGATTTCGTCATGACGTTAACCATATCACCCATGGAGTACCGACTGGTCTACAAAATATAGGTCTAGCCCTATTTGCCCAGCACGCTTGACGGCCTGGAACAGGGTCCTCTACTTTTTTCTAAACAGTACGTTAGGGTTTCCTGACATTGGGTGTACTGAGCCGAAAGGCAAAGATTATTTAGCAGTATAGCTGTAGAAGTCAGAGGAGAAGTGGCCCAATTCTCTGTATACTTTTAGCCTCTAGCTAGGCTTTACATTGTAATCATACAGCAGATACTAAACTTCACTCACCAATCAGTGACTTATACCCATAGTACAAGCGTGTAATAGTGACTTCAGAGTTCTCTTTAATCCTCTAGCAGTCTTCAATACTGCAGCAGTGACTTTTGAGTTCTGTCCAATCCTCTAGCTTTCTTGTTATACTGCAGCAGTGACTTTGGAATTCTGTCCAATCCTCTAGCTTTCTTTTAATACTTCAGTAGTGTCTTTTGAGTTCTGCCCAATCCTCTAGCAGTATATAACACCATTGCAGTGTCTTTAGAGTTCCGTCAAATCCTCAATCAGTCCGAATTACTCAGACTATGACTTCAGCAGAGTATCAAAGTATTTGGAACACTTTCGTAAAATGATAAAAGGGCAATAGCAAAATGATTGTCTGACACAAGGTGACAATGAAGGGAGTTGATAACACTACATAATTCTGCAACACTGTATGTGTGCCGGATAACACTTTACACTAATACTGATAAAACAGTAACACATGGTCAACAACTGTCTTTGCCGTCTATATCTACGCCTTTAGGGCAGTGGTATCCATCCTGGGTGGTGTGCTCACTGCGGAGTGAGGGGGTGGGGGGGGGGTGTATGTGCCAGGAGGTTTTGATTGAGGAGGGGGGCGGGGTGCCATGAGGTTTAAGGGGGTGGGGGGCGTCAAGCAATTGTGAAAGTGAGTTCATTTGTACTTGTAATAATCCACTATACTTACATTTTATTTTAGTTTTATTGTTTAAAAAAAGATTTTTTTTACACTCTTCAATACCCAAAACGACAATTACATGTTTTGTATGCATAGGCAATTTGTGCATCTACTGTTAAAAATGTAATTAATAATGTAACTCGCATTTCATCACAAATTAAGAACATATACTGACCAAAACGTACCACCATACTTTTTGTTTCCCCTTGTACATTGCCCTTCTCTTTTTAATCACATTTTGTGATGTTAATAAAAAGAGAGGGGGGGGGGGGTGCTCTTGCCATATACTATACTTAGGGGGTTAAGGGGTCCTGCTATATAGTTGAACAAATAAGGGGGGGGGGGCGTGACCTTAACCGGTTTGAAACCACTGATTTAAGCTAACGTAGGATAGAGAAGACGAACTGGTTTTTTTCTTCTTTTATTTCACTCCATCTCGGGGTTTCCGAGATTTTGTAGGGAATTCCAAGATGGGGTGAGATAAAGGAAAAGAACCCTTGAGCCAAAGGATTTCAGGCCTCATAGCGAATACTGGCCAATAACCCTGTTGGTCAGGATTTGTATTTCTTCCCCCGCAGAAACAACTTCCATCACTTGACTGAGTTTTGCAAGCAAGATAACCCGAAGCAGGTATATTCACGGTTATATTAAACTGGAGATGTATCACCGATGTAACGAACTTAACTGGAAATTCAGACACTTTAAATCACACTTAAAAATAAAAGAATCTAAGGCAAAAATCCTTGTTCCGTGGAGGCCGTAAAGAGACGCCTGGTATATAGTAAACGCGTTTTAACAATGGTAATGAATACCAGACAATGACGAACCAAGCATAAGACAAAGGTCTGTATTTACCCATTGGGGAGGGGGAAATATTCCCTCTTTTGGTTTGTGGTTACCCATTGGGGAGGGGGAAATATTCCCTCTTTTGGTTTGTGGTAACCTATAGGGGAGGGGGAAATATTTCCTCTTGTGGTTTGTGGTTACTTATTGGGGAGGGGGAAATACTGCCTCTTGTGGTGTGTGGTTACCCATTGGGGAGAGGGAAATATTCCCTCTTGTGGTTTGTGGTTACCCATTGCGGAAAGGAAAATATTCCCTCTTGTGGTTTGTAGTTATCCATTGGGGAGAGGAAAATATTCCCTCTTGTGGTTTGTAGTTACCCATTGGGGAGAGGAAAATATTCCCTCTTATGGTTTGCGGTTACCCATTGAGGAAGGGGAAATATTCCTTCTTGTGGTTTCTGGTTACCCATTAGGGAGGGGAAAATATTCCCTCTCGAGATCTGTATTTACCCACTGCTGAAGGGGAAATATTCCATCTTGTGGTGTGTGGTTACCCACTGCGGAGGGGAAATATTCACTTGTGGTTTGTGGTTACCCATTGGGGAGGGGGAAATATTTCCTCTTGTGGTTTGTGGTTACCCATTGGGGAGGGGGAAATATTCCCTCTTGTGGTTTGTGGTTACCCATCGGGGAGGGGGGAATATTCCCTCTTGTGATTTGTGGGTTTTTAATAAAAGGCGACTAATTAAGGTTCTAATAAAAGGCGACTAATAAAGGTTTTATTAAAAGGCGACTAATTAAGGTTTTAATAAAAGGCGACTAATTAAGGTTTTAATAAAAGGCGACTAATTAAGGTTCTAATAAAAGGCGACTAATTAGGGTTCTAATAAAAGGCGACTAATTAAGGTTCTAATAAAAGGCGACTAATTAGGGTTTTAAAAATGAAGTGTGTTGGGCAGAACGGCGCAGATATCGCAGCTTAGCTGCAAACCACATCAAATAGTCTTTTGAGGAACAAAGAAGAAGAAGAAGAAGGAGAAGAAGAAGGAAAAATAGGAGGAGGAGAAGAAGAAGAAGAAGCAGTAGCAGCAACTTGCAGAAGAGGAAGATAAAGAAGGAGAAGAAAGAAGAAGAAGAAGAAGAAGAAGAAGAAGAAGAAGAAGAAGAAGAAGAAGAAGAAGAAGAAGAAGAAGAAGAAGAAGAAGAGAAGAAGAAGAAGAAGAAGAAGAAGAAGAAGAAGAAGAAGAAGAAGAAGAAGAAGAAGAAGAAGAAGAAGAAGAAGAAGAAGAAGAAGAAGAAGAAGAAGAAGAAGAAGAAGAAGAAAGAAGAAGAAGAAGAAGAAGAAGAAGAAGAAGAAGAAGAAGAAGAAGAAGAAGAAGAAGAAGAAGAAGAAGAAGAAGAAGAAGAAGAAGAAGAAGAAGAAGAAGAAGAAGAAGAAGAAGAAGAAGAAGAAGAAGAAGAAGAAGAAGAAGACGAAGAAGAAGAAGAAGAAGGTAATGATAAAGAAGAAGAAGAAGAAGGAGAAGAAGAAGGAAAAATAGGAGGAGGAGAAGAAGAAGAAGAAGCAGTAGCAGCAGCTTGCAGAAGAGGAAGATAAAGAAGGAGAAGAAGAAGAAGAAGAAGAAGAAGAAGAAGAAGAAGAAGAAGAAGAAGAAGAAGAAGAAGAAGAAGAAGAAGAAGAAGAAGAAGAAGAAGAAGAAGAAGAAGAAGAAGAAGAAGAAGAAGAAGAAGAAGAAGAAGAAGAAGAAGAAGAAGAAGAAGAAGAAGAAGAAGAAGAAGAAGAAGAAGAAGAAGGAGAAGGAGAAGAAGAAGAAGAAGAAGAAGAAGAAGAAGAAGAAGAAGAAGAAGAAGAAGAAGAAGAAGAAGAAGAAGAAGAAGAAGAAGAAGAAGAAGAAGAAGAAGAAGAAGAAGAAGAAGAAGAAGAAGAAGAAGAAGAAAAAGAAGAAGAAGAAGATAATGATAAAGAAGAAGAAGAAGAAGGAGCAGAAGATGAAGAAGACACAAAGACATCCGATCATAATTATTAGAATAAGGCAGTCATTATTGTTGACTACATTATAATAACCAATTTTGATGTGTGACAACTGTAAACATGTAGATCGAGAAAAAACGAATCATTTAAAACAATCATGGATACATGCTTCTGTAGATGGCTAACGTTGCAGAAACATGGCTGCCTACTGACCAGGCTTAAATTCATAATCAGCCTCATACTGGCTTTGGCGATCATAACTCTTTGTAATCCGCGATCTTTAACAGCCTGTATATTTTCTTTTGCGGACATTCCTCTATGCCATGACAACAGACTGTCCTGGATCACATCACCTTGTCTTCCTCTGTCCCCCCTCCCCCCTTTACACACACACCGCTTTCGATTGGTCACACCCTGTTTCAGTTTCCTTCTTCTCATAGCATGACCCCAACTGATGACTATCTTCTCTGATGTTTGTGATAAGTTGTCTTCGAAAACATCCTTGTTGCTATTTTCTTGGTTGTCCTAGGAATTCTAAAGATTCTTCGAAAACACATCGGGTCCTCTAAGAATGTCTTTGCTTGTTTATTATTTGCCCAGAAATGACAACTATATGTCTTTAAATATTGGTTCTAAATAGCAAACTATATGTGTGATTCTAACCTCCACTGACTTGGATTTGTTGTACAAGATCTCTTTAATTTTATAGAATGCAGTTTTAGACTGTCCTATTCTGTTCTTCATCTTTGAGATATCTTCGATCGGATGTTTTCCATGTGCCTAGATACTGAAATTTCTGTACGAGTCCTAAAATAACTCCGTTGACTTAAAAAAAAAAACACATTTAGGCACTATTTTGTTAATGGGAAGGGGGAGGGGAGGAAGAGTTATTACCACTGTTTTTCCTTGTTTTCTCCTTATTTAAGCTGAGGCCCGTTTTGTAACTTTTTAACCACTGCCGTATCTATCAAACCCTGTAGTTCTTTCGACTTGTCGATATCAAAACGATGTCGTCATCCTAACATAGGATTTTTATGTTACGACTACCAACCAAAGTTCTTCGCATATCTATACACGCATATATTCCAGTATATTCTTAAAGTTTTACGATTTCAGATAAATAATATACCAGTAAAAGCCTGTCTAATATGTCAGATAGGCTGGCTGACTACAGATGTTTTGGTGTGTTTGTTTCTAGCCACAGTCTGCAGACGCCATTTCCAAATTACTGGACTAGGAGTTCAAAGATTATGTAGCCAAGCTACTGAACTGAGTGATTGGTGCGACACTATGGGCGGTGGATTTCATTTTAAATGTGGTTTCCTTCTTGTTGTTTCCGCGTTAACTGTATTACCAATGGCAGGATGTTGATTATGTTTGGAATGGTGTGTACTTATGCAGCAATAGTATGTGTGCATATGTCACTCTTTGTGACTGCCTGCTTGAACAACAGGAGACAGCAATCCTGGTGGGAGACTGTTAGTGTTGGAACATCTGACAGCTAATTTAATTTGTGCATGCGAGCTTCAAACTGTTGCTGGGACATATATATTTCTCACTAATTTTTCAGACTGCACAATGATGGACATTGTGTGTGCTTTCCACGTGCACAGGCACATTTTGTGTGCTTTCCACGGGCGCAGGATCATTTTGTGTGCTTTCCACGGGCACAGGGTCATTGTGTGTGCTTTCCACGGGCACAGGGTCATTTTGTGTGACTTCCAGGGGCACAGGGTCATTTTGTGTGATTTCCACGGGCACAGGGTCATTTTATGTGATTTCCACGGGCACAGGGTCATTTTGTGTGCTTTACACGGGCACAGGGTCATTTTGTGTGATTTCCACGGGCACAGCGTCATTTTGTGTGATTTCCACGGGCACAGGCATATTTTATGTAATTTACACAGGCACAGAGTCATTTTGTGTAATTTACACAGGCACAGGGACAGTGTGTGTGCTTTACACACAATGGTCATTTTGTGTGCTTTACACGGGCACAGTGAAATTTTTTTGTGACTTCCACTGGCAAATGGAAGGAGCAGTTAAGAGAAAACAAGTCTGCTGTCAAGCTGGAGAACCGACTAACGACAAGCCTTATGGCATTAAACAACTCAGAAGAAGAAATACATTCCTCAGCTAGAACCAGAAGGTCACACAGATATCAACGGATCAAAATTAAAATACCTATTAACAGGGAAAAAACCCACCCCACCTGACTAAATTAAAAAGACAGTGATTAGGGTTCGATTCCCAGAAGTGGAAGCCTTATAGAAATCATCATGTGTAGTGTCGATAAGCGCACGACATTTTGACATCTGATACAATTACCAGAATCACAAATCAGGTCAGTGTTTTTGTCTCGTCCCACAAATTTGACTGAGCTATCCAGGTATTCGTCTTTATTTTTCATTTTGCTGACTCTCTTTCCATCAATCTTGCCAGTTCCTCCTAATTTCTCGAGTTCAATCCTCCTTAGAACATGTCCGAAAAACACCAACTGTCAACTGCTAATGTCTGGAATCAGTTTACGGCCTCTTCGTGGGGATTCTGGGGCCCCTGTGTGGGGTGGAGTGGGGGAACAAGAATAGACCCAGTGCCTCCCCAATAAGCATGTCGTAAGAGTCGACTAATTGGGGGCTTCCTTTGAAGTCAGAGTGCATCTGTCTGGGAGTCAAGAAACCAAAAGTTTTCATACAAAAACGTTAGATCTGTAAAACGGTTGTGAGTGCAACACTCAGATTCAGGAAAAATACTAAAGTCCAAAGGTGGATAAACTACCAGAACTTTCAGCTGAAGTTTACAGCCGGTAAACATGAAGAAGAAGAAGTTTACGGCTGTCATCTGTCTTTAGATGGGCTGCCTCGTTTTTCTTCTCTCTCTATTATTCCACGAAATTCTTTGCATATTTCTCAAAAACTACATCCCTACTGCCAGTAAATGATTTAAATTCAGCCCTACCAGCCTCCCCCAAAGAAAATTGTAAAGGGGATGTCAGGAGGCTACGTGGGCCCCCCTTGTATCAGAATATATAAACAATTTTCCCTGACAGTATTTGTTTATACACTTAATATTACTTCAAACATTTGTTTCATTATATTTATTAATGTGTTATTCAGCAAATTATTGTTATTTTATTTAATATTCACATTCTTTTACTATAATACTTATTATTATTCTATTATTATTATTATTATTCTATTATTATTATTATTCTATTATTATTCTCATTCTATTATTATTATTTATTATTATTATTATTATTCTATTATTATTCTCATTCTATTATTATTATTATTTTATTATTACTATTCTATTATTACTATTCTATAACTATTATTCTATATTATTATTCTTTTATTATTATAGTATTATTATTATTCTATTATTATTTTTCCATTATTATTATTCTATAATATTATTTTATTATTATTATTCTATTATAATTATTATATTATAATCATTATATTATCATTATTCTATTATTATTATTCTATTATAATTATTTTATTATTATTCTATTATTATTGTTCTATTGTTATTATTATTATTCTGTTTTTATTATTATACTTTTAAAACAGGATTGAAGCCTTCTTGCCTAGAAATTGTCTAAAAAGGGGGCGAGTGGGAGGGGGGAGTTGAGACTCTCGAGTGTTTTCTTAGTGTCGGCGGTAACAAATGGTATTATAAGCCAGCGTTTGGACCGCCGGAAGGTTTCTCCATCAGGATACATCAGATACAATTGATTTAGTAGAGGAAAAGTTTCTCCATCAGGATACATCAGATACAATTAATTTAGTAGAGGAAAGTTTCTCCATCAGGATACATCAGATACAATTGATTTAGTAGAGGGAAGTTTCTCGATCAGGATACATCAGATACAATTGATTTAGTAGAGGGAAGTTTCTCGATCAGGATACATCAGATACAGTTGATTTAGTAGAGGAAAGTTTATTGTACAATTAACTGTACCAATCAGCCCTAGCAACAATGTGCAGAAAGCTCAGTCAACAAACATGAACAATTTATTTGAAAGCTACACCACATTCCTGGTGCAATCTTTTGTACATTTGAAAAAATGCAACCCCTGCGCCATTTCCACTGCCTTCTTGAGGTGTGTGTGTGCGGTGTGAGTGTGTGTGTGCGCGCGCGTGCGTGCGTGCGTATGTATGTATGTATATATATATATATATATATATATATATATATATATATATATATATATATGTATGTATGTATGTATGTATGTATGTATGTATGTATGTATGTATGTATGTATGTATGTATGTATGTATGTATGTATGTATGTATGTATGTATGTATGTATCCATATAGACGAGAAGTTAACACGTATACCTGTTACTGGTTGTGTAGATGCCACCTGGTGCCATACTAATATTAAGACGGATATGCCTCTCCCAAGTTTTGCAAACCCCCCCCCCCCCTCCCTTTTTTGTGGGTGGCAATATAGTCTAACACCCTTCAATATGTGGACATCATTGGCACTAACCTTGTGTGAAGCCGGTCGAGAAGTGCAGAAGATGCGAGACCTGATGCACGCTATACGCAGTAGATAACCAGATATCAGGAACATCCCGTTAGTTGAACATCAGTGTCACAGATTCGTTCTAGCTAACGTCCTCGGTATTATCCCAAACACACATGCACTGTGACTGCACCACTGTCAGTATGTCTGTAAAAATTTCTAGGGATGGGCAACTGCATACACACACACCTAACCTGGCCGTATCGTAATGGCTATGAGTCGTCTGTTGCGTCACTTCCGATATCGCGTGATCTTGTTTACCGAGTTTCTAGGAAATGCCGATTTCCCTCTGATACTGCAGTTATCGTCTTTCGAAATTGTTGTTTACTTTGTTGTTAGCATTGACAGACAGCAAATTCACATCATTGTTACTGGCGCGGGCGATCACGCTTTTAACAATTTCATCATCATCATCATCATGTGCCGGGCGAAAAAGTGTAGACGATCATGTTTAGCCATCCCATACGATAAGCAGACGCATGGATACGGTGGCTGTTCTTGATTCGCCCCTTCCATATCGCTGAGCCATCCAGGTATTTACCTTTTAGCCTTCTCCGTGCTCACTTTCTATTAGCCACGCCAGTTGTTACCAAGTTCTTGTGTCAGTCCCTGCTCATATCACGTCCGAAAAAATACCGACTATTTGCTTACGTGTAAATTTTCTAACTAGTTTACGACTTTCATGTATCTCAAGAGGACTGCCTCGACTGTTTTTCTATGAATCCATGATATTCTTTCTTTTCTTCTCAAAAACCCTATATTTGCCATGAAAAAACATGCTAAGTTTCCTGGCTTCAAATGTATGTACGAATTCATGCGCTGGCTCCCTTTCCCGCCAGGACAAAAGAATATCAACATTTTTCCTGTTTTTCTCCATAATTCTTTATGATTTCACAACACGGGCATCTTTTAAATTTCTTCCATAACACTTTACACCCGTCCTAATTTCAAGTTTTCTCTCTCCATTATATAATACAAGGGAAGTCGCCGTGGTCTTGGGGCTAGACTCTCGCCTGCGATTCTGAAGGTCGTGTGTTCGGGTCTTGACGGAGCCAGACGTGTTTCAAAAATGACCGTGGTCCAGGTCGACGCAGCCTCGAGTGGGTACCAGGAGCAGTCATGGGAAATAAAGGCGGCCGGCGTGACGCTGACCACATCACACACCCAGTACCGATGGTCTACAAAATATAGGTCTAGCCCTATATGCCCAACCTGCATGAAGGCATGGAAAAGGGTCCTTATCTACTATATAAGGGGGGCAGGAACATGGGGCTTAGGTCACTTGTCCCCCCCCCCCCACCTCCCTTTTCCCCGAATAATTGTAAAGGAAAGGATAACAAATGCTAAACAAATTGGCATGGAGACTACGCTAAGCGAACTATGCAATGAGATTCCTTTTGAAGTATTAGTTATATATTTCACATTATTTCGCATATATTTGTTTGCCATTCGGCACATTATTGTTATTATTATTTCATTTTCATACACTCGTAAGCTAGGAGCCATAGTCCAACTGAGCCCCCCCCCCCCCCCCCGCCCCCTGACAAGATCTGTAATAGATTTGATACCCTTTCCCTCCCCCTTTTCACTCCTCACCAATTTCTTATTATTGTTACACACTTAAGCTAGGAGGCACTGTGCCCCCCCCCCCCCCCACCAGAAGATGTGAAAGAGACTTGATACCCAACCCCTCCCATGTTGACCGCTCCCCACTGTTCCCTGGCGACCCGTCATAATACACTAATTGAATAACCGTGTCAGAATACACTAATTGAATAACCGTGTCAGAATACAAACGGCCAGTAAGTAAAAAAAAGTAAAGATCCCTTTCCACGCCTTTCAGCGTATCGGGAAAAGCACCCATATTTTTACAGACCATCAGCGCACGGTGGGCAATGGGCAGTATTACGCCGGCTGTCTTTACTTTCCCAGGACAGCCATCCTGGTAACCATTTTAGGCTGGGTCGACCTGCGACGCCCCGTACCATGATAAAAATTCAGCCTTAGCCAGCAGTGGGTTTCGATCGCGGTACGCTGGGTTACGAGTCGGACGCGCAACGCCTAAGCCACGGACGCCGCCTAAACGGCCAGTAGTATCTGCATAAACAAGTAGAGGAAAACTTCGATTAACCGTCACTCGTTGAACCGTCAGTTTCTCTTATCAGCAAATCCTACTGCTGTTTAAGTTACTAATAATCGCTGAGCAAAAAGCTTGAGCCTTAAAGACACTAACGTGGATTAATTGTATTACAATATATTTTTTACATTACTACTCTTATATTCTAGTTTTTATGGATCGTTTTGTAAAATTTCAAGCAATTTGTATTTATTATTCACTTTTAACGGATTTTTTTCTTCATTTTCCTCCAAGCCTGCAGTGAACTCATGTTAACATATTTCTGTTATCCGTCAATTCGGTTATCTGTCACAGCCATGGTTCGGAACGATGACAGTTAATCAAAGTTTTGTTGTATATTATTGTGTGTAAGGAATCATAAACACATGCTAAACGATGTGGTAACAATTTCTTCGTGAAAACTTTCACAGTTACGAGTAAAGAATCGACATTATAGCACCCAAGCTATGTTGTAATATTTCCGCTGGCTGCTGAAGATGGGGATGAAGCTCTTAGGGTAAACAGTGTCAGGTGTAGTCTGCTTATAGCTTCGTCTTGCTGTTCTTTCTAGCATTCAGTCTCTGGCAGATCCGTATGTACGCATTAAATACCTATTAACGGACATATCAAAAGAAAGAGGACAAGAGAGAAGATGTAATAACAAATGATAAAAGGTAAATATAAAATAAAGGACCATTTTTTATGCCTTAAGGCGTATAGGGCATATAGGGCTCGATATAGACCAACCGGCACAAGATGGGTGGTGTGGTCAGCATCACGCCGGCTGCCTTTACTTCCCGGGACTCCACCCGGTAACCATTCAAGGCTAGGTTGACCTGGAAGGCAAGGTCATTTAAAAAAAAAGTCTGGCTCCTCCAGGCAGCGAACCCACGACCTTCCGATCCGCAGGCGAGCGTCTAGCAGCTATGTCACGGCGACTCCCTAATTAATGACAAGTAAATGAAATAATAAATGAGCAAACTTATCTTTTCTTCTGTTGTTTTTGCATCCTAATGGTGCAGGACATCAGAATCGGAAGGATCCTTATTGTTATTTTTGTGCCCTTAAAATCTCATGTCGGACTCCTAGATGCACACACTATCTTGGTTTAATAAGGCACTTTTGATAAACTGAGACAACACTGTGGCGTTGTGATTACGAACGCGATTCAAAAATCTCCCAAACATCCTGCTCGATTCAGCTAGAGGTAATGTGGTAGCGTTGGTTTCGACAATGGTGTGGAGTGTCGGACGTTTAGTGAAAATTGAAAACTAATGATCGCAGCATTGTCTAGATGTTATTTTTATTCACATAAATGGAACGTTTGTGCCTAGAAATAACTTGTTTACAGACAAATCTACCCTTGATACTTGATGTATTTAACATCAGGCTGGTAGCCTTTGCTTTCATGGACATTTTCTAGGAGCTATTTGATACTGCGTCGACCTGAGAGCCTAGGTCAGTTATTATAATACGCCCGGATGCCCATTCGAACATAAACAAGGGCGCCAAAAGGGGTCCTTTACTTTTTTAAATATTTACTGATGGAATTTGACAAGCCTATACTGGAGCACCCGACAGATACCAAGTAACATAAAGTCCGGGCCAGGCAGAGAAATCCTTTAACTATAGAGGTCAGCCTAAGATACCAAGCGGCTGTGGACTAACACAGGCAGTGGTCTTTATGAGAAAGCCAGTTACAAGTTGTCTTCCGGCTCTCGCCTCTTTCAAAACCTTTTGGTTGCTCTTTTTGGCTGTCACACGCACACGCACGGAAAAAGGGAATTAAATAGTGAATCATGCAAATTTCCATAAAATGTTGTTGTCTGCTCCTATGTAATAATGATCAAAAGATACGTCCCCTCAAACTGAAGTTAACATGTTAATCAAAAGCACCATTAGCGCCCCCCACCACCTCTTTCAAGAAAACAATTTAGGGTACTTTATTATTAGCCGACCACAAACAAAGGAAATCCACATGTCACCGGACAGTAACATATTTCAGGAGGTGGTAAATTAAGAGTATAGTTTTGGTTAGGTTAGGGTTAGGGTTAGAATTAGGTTTAGGGTTAGATTATAGCGCTAAAACCTTGGCCTTAAACTAAACCCGCTAAAGCGTAGAAAACACAGAAAACCCGCTCTTACCCCTATTTAGAATACTGGACTGCCCCGTGACGTCATTTGTGGTCGGCTAAAAAGAAAACCCCAGATCAGGCGGGGGTGTGGGGAGGGTAGAGAGGGAATAAACCTAGACACTTCAAGAAAATGTCTGAGCGACAAATAAATGATCGCTTTAATTATTTGTTTCGCTAAATGTTTATGGCGGGAGGGGCTAAACAGACCTAAGCCTCCAGACTCCGGCCTATATGTTTTGTGTACCCTATGTGCAATCGGGCTGCAGTGTTTAAGGGTGCTTTCCTTTCCAAATTTTTTTTTTTTTTTTTTTTTTTTTTTTTTTTTTTTGCTGATGAGGACCTAGGCTGCATACAGTGGTGGGACCTAGGCTGCATACAGTGGTGGGACCTAGGCTGCATACAGTGGTGGGACCTAGGCTGCATACAGTGGTGGGACCTAGGCTACATACAGTGGTGGGACCTAGGCTGCATACAGTGGTGGGACCTAGGCTGCATACAGTGGTGGGACCTAGGCTGCATACAATGGTGGGACCTAGGCTGCATACAGTGGTGGGACCTAGGCTGCATACAGTGGTGGGACCTAGGCTGCATACAGTGGTGGGACCTAGGCTACATACAGTGGTGGGACCTAGGCTGCATACAGTGGTGGGACCTAGGCTGCATACAGTGGTGGGACCTTGGCTGCATACAGTAGTGGGACCTAGGCTGCATACAGTGGTGGGACCTAGGCTGCATACAGTGGTGGGACCTAGGCTGCATACAGTGGTGGGACCTAGGCTGCATACAGTGGTGGGACCTAGGCTACTTACAGTGGTGGGACCTAGGCTGCATACAGTGGTGGGACCTAGGCTACTTACAGTGGTGGGACCTAGGCTGCATACAGTGGTGGGACCTAGGCTACTTACAGTGGTGGGACCTAGGCTGCATACAGTGGTGGGACCTAGGCTACATACAGTGGTGGGACCTAGGCTACTTACAGTGGTGGGACCTAGGCTACATACAGTGGTGGGACCTAGGCTGCATACAGTGGTGGGACCTAGGCTACTTACAGTGGTGGGACCTAGGCTGCATACAGTGGTGGGACCTAGGCTACTTACAGTGGTGGGACCTAGGCTACATACAGTGGTGGGACCTAGGCTGCATACAGTGGTGGGACCTAGGCTGATGCAGTCTAGATTTTCAGTTTTTTACTTAGCAAGCAACAACCACAAGTCAAAAGTCTAGATTTTCAGTTTTTAACGTAGCAAGCAACAACCTTAAGTCAAAAGTCTAGACTTTCAGTTATTTACGTAGCAAGCAACAACCACAAGTCAAAAGTCTAGATTTTCAGTTTTTAACGTAGCAAGCAACAACCTTAAGTCAAAAGTCTAGACTGTCAGTTATTTACTTAGAAAGCAAACAACCACACGTCAAAAGTCTAGATTGTCAGTTATTTACACAGAAAGCAACAACCACACGTCAAAAATCTAGATTGTCAGTTATTCACGTAGCAAGCAACAAACACACACATGTCGATAAAAGACAGTCGCATAATCTCTGACTTTTCAGTCTGACTTGCCTGCTGAAGTATCATGATCTATTGATACTCTCCTGAAGAAAATAAGGCACCTGGGTGTAACAGAGGGTCTAGCCGGTTCAATACACCCAAAGGAAAGGCAAGACGGACATATAACCAGATTGTGACCGGTACCATTAGTATTGGAACTCTGCGCTGGCTGCTGAAGATGAAGATGGAGCATGCCCCGAGGGCCGTGAGGTCAATTCTTGACTCAACTTCTCAACTCAATTCATACTACATAAGCTCACTTTTTAATTTAAGCTTTGTGTGAAACTTAGAAGAAATAAGTCACGTCATTACTATTTATCGAGCAGAAACGGTTAGTATAATTACTAACAACCTACAAACATTCATTAAGCAGTCTATGCACAGAATCATTAATCACTAATGTGAAATGCATCAAGCTGGCTCGGAAGATGATGCAAATACAGATCTTGTGATTTCCAACAATCAGCAAGCGATGCATGAAATTAAGTCATTCAGTGCAGCCACTAAAGATTTGTAATAGAAGTCTCTCTAAGTCCTTCCAACCCTCCCTCCCCATAAAACGTTTTAATTATCACAAGGCGTTCCACTTTTTATCTTCTCGTGTCTGTGCACCAGAATCCCTTTTAAGACAATAACGCGACCCATTTTTGTTGCTTATTGACACATTGGGTATGCACAATCACGTACACAGAATAATACGAAAGACCGATTGTTATTGTTGTTGTTGTTGTTGTTAATGGTAAAACTTCATTATTTATTTACACTGTTGACTACAATCAAACTGTTAAAAATAATTGAAGCATAAGCACTGAAATCATGTTATTTTCTATTACCCACATCAACGATATTTTGTGTTTTTGTTTTCTAGAATCGCTCGTTTCTGAAAAAAGTTAAACAGCAATTAATTTCTACAACGCGAATGATGCCATCCAGAGTTTTTTGGGATATTTGGATAACAGAGTTGAAATGAGTTGATACAAAAGCCTATATCACAGCACTCGTGGGCATTCCTATAAGCTCTACGTCCCCATCTTCAGCAGCCATGGAGGAGTTCCAATAACAGTGATGCCAGTACCACTCCGATTATGCATCGGTCTTGCCTTTATATGGACAAAAGAATCATAATTCTTTGGACAAGCAAACGGAGCAGTGTAGATGTGAAAGAGGGGAAGACTCGAAGAAAACTTATAAAAAACATCAGAAAGAGACAGTCATCAGTTAAAGATCCTTTAACTCCGATCCTCATGTTGTGACGACCCCCAAAGATAAAATTATTTTCGTCGTTACTCTATAGCTTCAGTGAATATGTGTTTTACGCTGGTCATAAGTAACGTGTATGTATGTATGTATGTATGTATGTATGTATGTATGTATGTATGTATGTATGTATGTATGTATGTATGTATGTATGTATGTATGTATGTATGTATGTATGTATGTATGTATGTATGTATGTATGTATGTATGTATGTATGTATGTATGTATGTATGTATGTATGTATGTATGTATGTATGTATGTATGTATGTATGTATGTATGTATGTATGTATGTATGTATGTATGTATGTATGTATGTATGTATGTATGTATGTATGTATGTATGTATGTATGTATGTATGTATGTATGTATGTATGTATGTATGTATGTATGTATGTATGTATGTATGTATGTATGTATGTATGTATGTATGTATGTATGTATGTATGTATGTATGTATGTATGTATGTATGTATGTATGTATGTATGTATGTATGTATGTATGTATGTATGTATGTATGTATGTATGTATGTATGTATGTATGTATGTATGTATGTATGTATGTATGTATGTATGTATGTATGTATGTATGTATGTATGTATGTATGTATGTATGTATGTATGTATGTATGTATGTATGTATGTATGTATGTATGTATGTATGTATGTATGTATGTATGTATGTATGTATGTATGTATGTATGTATGTATGTATGTATGTATGTATGTATGTATGTATGTATGTATGTATGTATGTATGTATGTATGTATGTATGTATGTATGTATGTATGTATGTATGTATGTATGTATGTATGTATGTATGTATGTATGTATGTATGTATGTATGTATGTATGTATGTATGTATGTATGTATGTATGTATGTATGTATGTATGTATGTATGTATGTATGTATGTATGTATGTATGTATGTATGTATGTATGTATGTATGTATGTATGTATGTATGTATGTATGTATGTATGTATGTATGTATGTATGTATGTACGTATGTGTGTATGTGTGTATGTGTGTGTGTGTGTGTGTGTGTGTGTGTGTGTGTGTGTGTGTGTGTGTGCGTGCGTACGTACGTACGTACGTACGTACGTATGTATGTATGTATGTATGTATGTATGTATGTATGTATGTATGTATGTATGTATGTATGTATGTATGTATGTATGTATGTATGTATGTATGTATGTATGTGAGGGTTATGTATGTGTGTGTGTATGTATGTATGTATGTCTGTACGTATGTGTATATGTAGGTGTGTATATAGATATATATACATACATATATACAGACGTAAAAATCCATATGTGTTTACCTAATTGCTTGGCACACATATTTTAATGGTGCGCTTTTAATGCACTTATTAATAACACATCTCTTCTATTTCCATCGTCTACATTTGTCCCTTTTGTTTTTCTCTCTGTGCGTGTATACCCAGTTTGCATTAGAGTAAATGATTGTATCGTGAGTGAAAAGCTCAGAATGTCCCCAGTTCTCTCGGAATATTCCAGACATACATAGAAAGATCCTCTATATAAAATCGACCAATTTAACAGTCATCTGCTTGTTTCACGTCCCTCTGCCACTGGTATACGAGGATTTTTAATGAAAACGGAAAATTTGGACAAAAGAGACGTATGAAAGACTGCATCAACTGACAGCTTGTGTGAATAAAAGTACATTCAGGAGCACACCGGTTTGCTGAAATATTGTGATAATTATGCCTGTTTTAGAGTAATTATGAATAACCATCTTGTTTGTGTTTACGTAATTAGGATTACTTTTTTTTCCTTACTAAAGTTACTAGTTTTTGATTGTTAGTTTATCTAACAATGACCTTACTTTTGTTGTTTTCATCAGTTTATGCAAATGCTGCTAAAAATTACTGTTGTTAAAATGAATGCTCTTATTTCATCTGAATATATACATAAACTTGCAGGTGGTACGATTGTCAATAGTTTTTTATTCCTTCTCAAATTCTTTCGTTCTGTGACTTGTGCTGGCTGTTCGTTACGCTCACTTCTTTTTCTGTGTTAGATTTGTTCATCTCATGCTTATTGTTATATTTCTAGTATTTTTATTCTTTTTGTTTTTGGTGTTACGTTATTGTTTTAGTTATTCTTCTCTTTCTTTTCCTCTTTATTTCTTTCTTTCTTTCTTTCTTTCTTTCTTTCTTTCTTTCTTTCTTTCTTTCTTTCTTTCTTTCTTTCTTTCTTTCTTTCTTTCTTTCTTTCTTTCTTTCTTTTCTTTCTTTCCTACTTTCTTTTTCTTTCTTTCTTTCTTTTCTTTCTTTCTTTCCTTTCTTTCTTTCTTTCTTTCTTTTCTTTCTTTCTTTTCTTTCTTTCTTTCTTTCTTTCTTTCTTTTCTTTCTTTCTTTCTTTTTCTTTCTTTCTTTCTTTCTTTCTTTCTTTCTTTCTTTCTTTCTTTCTTTCTTTCTTTCTTTCTTTCTTTCTTTTTCTTTCTTTCTTTCTTTTCTTTTCTTTCTTTTTTTCTTTCTTTTTTCTTTCTTTCTTTCTTTCTTTCTTTCTTTCTTTCTTTCTTTCTTTCTTTTCTTTCTTTCTTTCTTTCTTTCTTTCGTTCGTTCGTTCTTTCTTTCTTTTAATTCCATTCATCTTTCCGGTGGGGGAGGGGTGTATTTGGAGTAGTGCTCCGCCTTTTTAAACATCTAGAAAGCCAGTGGTGAGTATCAAGAGATCTAAACCTTGTTTGAATGTAATTCTTCTTCTTCTTCTTCTTCTTCTTCTTCTTCTTCTTCTTCTTCTTCTTCTTCTTCTTCTTCTTCTTCTTCTTCTTCTTCTTCTTCTTCTTCTTCTTCTTCTTCTTCTTCTTCTTCTTCTTCTTCTTTTTCTTTTCTTCTTTTTCTTCTTCTTCTTCTTCTTCTTCTTCTTCTTCTTCTTCTTCTTCTTCTTCTTCTTCTTCTTCTTCTTCTTCTTCTTCTTCTTCTTCTTCTTCTTTTTCTTCTTCTTCTTCTTCTTCTTCTTCTTCTTCTTCTTCTTCTTCTTCTTCTTCTTCTTCTTATCTTCTTCTTCTTCTTCTTCTTTCTTCTTCTTCTTCTTCTTCTTCTTCTTCTTCTTCTGCTTCTGCTTCTGCTTCTTCTTCTTCTTCTTCTTCTTCTTCTTCTTCTTCTTCTTCTCTTCTTCTTCTTCTTCTTCTTCTTCTTCTTCTTCTTCTTCTTCTTCTTCTTCTTCTTCTTCTTCTTCTTCTTCTTCTTCTTCTTCTTCTTCTTCTTCTTCTTCTTTTTCTTCTTCTTCTTCTTCTTCTTTTTTCTTCTTCTTCTTCTTCTTCTTCTTCTTCTTCTTCTGCTTCTTCTTCTTCTTATTCTTCTTTTTCTATATCTAACTTCATGGGAGCCATACTTGGCATGGGGAGAGCCAAAATATGCACTGCTCCGCCCATTTAATGGGAATTTAGTCTAACATATCACTCATGAATGTCGCAACTTTTCCAGCCTGTCTCCCTAGGTCTATATGTGTGTTTATTTAGTACTTGCTGTCATCGGCAGAGTGTTTTTGTAGTTTAATTAGTTAGAGTAAAATCTAATGTAGGAGCAAATAGACATATATCTCTCTGGCTCTCTCTGTTTTTCCTTCTTCTTTTGTCACTCGCTTTCCCTTGCGCACACGCACAATCTCTGTGTTTGCCTGAATCATTGGCTGTCACTCCTCTCTCTCTCTCTCTTTCTCTCTCTCTCTCTCTCTTTCTCTCAATTTTATGTTTCGCTCAGCCTATCTTGTTTTCTCTTTCTCATTATCTCTCTCTCTCTCTCTCTCTCTCTCTCTCTCTCTCAATTTTATGTTTCGCTCAGCATATCTTGCTTTCTCTTTCTCATTCTCTCTTTCTCCCTTCTCTCTCTCTCTCTCTCTCTCTCTCTCTCTCTCTCTCTCTCTCTCTCTCTCTCACTCTGTGTATGTGTACTTCCAGATTATTCTCCGCTCCAGTCCAGACACAGGGAGGATCTTCAGTGAGCAGACCAGAGTAATCTTCAAATGAAACCTAAATCTTGAGGATAAACTCGCCAGAAGCCCACTATGTCCTATCCATTCAGCAGCTCCTTTATTATTCGGTGACTTTTTGGACTGCTGCATATCTTCCACACTACATCATAAACCGACTCTTGCCTATCTATACATTAGCTCCTTTTAGGACTGCTGCATATCTTCCACACTACGTCAGAAACCCTACTCTCGCCTATCTATACATTAGCTCCTTTTTGGACTGCTGCGATCTTCCACACTACGTCAGAAACCGACTCTCACCTATCTGTACAGTAGCTCCTTTTAGGACTGCTGCGATCTTCCACACTACTTCATAAACCGACTCTCGCCTATCTATACATTAGCTCTTTTTAGGACTGCTGCGATCTTCTACACTACGTCAAAAACCGACTCTCGGGTATCGGTGCCTTTAAGGACTGCGGAAATCTTCCACACTAAGATTAAAACGTGTATCCAGATTTCATCGGCCAGTTTCCTGACTGGTTTTCCCCAGATAAAGGAAGCATTGAGGTGCCAGTTTCGAAACCTAATCTGTGCTGCATATGATCTGTAAAAAATGTAGCAAGGCATATGCTGGGGAAACCGTCAGGAACCTGGCTGATCGATTCCGTGAACATCTCTTGGATATTGAAAAAACGAAGCACAGACCAGTCTCTCTCGTTTTCAACCGTTCTGTCCATACCTGCCGAGACCATATCGCAGTCACTGCTATAAAAGTTTGCTCTGGTGCTCAAACCACACGTTTTTCTTTAGAATATCTCCTCATTAATAGTTAAAATGTTTTGATCCGGAAAACATCAGTGTTCACCATACCTTTTTTTAAAAACTATTATTATCATTACTTTAACTTTCTAGTATTTTTTTTTAAATTTCATTTTAAAATATGGCTATTGTCATGCCATGAAGGCATAGAGTGTCTTTAATGTTGTCGATCCATTTTTAAGCGCCCGTTTTCTTGCTTTTGTAGCTGATCTTCTGAGATGTAGTGTTTGTGATGGTATTTGATCTTGCTGCATCCTAACGAGATGGCCAAACCACTTGATCTGCTGTTCTTGGATGAATCTAGTACGAGGTGCTGTTCCCACAATTTGCCTGATAGTTTTATTATTCACTCGATCTCGGATAGTTAGGTTGGCTGCTTTTCTCAGGCACCTCATCTCGCAGGTGGTGATTTTGAGTATATGGGCTTTAGATAGTGTCCATGTTTAGATCTTGTAGCCTAATGTTGGAATGAATAGGCTGTTTATAATCGGTCTCTTTGCACTCATAGTTATGCTTGGATGTCTTAATAATGGTGGCAATTGGTATATGAGTGCACTTGCTTTCTGACATCTAGTTTCTATTTCTCTGTCAATTCTACCATCTTTTGTCATCATATTTCCTAGATATTTAAATTCTAACTTGATTCAGAGCAGAACCATTCAGCTGTATGTGTAGTGGGGCAGGGGTTCTACTAACTTGCATTGTTTCGGTTTTGTTTCCATTAATTTTCATGTTGAATTTACTGTATGCTGAGTTTAACCTGTTAATGTGGTCTAGCAGTCTATCTTCTTTAGGGTAGAACAAGCACTGATTGTCAGTAAATAGTAGTTCGTTTAATGTGAGTGAATCGATTACTTCTCCTGATGTGTGTACTTCTTCATGATTATAAAGATCTATTTTATCTGTATCAAAACTTGCTTCTTTAGATATTCTGTATATATATAAATATTAAATAAAAAGTGGGGAGAGCACAGATCCCTGTCTCACACCTGCGTTGACTGTGAACATTTCTGATATGCCATCTTGTGTTTTTATTGCACTTTGGCTTGTGTGGTACATGGCTACGATGTTCTCTAGTAACTCTCCTTGTACCCCGTAGTTCTCAGGAACAGACCACATTTTGTTTCAATCCACTCTATCCAAAGCCTTTTCCTGATCTATAAACACAATATTCTGATTGGTATTATACTCATGGCTTTCTTACACTTGCCTCAGAGTGAATAATGCATCTTTTTATCCTCTGCCTTTTCTAAAACCAAATTGTGATGCACTCAACTGTTGTTATGCTATGGGTCTAACTCTCTGAGTAATTTGGCGTATATTTTCCTTATGTGACTCAGCAGTGATATACCTCTGTATGCTTCACATTCTCTCCTATTACCTTTCTTTTTCCATAACGAAACTATTAGTGCCTGTTGCCACTCAGCTGGGACTTTTCTTTCTTCCTAAGCTATATTAAAAATTATAGTAAGCCATTTAACACCCACTTTTCCGCATGCTTGGATTCCTTCTGTATTAATTCCATCCAGACCTGGTGCTTTGTTTCTGGGGCTTTTCTGTATAACTATTGTTATCATTACTACTTCTACTACTGCAACTTTAGCTCCTTAATTTATCATATTCGTTTCAGACCACTCCATCTTTATATATTTCATAGTTATTCACGTGACTCCCTTGTCTTGTATGGAAACTTGTGGCCAGGATACTCTACCACTCGTTGGTGTCGTTGTGGTTTCTGTCAAGAAAAGCTCCAACCGAAACGTCCGATTTTTCTTGTGTGTGTAAGTTGTTTTCCTTCCCCCTTTGTTAATCTCCTTGTCACAGTTCAGTGGATTCATTTTTTGGTATTAGCTTGACTCAAGTTACCCCGTTTACATCCTTTTTTTGGGGGGATGAAGTGAGACAAATTACGTAGTTTTCCGGAATTGACGCTAACACTTCCTGGGGACACTGATATATTTCAGGGAGTGTAGTTCACTCGGTCAGTCGTTAGGCGGGGGTCTTGAAGCGGTTCAGTGTGAGGTGTTTAGGTTTGAATAACGGAATTGAGTGAAATGAAAATAAGGTAACGGTGGCAGAATGGAAGAGTATATTGATCGTGTAGGATTGTACATCATCACAACCTATACTTATAAACATGGCCCATCTTCTTCTTCTTCGCGTTCACCAGCTGTAAACTCTGGTGTAAAGTTCTGGTTGTTCGTCCACTTCTGGACTGCAGTCCTGTTCCAGAACCTGAGTGTTGCGTGTGCATCAGTTTTACAGATCTAATTCAATTGAATGCAGACTGCTGGTTCCTTGCCTCTCAGGCAGATGCACTCCGACTTCAAAGGAAGCTCCCCAGTTAGTCGACTCTTACGACATGCTTTTGGGGAGGCAGTGGGTCTATTCTTGTTTTCCCCACAATAGGGCCCCGGAACCCACACGGGGGACATGGCCCATGATGGTGATAATAAGTCTAGGAAAGGTGGATGCGACGGGGGTTAAATTTAAAATTAAATCGGGTGCGGTAGGCCTAACAAATTGGGGAATCTGTGAGATTAGGTTAGTTGCGTATCCGTTTACAGGACGTTGCAAAACCAGCCCCAGCATATGGGTGAGTAGTCTGTTCCTGATATTACTAGGCAATTTTACGTTCGATAGTTTGCCTTCTCCTGCTAAACGGTCAGTTCTAAATACCACTATCGAGACCAACACCTGACCTTTGAAATGGGATGAGTTTAAAGTAGCACCTGCCTCAGACTAAAAGTGATGCAAACCTATTTACTGCCGGCATAAGCTTTGTTTTTTTAATAGATTTAATTTTATAAAGGGAGTCGCAGTGGCGAAGCGGCTAGACGCTCGCCTTCGGATCGGACTTTTTTCAAAGATGACCTTGGCTTCAAGGTCGACCTAGCCTTGTGTGGGTACCGGGTGCAGTCCCGGGAAGTAAAGGTTGACCACATCAGGCATCTTGTCTATATAATATAGGTCTAGTCCTAATTGCCCTATTCACCTAAAGTGCCCTAAAGGCTTGGAAAAGGGCCCTTTACTTTCACTTTACTTTACTTTTTTTTTTATAAACCACGGATACAAATGAGACTATTGTTATAAATGTAACCTTAGATTATGTTTTGATATCAGTGGTGATATTATTAAAAAAAATTAAAAAATATTAATAGAAAGAGAGTGTAAAGTAATTAAGGTGACCACAGATATAATAACGAACAACTGCAACAATGAGCAATGCAATCATTTAATTATAAAACATACAGAAACAAATATACAGCTTTTTTTTTTTTAAAATTACATTTCGTGGTATTATTCCAGAAATATTGATTTCTAATTAAAAAAAATTGCCATTTTGTTTAGGTGATTAAAATGTTCTTTAGCCAACAGGAAGTTAATTCTGTTGTTTCCCTGTTTGGAAGGTGTGCCGCTTGAAGTGGCTCACAGAATACAAGACTTTCATCATCATCATTACCACAATCATCATCATCATTATCACAATCATCATCCTCATTATCACCATCATCATCATTACTACCACCACCATCATCATCATCATACTCCCCGTGTGGGTTCCGGGGCCCCATTGTGGGAAAAACAAGAATAGACCCACTGCCTACCCAAAAGCATGTCGTAAGAGTCGACTAATTGGGGAGCTTCCTTTGAAGTCGGAGTACATCTGCCTGAGGGGCAAGGAACCAACAGTCTGTATTCAAGTGAATCAGATCTGTAAAACTGATGCACACGCAACACTCAAGTTCTGGAGTAGGTCTGCAGTTCAGAAGTGGACGAACAGCCAGAACTTTCCGCCAGAGTTTACAGCAGGTGAACGCAAAGAAGAAGAAGAATCATCATCATTACCACCATCAACATCCTCATCATCCTTAAGACCACCGTAATCTCCATCATCTTGACATTCTGTGCTTGTGTTATCACTTACTTACCAATTGTGTACCGTAAGTACAAGGAACGTTGGCTGCCATGGATTTTCAAGACTCTTTGCTTAGCTGTGGTTGTAGGTTCTCTCAGATGGCTGTTCTTTGTTCTCTTATCTTTGGCGCTCAGATTGCTGTTCTTCGTTCTCTTATCTTTGGCGCTCAGATGGCTGTTCTTCGTTCTCTTATCTTTGGCGCTCAGATTGCTGTTCTTCGTTCTTATCTTTGGCACTCAGATTGCTGTTCTTCATTCTTATCTTTGGCACTCAGATTGCTGTTCTTCATTCTTATCTTTGGCGCTCAGATTGCTGTTCATCATTCTCTTATCTTTGGCACTCAGATTGCTGTTCTTCATTCTTATCTTTGGCACTCAGATTGCTGTTCTTCATTCTTATCTTTGGCACTCAGATTGCTGTTCTTCATTCTTATCTTTGGCACTCAGATTGCTGTTCTTCATTCTTATCTTTGGCACTCAGATTGCTGTTCATCGTTCTCTTATCTTTGGCACTAAGATTGCTGTTCTTCATTCTTATCTTTGGCACTCAGATTGCTGTTCTTCATTCTTATCTTTGGCACTCAGATTGCTGTTCTTCATTCTTATCTTTGGCGCTCAGATTGCTGTTCATCGTTCTCTTATCTTTACTCAGATCTTTTGGCACTCATTGCTGTTCTTTCATTCTTATCTTTGGGCACTTGCTGTTCTTCATTCTTATCTTTGGCACTCAGATTGCTGTTCTTCATTCTTATCTTTGGCACTCAGATTGCTGTTCTTCATTCTTATCTTTGGCACTCAGATTGCTGTTCTTCATTCTTATCTTTGGCACTCAGATTGCTGTTCTTCATTCTTATCTTTGGCGCTCAGATTGCTGTTGATCGTTCTCTTATCTTTGGCACTCAGATTGCTGTTCTTCATTCTTATCTTTGGCACTCAGATTGCTGTTCTTCATTCTTATCTTTGGCACTCAGATTGCTGTTCTTCATTCTTATCTTTGGCGCTCAGATTGCTGTTCATCGTTCTCTTATCTTTGGCACTCAGATTGCTGTTCATCGTTCTCTTATCTTTTGCACTCAGATTGCTGGTCATCGTTCTCTTATCTTTGGCACTCAGATTGCTGTTCATCGTTCTCTTATCTTTGGCGCTCAGATGGCTGTTCTTCGTTCTCTTATCTTTGGCGCTCAGATGGCTGTTCTTTGTTCTCTTATCTTTGGCGCTCAGATTGCTGTTCTTCATTCTCTTATCTTTGGCGCTCAGATTGCTGTTCATCGTTCTCTTATCTTTGGCACTCAGATTGCTGTTCTTCGTTCTCTTATCTTTGGCGCTCAGATTGCTGTTCATCGTTCTCCTATCTTTGGCGCTCAGATTGCTGTTCTTCGTTCTTATCTTTGGCGCTCAGATTGCTGTTCTTCGTTCTCTTATCTTTAACACTCAGATTGCTGTTCTTCGTTCTCTTATCTTTAACACTCAGATTGCTGTTCTTCGTTCTCTTATCTTTAACACTCAGATTGCTGTTCTTCGTTCTCTTATCTTTAACACTCAGATTGCTGTTCTTCGTTCTCTTATCTTTAACACTCAGATTGCTGTTCATCGTTCTCTTATCTTTGGCGCTCAGATTGCTGTTCTTCGTTCTCTTATCTTTTGCACTCAGATTGCTGTTCATCGTTCTCTTATCTTTGGCGCTCAGATTGCTGTTCTTCGTTCTCTTATCTTTTGCACTCAGATTGCTGTTCATCGTTCTCTTATCTTTGGCACTCAGATTGCTGTTCTTCATTCTCTTATCTTTTGCACTCAGATTGCTGTTCATCGTTCTCTTATCTTTGGCGCTCAGATTGCTGTTCTTCGTTCTCTTATCTTTGGCACTCAGATTGCTGTTCTTCGTTCTCTTATCTTTGGCACTCAGATTGCTGTTCATCGTTCTCTTATCTTTGGAACTCAGATTGCTGTTCTTCGTTCTCTTATCTTTGGCACTCAGATTGCTGTTCATCGTTCTCTTATCTTTGGCACTCAGATTGCTGTTCATCGTTCTCTTATCTTTTGCACTCAGATTGCTGTTCATCGTTCTCTTATCTTTGGCGCTCAGATTGCTGTTCTTCATTCTCTTATCTTTTGCACTCAGATTGCTGTTCATCGTTCTCTTATCTTTGGCGCTCAGATTGCTGTTCTTCGTTCTCTTATCTTTGGCACTCAGATTGCTGTTCTTCGTTCTCTTATCTTTGGCACTCAGATTGCTGTTCATCGTTCTCTTATCTTTGGCACTCAGATTGCTGTTCATCGTTCTCTTAACTTTTGCACTCAGATTGCTGTTCATCGTTCTCTTAACTTTTGCACTCAGATTGCTGTTCATCGTTCTCTTATCTTTGGCACTCAGATTGCTGTTCATCGTTCTCTTATCTTTGGCACTCAGATTGCTGTTCATCGTTCTCTTAACTTTTGCACTCAGATTGCTGTTCATCGTTCTCTTAACTTTTGCACTCAGATTGCTGTTCATCGTTCTCTTATCTTTGGCACTCAGATTGCTGTTCATCGTTCTCTTAACTTTGGCACTCAGATTGCTGTTCATCGTTCTCTTTTTTTTGGCACTCAGATTGCTGTTCATCGTTCTCTCAACTTTTGCACTCAGATTGCTGTTTTTCGTTGTCTTTCGCACTAAGAATGCTTTTCTTCGTTCTCCTATCTTTAACACTCAGATTGCTGTTCTCTGATCTCTTGTCTTCCGCACTGACATTGCTGTCCTTTGTTCTCTTATCTTTCTTCCTCAGATTGCTGTCCTTTGTTCTCTTATCTTTCGCACTCAGATTGCTGTCCTTTGTTCTCTTATCTTTCTTACTCGGATTGCTGTCCTTTGTTCTCTTATCTTTCTTACTCATATTGCTGTCCTTTGTTCTCTTATCTTTCGCACTCAGATTGATGTTGTTCGATCTCTTGTCTTGTGCACTCAGATTGCAGTTCTCCGATCTCTTTTCTTGTGCACTCAGATCGCTGTTCTCCGATCTCTTTTCTTGTGCACTCAGATCGCTGTTCTCCGATCTCTTGTCTTGTGCACTCAGATTGCTGTTCTCTGTTATCTTGTCTTCCGCAGCCTCTCTGGAATCTCTGTATTTGTTTCTGTTTCCGTGTAAAACGACGTCATCATCAAGAGCCTTGGCGACTGGTGTTAGTGATCCTTTTTCTCCACAATCTGACATCTTCAACGGCATATATATGTTCGTATCGTCTCGTGTTACGTTCCACCGCCTCCACGGTCTCCTCTGACATTTGCAGTGGTCACAACATGTTTAAGTTTTCTACTTCTCAAACCCTGACCAAATGATTACTACTGTCTCTTTCTGATGTTTGTGATAAGTTGTCTGTTTAGCTGTCCAAGGAACTCTAAGGATTTGTCTGGATGATTCCAAAATTGCTTGGATTATTTATTATTGTCCGAGATTCACAGCTATATGTTTAAAGTGTCTCTCTATGGCATACGATAATTGTTTTCCTAACCTCCGATGACATGGATTTTTTTCATAATCTGTTCTTCATTCATAGAAAATATAGTTTTAGCCTGTACTTCTCTGTTCTTTATCTCGGTGACACATCTTCCATTGGATGTTATCCGTGTGCACTTCAGTACTTGACCTAACATAACGACTTTGACTTTTATTATACATTTAGGCACTTTTCTTTTCTTGATATCATCGTTACTTCTGTCTTCCCATTATTCAAGCTGCGGAACGTTTTATCAGATTCCACCATGACAGTATCTATGAACCTGTGTAGTTCTTTCTGACTTGTAGCGATCAAGACGGAGTCGTTGGCTTAACGTATGTTGTTTAGGCTATGACCACGAACGACAATTCCTGGCATATCCATAATAGATCTCATTAAATATTCACTGTAAACTGGAAAGCACCTCAGACGATAGTAGACATCCCTGTCGTACGACCCTCTTGTTGCTTTAAAATAGTCCCAAATGGTTAATCATTCTTCCTTTTTTCCCTCCAGTATATCCATAGCAACAAGAGCATCAACATACAGCTACCCCAACCCGGGCATGTTTTTATCATTGTTGAAAGTCCCCCTTATATAGTTGAAGTAGTAAAACAAAAATACATAAACATTATGCCAGCATAAATATTTATATTTGAAGAGTGCTACATACAGTAAATACTTTCATTTATATGGCTGGTCCAGTAAACCTTGCCCAACAAAGTCGCGTCTACGTTGATACGTTTCATGGAAAATTGTTTCATGTGGTGTTTATTTTAACATAAATTGGGATTGGGTAATTTCGGTGTCTCTGTGTGTATGTGCGTGTGTGTGTGTGTGTGTGTGTGTGTGTGTGTGTGTGTGTGTGTGTGTGAGACTGAGGGCCATTTGGATATTTATGACCCTAATTTGCAGACCATACACAACTACTAACAGAGAGCCTGCACACATAACAGTACACACATGAAGCATACAATATAAATATAATCCACGATGTGTGGTTGAACATGCCACGGATGTGATCGCTAATATTATTTCTCTTTAGCAAAGTCTGGTGATTTTAGCTAGTCTGGTGATTTTAGCTAGTCTGGTGATTTTAGCTAGTCTGGTGATTTAGCCAGTATTGACGACATTGCTAGTTTTTGATTATGTCGGTCAGTATGTAGCTGGGTCCCCAATGCCTGCTTGCAGCCCTCACGTACTCTTGCGTGTCCTATTATGTCGGTCAGTATGTAGCTCGGTCCCCTATGCCTGTTTGCAGCTCTCACGTACTCTTGCGTGTCCTATTATGTCGGTCAGTATGTAGCTGGGTCCCCTATGACTGTTTGCAGCCCTCACGTACTCTTGCGTGTCCTATTATGTCGGTCAGTATGTAGCTGGGTCCCCTGTGCCTGCTTGCAGCTCTCACGTATTCTTGCGTGTCCTGTTATGTCGGTCAGTATGTAGCTGGGTCCCCTGTGCCTGCTTGCAGCCCTCACGTATTCTTGCGTGTCCTGTTATGTCGGTCAGTGTGTAGCTGGGTCCCCTGTGCCTGCTTGCAGCCCTCACGTACTCTTGCGTGTCCTGTTATGTCGGTCAGTATGTAGCTCGGTCCCCTATGCCTGTTTGCAGCTCTCACGTACTCTTGCGTGTCCTATTTATGTCGGTCAGTATGTAGCTGGGTCCCCTATGCCTGCTTGCAGCCCTCACGTGCTCTTGCGTGTCCTATTAGTTTAATGTACGTCCTTTGCTTGCTCGTCAAAATTTAGGTTATAATTATGATCATCATAATTATTAGGTTTATGTTGCCATGATAAAAACTGGAAGGTTGATTGAATTTCCAGTCGCGTTGCCTTGATGGGACCAGACCAAACAATTTCGCGGGCCTGTCACGTCCTTGGGCCGAAACTATCTTACTTATATTCAATATTAAAGTGCTGACTCAATCAACCCTAACCATAAGGTGTACATGTAAATATTTATCACGGAGGACTATTTGGAGTTTATACTTTTACTTATACTACATATATAATAAGTCTTTTATACGTGCATTATTTCCTCATAAATGGATTTGCACAATAACAACTTTATTTCTGTTGGATGTAAACATTCTTAATTAAATTAATTAACCTAAACATATATAATTTCTTATATAATTAATCAGACAGAGTATTTGTTAAAGATGTAAATAGTAAACATTTACAACTCCACGATAACCGCGGCTGTAAACCATTTACATAGAAGTGAGTGCTCATGCGTGGCTATAACTCTGACAGGTGGAGTTTTATCCGTGGCGCTCCATTAGTTGCCGCAGGCTGTACTTGGACTCTCTGTTGGGGCCCAGTGTCTCCGGCTTTCTGGAGTCCATGACGCGATGTATCACATCCAGGTTATCCAGCCCAGCAAAACCTGCACACAGTTGTGAAAATAAAACATTAAACTAATCCACACAGTGTTTTGCTGTTATAAACTTAAATAAAGGGGCCATAAACATTCCTGCATTTATCGATGCATTCCGCATCCTGTCATCAGTTTCTGCATTAATTCTTCCATTCAGTGTGATTCATGCCACATAAGTACATTATGCTGATATCAGTATGTTATCACTATTCGTGTGCTAGTAAAATACCTTATGTTAGAATTCTACATGTGCCCTACTACTTCCATCAACGACAAATTGAGTTTCTCGTGGTGATTGTTGGCTTTGGCACCTCTAGCAACTGAAATACCCATTTACTGCGTGCACATATATCTGGATTGTTCCGAAACTAGATGTTTATTCAACAGTTTTTCATGTGTGACAGTGTGGGATATTTTATTTGATTCGCACTGGCACAGGAGCAGAGCAAGTATGCAGAAACCCGATTGTGGTGATGTTGAAACCTCGACTAACTAGCTATTTATCTATTCGCAGCTACAGGAATATGAAAATTATACAAGATTTTCAAAAACATCTGTGTATAAGACGCGCAGTGCGCTACATTGTATATCCGCGGAAAAAAAACTTTTATTACAGTACTTTTACGTCAAAATTCGAAAGAATCTATTTCTCTCGATTTCTCTATTTTCGCAGTAATAATATAATACGATAGATAATACGATGTCAGTTACGATGTCAGTTGCATTTCCTTCAAAATCAGAAAGATTTTTCCTTAAAGCCATTTCTAACCAGGCAGACATTTTTTGTGAGTAATATTATCAATTAGAGTTAACAACTTATAACCTGTCCTTGTCAGTTTTGCTTTTTTGTTGGAAGTAAAATAGATTTTAGCAAAAATTATGTTTGTTTTGTTGAAAGTAAATAGGGTAAATTTGCAGTGGTTTAGTTTCAGTGGACGACGCGATGACACTGCAATGAAATGCGTCTGAATGGGGAGAGATCAGGGGCAAAGTCTAGAAGGAACCATTGCGCAGACTGCAGGAAACTGAACTACAGAAACAACAGATGTACTAGGTAGACAGGGAAACGGAAAGATTTACGACAGTCAAGGCGAAAAGTCAGGAAACAGTCAGTTGTAAATGTCATTGCCAGTAGACTGGTTTTAGTCATTGTGTCTGGGAACCCGAGAGACTCCCACAAGTGATCCGTTTTTCTCGGCAAATACGGGAATGTCGTAACCTAGTCCCTCCCTAAGTATGTCATTTTGTACGGTTGAACAGGGTATCTGGTATTTACTGCCGTAGGGTCCTGGGGCTCCATTTTTAGGAAGAAACAAGAATTGACCAACTGCTTTGATCACAAGTATATCCTAATTATGGACTAGTTAGGAGCCTTTCCTTTAATGTCGAAGTGCATCTGCCAGGAGCCAGCAGAAAAATCAGTAACATGGGTGTCACGCAAATCTTAAATTCTGGAACAAGATCAAAGTTCAGAAGTGGATGAACAATCAGATCTTTTCACCGAAGTTTATAGAACTGGGCGAGACACAGATTTTATATAAAAGAATAGGGATTCGATAGGGGATGTAGTCTACACTACACTGCCCATTTGCTGTGTTGTTTGGCCCAGAAAGGAGAAGATAAACAGAGGGAGAACCGTTCAGGTAACTATAGCTTTCGATTGTTATGTTGTCTAGTGTATCATTCTATATTTCTACTTTTTTTTCTATACTTGCCAAGTGTAGTCTGCACTACACTGGACTCATTACTTCACATCGCATTTCCATATGTAACTATTTTAAACTGGGGGAACAACTAAAATTTTACAAAATAAACTTATTCAAGATTGGAACTCAAGTCATTCAACATTCATATTGCATCTAGCCATTAGGTTACCGCTTCTCCTTTATAGAGACTAACTTGGTCATGTCTGTCCTGTGCTGCTATTATTCTCTAGCTTCCTCCATATTTTCTGGGGACTGGTAAAGGGGCTTTGCGGTAAATAAAGATATCAGTGGACACTTTCCACGACTTGGACGCATCGACTTTATAGTGCTAGACCGACTCGTGTATATTATGACAAGATATAAAACGAAACGAAAAGTAGTACCTGCTCTACTTCAGCATTCCGAGCCCTTGAGGTTCACTGCTACGGACATCAAACTTTTCCATTCTACTCTCTGGCTGGCCTTCTGTTTTCAATTGGTGACACCAAATGTTGGTAGGAATGTAGGAATATTATCTCTCCATAGTCTTCTTGGTCTGCCTCCTGGTCTATGACCATTTATCTCCCTTGTGTATACAGTTTTTACATCTCTGTGTTCTGACATTCTCTCAATATGCCAAATCCATGAAATGAAAGCAGTTAACTCACACAGAGGACTGATCATCCATATCGGAAAAGACAATCTTCATTCATTTGTCACAGGGTGAGTTGGTAAAACTGGAGTATTTGGAGGCAGGCGAGGTTAAATAAAGAGAGGCGATGTTGGACATTATGGAATCGTGGCATGGAAGAACATAATTACACATTCTAAAAGGAATAGTACTAGAGGGCGGTACACTTGGTAGAGTTACATTACCCAATCCCTCTTTCCTCGTTTCTCTCTCCCCCTCCCCCCTCTTTTCTTTCCATGGCAGAATAGTAAACAAACGACATACATTGTTCAGGAAGCATACTGTTTGACACGTCATCACATTATGTGTACTTACCGTAGCGTTTTCTCACCGTCAGATCTGGAGAGAGAGAGAGAGAGAGAGAGAGAGAAATAAAATAGAGAATAGGTCACGACAGTAAACTTTTTTTTTTAAGTAAAGATTATAATCACCATCACGTACTGCGAATAAGCATCGTAGTTAATTGTTTGCCACCCTACAGGAGGACAGGATCCACAGATGAGGTCAGCACTCGTGTCCCATCCCATCCTTGTGACCAAATCACCAAGTTCTCGAGTCTGTTCCTTTTCAGAACATGTTGACAAGCATACTGAATATCTACGGAAGTCTCTTATTTGCAGCTATCATCATTAAGGACAAGAAGGCGATTACCAGCAAGCTCTGTGGAGAGCTTCGAGCAAGGCAGGGCATTTAAGACGCGTTGGTCATCCACTGCACCTAGGTCCATTTCTAATCGCCTCGACACTGTCCTGCCATTGGATCAAGATGGACACAAGCGAGAGAGTGAGGTCGACGAATTACGCAACTCTTCCTCATTTAAATCGAAGTCTTTGAGCAAGTCACTTTCATCTAGCTTGTTGAGGAAAGCTGCTCAAAATCAAATGGCAAGATAAGATCCCAAATACTGTGGTTCTTGATAGGGGCGAACCTGCCTAGCATTCACACGATACTGAAGATGCGTTGGGCTGGTCACCTAACCCGCATGCCAGACTATCGCCTCCCAAAGAGAGTATTTCATGGCGAGCTCCAGCAGGAAAGAGGTCCCAGAGAGGAAGAAAAGGCGCTATAAGGACAATCTTAATTCTTTAGGTATCAACACAGCGACGTGGGAGGCTGCTGTACAAGACCTTTCTGGATGGCGTACGTCACTCAGGCATGGCGCATCGGCCTGCCAGGCAGCGGAGGTTGCACAGGCAGAGAAACTAAAGCAAACTAGAAAGAATCTTACTGCTAATTATACACTTACTGTGGCTTTCATCTGTTGTCCGCACCGTTCAGGAACTTTCCGGGCTTATATTGGACTAATCAGCCACCTTCGTACTCATTACCATTGATCATTAAATACTACTTGAGATGAAAAGTGGTTTTCATCACTCGTGATGGACGAACAACCTAATTTCTGTGTCATCGTACTAGCAAACGACAGCTAATTTTCAAATGGCACTTTTACACACATTACCTCACTGCATTGAGCATCTTTGCATTGCCAAATCTGACTATCGATTTCTGGTTTGTTTTCCGCACCATTTTTGGTTTGCCAGCATCGGTTGCACCCCCCCCCCCCCCCACACCAACCCCCTCGAAAAAAAAAAGATTATTATAGAAGCATGGTTCTTGTTCTATTAGGCCCAGATAGAAGATAAACAGAGGGAGAACCGTTCAGGTAACTAGCTTTCGATTGTTATGTTGTCTAGTGTATCATTCTATATTTCTACTTTTTTTTTCCTATACTTGCCAAACAGGAGAAGCTTGTTATCTCTTCTAGTATCAGTTTACGTTGATGTTTGTAATTGCAACGTAAAGGGTCAATTTTTCTTCTGAGCCATTAGTGCCTCGGACATATTATGCTAGGCCGAAATTTTTAGGCAAATAGACACTGGATGGATGATGCTACCAACATCACACCGACCACCTTGACTTCCTAGATATGTGTATTCTAGGCTGGGTGCCCCTGGGAGGTTAGGTCACTTACATACAATCCGATTAGCTAAGGATTCGAATCCGTAATCCGTAATAAATGGAGAGGGGGAGGGGGGGGGGGGAATTTGGACAGCTTCAGCCTGCCACTGGGGCTTGGCTTTAGTTGCGTCCTTGTTTCTGTGCTGTGTTTATTTTGGTCCCTTTGGCGTTAAGTTTGTTTATATTTCTTTGTTCGACTATCTTCTTCCGACCAGTGCCTTTTGGTTTCTGCGCTGTCTTTCTGGTTTTCCCTGGTTTGCACGCGAGCGATCACTGATTGTGCCTGGGCCATCACCTGTTACACCACCTAAGGATTCGAACGAAAGACTTTGGTACTTATAGTCAAGTTAAAGTTCATACGCATGTACCATTTTCCCTGGAAGAGTTGCAGGACCCTATCGTGGCAGGGAAAGGGGAGGGAGGGCGGGGGGGGGGGGGGGGTTAACTCACTACCTCCCAAACAAGTACGTGGTAAACGTAGACTTATTAGAGGTTTCGTTCGAAGTTTGAGTGCATCTGCCTGACAGGCAAGGAGACAACAGTCTATATGCACATAAGTCAAATCTGTAAAATAGAAATGCACTCAATGCACAAGTTCTGAAACAAGGCTACGGTCCAGAAGTGGACGAACAACCCAAACTTTCTGCTGAAGTTTACAGTTGGTAAAGAATGAGAAGTAGAAGAAAAAGAAGAAGAAGAAGAAGAAGAACAAGAAGAAGAAGAAGAAGAAGAAAAAGAAAAAGAAGAAGAAGAAGAAGAAGAAGAAGAAGAAGAAGAAGAAGAAGAAGAAGAAGAAGAAGAAGAAGAAGAAGAAGAAGAAGAAGAAGAAGAAGAAGAAGAAGAAGAAGAGAAGAAGAAGAAGAAGAAGAAGAAGAAGAAGAAGAAGAAGAAGAAGAAGAAGAAGAAGAAGAAGAAGAAGAAGAAGAAGAAGAAGAAGAAGAAGAAGAAGAAGAAGAAGAAGAAGAAGAAGAAGAAGAAGAAGAAGAAGAAGAAGAAGAAGAAAAAAAGAAGAAGAAAATGATGAAGGACGGGGATATGATGGTGGTGATTAAAAAAAAGGGGGAGGGGAGGCGGAGAGGGTCCACACAACATTTACAGGGCGTCACAAACCAACCACGGCTTTTGTGGTCTGTGTAACTTTGCACGGTCTATCACATCCAGCAGTTTGACATTCTTGTGGTGATGAACATTGTTTCATAGTTCCGCCATACCTGTTTCAGTTCAGCTTCAGACGATTTGGTAGCAGACGGTGAATATGTGTATCTTACAGTCAGATAAATCGGTCTCTGAGTTTCCCTACTTTTGGCCAGGGAGTACTAAAGAAATTTGGCCTCCTTGTTAAAGACCGACTTCTTCGTATTTAATGTCAGCGTGAAAATACTGAATGTACGCAGCAAACATATGGTTGCTGACAGCTAGCTAGAGTTGTCTTTAAACACAGAGGCTGTGGACCAGAATAATTGTCTCTACTCCTCATATATTAACTATCTTGCTGCACATGTTTAGATGTCTTTTTCTTAGTTCTACAGTTCATTCATCAACTTCTCCTGTGTTCAGCTTACTGAATGCTTGGTATTTCAACTTGTTTTGTTTTTTGAGGACCTTGAAGATTTCTTGTAGTTCCCATTGATCAAATTTTTCCTTTTTTTATGTTTTGTTTTTGTACTTTGATTCTGCCACAACCCTTCCCCTCGGACAAGATATGACACTGAAGCGATACTAAATAGGCGAGAATAGGTTGTCAGTCACAATCCCAGCATCACGGGAAATGGGCCACCCAATAAATGTTCTGTTTTTGTTACAACCACTCAAAATACTTAGCACTGCTCCATTTTAAAGTCAGACACCAGTCCTGACAAAACCCAATAGTTCATGGCTTAGAGGTAGTTCTATGGTAACCAGCTATTGGCTTTTGTCTGAATATGCAGTTTAGAACGTACATTTGTGGGAGCACATACAAAGAACATGAAATCCGCATCTCACAGTGTTTCACCGTGCACTCATTTTAGTAGCTGGGAGACGTAAACGGATTTCGCCGTTACCTCAGTTGTTGTTCCTCTCAGTTTTCGGCTGGAGTTTGAAACCCCAACCTTCCAAAGTACTACTGTGGAGAACATGGTCGACCAGGTGAAGATGAGGTAGGCTTCAGCAAGATAAGCGTGTATCGCGCGTGATTGCACATTTAGAATGCTGTAAAAAAAAGTGAACACACATTCAAAAAACGATATAAAATCACCCACCTAAAGGCAGATTAATCGGCGCCTTGTACTCAATGGTTACATCAGGTTCTTTCAGCAGTGACCGTAATGTGTCCAATTCTCGAATAGTCGGAGGCTCGTAGCTATCCTCTATAGACTCCGCCAAGGCCGGAAAGTGATAATCTGCTGAAGCAGTGGCAAGAAGCGACAAAAGACAAACCACTGAGAGGATACATTGTTGCCGAGAGACCTGGCTTCTAGAAATCATGCTGCACTCTTGTGCTAAGTCTGTGCACTAGTGGGGGTCACTATCTTTACGCAGCTGGTATTGTTGAGGCTTGCTATCTATCTAGAACTGCTAGCGTTTTTGTAATTCCTCAACGAATGTTTCTGAATGTTTCTTACTGCAAACCTGGAGAATGTGAGAAGGAAAACACTTTAACATTTGGTGTATCTTATGTAATGTTACCTTTGACTAGCAACACAATACAAAATGAAATAACATGATTTCCGGTCCAAACTGGAGGATTATGCATCGTAGAATGTTTAGCTTTGAAGTTATTGTTGCTTCCGTCAGCGTTTTGGTAATGCAGTTTCCACATATGGGTGGTAATCTACGGTTTTGCTGCCTGATCTACTGAGTTTAGTGTTTGGTGCTGGCGTGTGAGCTGTGTTTTTCACGTGGAATATCATTCATTTGCGCTGCTGTTGCGTCGTGTTATTTAAAATGGCCGTTACCCGGTTTACGTGTGGGCTGGTGAAATACCTTGTGTAATAACTGTACGTGTGTACAGTCATCTTATTGCTGCCGAGTACTTCCATCAACGACTAACTGCATTTCTGGTGGCGAATGTTGGCTTTGGCGCCTCTAGAAACTACTATATGTATTTACTACGTGCGCATATTTTTGCACTGTGCCGGGACAATTGTTCGTTCACCAGTTTTTCAAACTGATTTTTCATTTGATTTTCACTGGCGCTGGTACGGAGTGTTAGGTAATCCGACTGCAGTGAAGTTGAAACCTCGACTAAGACTGAGACAGGGGGGAAAAAAGGTGTGATGGGCCGTCCTCGGTGTCTGATGGCAGCCAAGTTGTGTACAAACCACTGACTGACTGACTTTCTACCCCACTAGGACATCACACAAGCGATAAACACCCGATGACACAAAGTGCCACCATGCGGATGAGGATTACCGTGGAGAGGTCCCAGAAACCGCGTTCAGACAATTGGCCATATTGATGGCCTGCCTATATTGCGGCCCCTGGCAAAAGCCAGAGTGGGGCTTCAAATAAGAAAAAATTACGTCCTGAAAAAGACGTAAGTAAGTATATCACAAACCAGACTGTCTGTCTTTAAGAGAGTACTATAGAAACAGAAGAAAGAAATAGTTGTACCAATTTTAAGGTGCACATGAGAGTGTCACTGTTCTGAGTGCCTGTCCAGGAATGTTGTACTATCTTTATTGCCTGTTTGCAAGAGAACGTTGTACTGTCCCGAATATCTGTCTGCAAGAGTGTTTCACTGTCCTGAGCGTCTGTCTGTGTTGTGCCGACTTTATTGTCAGTTCGCAAGAGAGCGCTGAACTGTCCTTCAATATCTATCTACAAGAGTGCTTTCCCCTATCCCGAGTGTTATACTCACTTTATTGTCTGTTTGCAAAAGAATGTTGCACTGTCGGGAATGTCTGTCTGCAAGAGTGCTTCCCTGTCCTGATTGTCTGCAAGGAGAGTTGCACCCTCCTGAATGACTTTATGTAATTTGTCTCCTTTTCTATGTATTTCAATCAGCAACATACAATTTAAATCATGTTAATTACAAGAATTCACGTACTTGCCAAACAAACTGCTCCTGTTTTCATTCCTAAATCACTGTAATGGGGGATATTTTCACCCACATTAGGAAGATTGGAGGGGGGGGGGGGAAGGCCCAAAGCTAACCCAAAACACCGAGATATTCCAGATACTCGGATTATACGAGGTTTTCAAGATAGGTGATGACCACGAGTGATCATGTGAAACACGTTGACGCGACCACAGGCAACTTCCTTCCAGGCAAAGGATAGCCCAAGAGCTACAGGCAACAGCAGACAAAGTGACTGATGTGCAGAAATAGGCACTGTCATCAATTCACAAAAGGCGGCTGTTTTGTGGTGCTCTCTAGACAATAATGGCTTAGGCGTTGCTGGTCCGACTCGTAATTCCAACATACCGCGATCGAAACCCACTGTGGCTGCGTTGTTTTTTATCATGGTATGGGGCGTCGAAAACTGAGGTACCTTGCGCAGATGCCGTCTGGAGGTGACAGGTTCAATTCCCGGCACGGTAACTATAGCTTTCGATTTTTATGTTGTCTAGTGTGTTCTTCTATCTTTCTACTTCTTTCTATGAGTGCCCATCAATACACTTTTTGTTACTTGATTAATTCATAATATCATTTTCAATAGAAGTCTGTCCTTTAGGGATCACGTGGAGGCAGTTGCGGCGAAATGCCAAAAATGACTCAATGCTCTCAGGATTATGGCAGCAATGGACATGGAACATGCTCCAGCATGTGATACTGTTGGTGATAGATTATAGACTTGGAATGCTTACCATATCAAAGAGACAGCTGATGAAACTTGAATGCATACAAAATGAAGCCATGCGGGTAATTCTGAGATGCACAAGAGATACCCCGGTAGTATGAATGAAATATAAACGTGCACTGCCTACTATTATTGATAGGCTCAATATTCTTCAAGCAAAGTAATATCTCTAAGTAACTGTAGACAAGAAGCACCTCATGCATGAAGATATGAGCGAGTGTTAAAGGTCACAAACTGAAAAGAGAAAGGTCTTGGATGGCGCAAACTGAAGACACGATTGGACATGTGCAGGCTCGATAAATTTAAGCGAGGAAAGGAGTGGGTCAAAGTGTCTGAGCAAGTTTCAGACTTGTGTAGGGTTCTTATCACTTTGAGTCGTGAGTGCAGGGACAGGCCAGCCCAGCTGGTGCTCAGTGTATATCAGATGCATTGTTCTCTTTTTTCCTTTTTTCTTTTGCACTCTGTCTTCTAATGATGTATAGGTCTTCAACGAAATCACGCCAAGTTGTTCTATTCTTCGCTAACTCATGCTGCGCACCACATGTCCTCCCATCGGTTTAATTTAACTCTCTAACTGCCTTTTCTGTGTGTTTGGGTCTGCCTTTTTTTTCAATGTCCCCTGTGGGTTCCAGCGCAAATATATTAGAGTTGTATTGTTTCTACACCAGGTTAGAGTTTTACACCCCACCTGCCACTCTTTGGTCAAACCAACCTTAAATAGCGATAAACATCTGGAAAGTGATAGCGTGGGGGTGGGGGAGCGTGACGTCGACCCCATAAGCCATTGACTGTTAATTGGTATCTGAAAGTTTAGAACTATCTCTGCAAGCTAAATAGGCTAAATATATATATTTATGTTGCACATAGGCGTGCTGAGACAAATAAAACATATCTTGGTAGTCCCTCTTACCATTTTTAGGAAGAGGCGCTCAATCTTTGTTCACGTGCGCATTTGTGAGTGTGTGTGTGTGTGTGGGGAAAAAGAGGGGGGGGGGGGTTTATTTGCAGATTGGCAAGTAAGTAACATAATATATTTAAATTCATTAAATATTTAGCAACCAGTATTAAAACGATAACTACTATGAATGGTTTACCAATCAGTAGACTGGGGGTCGCGGGAGCTGGAGAGCGGGGTGGGGTGAGGTTGGGGCGGGGGGTGGGGGGGGGGAGGTCACAAGATTTTATATACGGTGCTCTTTCGCTATCTTTCATCGTTTCGTTAGGAATCATGCGGAAAAGAATAATCGTGACTCGCTGCTTATTTAACTAATTATGCATTACATTTTAATACAGAGACTGAAGCCAAAGTACAGAAGGCAAAAGCTGTCACCTACCACTTAACCCCATTGCTCAGACACCCAGATGTCTCCCCTCCAGTAAAAGAGCAAATTATTAATAGCATCTTTATCCCTACTTTATGTTGTCAGTGCAAAACACGGACAATGAATAAGACACTAAACCAGAAAATAACTACAGATCAAATGCGCTGTCTCCGCAAGGTCACTAACAGCTCTAGACGAGACAGGGTTACGAACACCAGCATTAGAGATGAAGTTGTAACAAGACCACGTCTGATTATATCCACAGACAAAGAATAGAATAGTCCAGCCATCTAGTGATAATGCAGCCAGACCAGACTGCATATAAGACTTTTTACAGCAGAACCTCTGAGAGGAAGCCGAGAGGAAGACCAAGAAAGAGATGGATAAATGGTGTAGCTGTAACCTTCTAAAAGATTAACAAATCCATCACCCAAGCCACCCGAGAAGCGCAAAACATATACAGAAAATCTTGACACTGACCTACAACCTGGCATCAGTGAGACGACAAATAACACTAAGAACTCCACAGGAGAGCATGCACAAAAGAAGTGCACCGATCATTAGAAGAAATATCCTTCGTCGACAATTGTTCCCGCCCAATACTTTCTTAGATAATCTCGGGAGGTTGGCCGACCTGGGTCATAAAACTAGGCCTCGGTCCTCCCCTGCTGCACTTCATCGGACTCTCGAACAGAAACAAGACAATATGTTGACTTTGCGACAGGTGTGCGATTTGGTGTTAGACTGTCGCTGCGGTAGCAAATCAGATCAGTCGACTACCTTCACGACCAGAGTGACAAGCTTATGGTTGGCTCATGGGACAATTGTTAGACTATGGCATTTGGCAGAGAGACACCGGCAGATATTTATTTAGCTGTAGGGGTTAAAAAGACCCTCTCCACTAGGGGCTCAGACCAGTCTACCAAGGCCCATCCTCCACGTCGTTTCTTTTCGTCCAAAGCCAACTCGAAGCTCGTAGAGAAGCTTCGCCCAGTTGTTTTAGTGACCGTTTAAACTCGTTTCCTCTCAAGCTCAGCTGCTTGAGCACAATATACGTGGAAGTGGAGATAAGACCTCTTGCGCCTACCTCAACGGCGATGATATTTACTGTGTACGCTTCCTCTCTCCTTAAACCGGCCACGAGCCCACCGTACTTTTCGAGTTTTGTACAGGTGATTTTCTTCCATACGCGACTCTTACGGTCAGCTCTATCATATCGCAGAACTATGCCTGTAGGTCGACAGCAATTAACCAGTCCCTCGCACAATCAAGTATTGATGGAGCGTATGCGACCTTGTTGATTTTACCTTTATAAATTTGCCCAGCTTTGATAAAGCGCATGGAGGTGACAGTTGGACTGGCCCTCGCGTTGGCCCTCATCATGGCTTGATCCATAATGTCCGCTAACTCTTTCAGGACTTTATTGTGGCGCCAAGTATATCGTCCCTGGCCTAGGTTTTTGTGTGCACGCGGACAATACGTGCTCGGGCGTCTGTTTAGCTCTGCAGATCTGCACAGTAGGCATATCGGATCGGTAGTCTCATGCCATTTCACCATGATGACACCAGAGGGTAACAACACATCGTACGCAAATCTTACGACAAAGCTCAGTCGCAGCGGGGCCATTCGCCAGATCTCACCCTATGTTCGTAGCAAAGCGCTCTCGAGGCCGATCCACAGGCCATGCTGCGACTGCTGCGCGGCTTTTTAGACCTGAGTCTCGTTTTCTGTGTCCCTGATCTGTTGTAACACAATGTCTCTGCGTTCTTTAGCCGTGGCTTTGGATCACCAGCTGACTTTCCTATGCCCTAGGCCGCGTCGGTCGGTTTGTGTGTAACACATGACTTACTTCAATTTATGTGTTTCCTGAACAGATTCTATCGCATCTATGACCTTCCCTTTTGTACCTGTCTTCAGAGCGGACTGGACAGCTGTCACTGTGGGGTCTAAAGACTCGCACAGCATCATCGCGAGTCTTACCTTGCCGACTTTAAACTCTTCGGTTATTGACTTAATCGGAAGTACCAGCTTAGCCTGCTTACAATACTGAGCCACATCCTCCTCATGGCTGTGTTTATTTTTTTTTCTCTCTATCATCTCCACTGCAGTCATTCTCACCTCGTGCACGAGCAGCGTCCGGAGTAACTTTGGAATCATTATGAACTGGAGACACCTGACCTTGAACTTTCCGAACAGCATGCATTGCTGGATAGCAAACAGGCCTGTTGCCAGTGGCTCATGTATACGCCGACCTCCGCTCTTTCAGATAACTTCGAATCGTAGATGCGGTTAAGGCCCTTTACCGGTTTCTCCAGTACCGCCACTTTACCGTTAAGGATTGGCAAACTTCTTAATTTCTGCGGTTTGAACTGTATGCCTCACCCTTCGACATCGCAGTCCAACCTCTTCAGAATCGTGCATGCATCATCCTCACTGCACGCTATGTTAGTTGTATCATCCATAAATGCACGTAGTGGCGGCATCCACTGGTCCCCAATTAGAAGGCCTTGCCCGTAGCTGGCATCTCTGTCCAACATGACCTACATTGCCATTACGAACAGTATAGGCGAAATTGTACATTCCTTTGCTATCCCACCCTATAGCTCTGTCCATCTCGTAGTAAACGTGGGAGTAGAGAAGCGTACGGCGAACTTTGGGAAATATTGCTCGATCATTTCGATGATCTGAGTAGGTACGTGAAACATGAGAAAGGTCTGCCACAAAAGTTTACAGTGTACCGCCCTATAGGCGTTGGCGAGGTCCAACCATATCACATGCAACTGGGTAATCTCTGCCTTAGCTATCTGGATACTCTCCCAGATCATAGTCGCTTGCCCAAGGCACCGGGGAACGCCCGGGATTCTAACTTTTGGAACCGTTGTGTCAGGAGTAGAAAAAAGAAGATATTTTGATACAGCTTAAGGGCTGTGTTCTTTACTATTCTGTGATATATATATATATATATATATATATATATATATATATATATATATATATATATATATATATATATATATATATAAGTCTGTGGCTAAGGTGTTGCGCACGGGCTTCGTAATGCCGGGGTACCGGGTTCGATTCCAGCTGCGGGCCTTGACAATGGTATCGAGAAGTCGACTGTCCAGAAAGCCTTGGCAAACTACGGGACGTAAATTTGCCTAAATAAACCACAACAACCAATGCTGGTGGTGTTGGTTCTGCAACGTCCTGTAAAGTATGCGCAACTAATGACACACACATATATGTATATATGCTTGTATGTGTATGTGTGAGTGTGCATTGCAACACACGACGGTAGAATTGTCAAGGTAGTGTTCGGCCACACAGGATTATGTCATTTGTTCCCCTAATAGAGCGACTAATTCACTATATCACTAAGGTCACTTTATGGTAAATAATGAATATTATTCTATTCCCAAATGAACAAACCGAGTAGACGCAGACCTGAACTGATGTTTTAAAAGTCTGCCTCTGAAACTGATTAAAATTAAGTACTTTCCACATAAAACAGTCAGTAAAATAATGCATCTAAATGAATTTTCAAAACTGGCAAAATTAATTAAACTTTAACGTGAAGGCAACCCAACTGTGTGATAGATAACAAATGATCACGTACTAAATAGAACCTCTAGTGGCATTCAGATTACACATCATTACACCAAAGAACAAATCACAGAATCAATTTACCTACACTTTCTGTCGTCTGCAGGGACACGCCTATCCGCGCGCTGAAATAAACTTCTGCTGTACATTTCATTTCTCGTTTTCCATCTCACATTTATATAGAATCTGAATGGGCTAGCAGAACGGCCAGCCATCATATCTACATTGCACTCTTCTATGTCCGGAACCAGTTCGCCCCCACACTGGAAGTCATATGATAATCAGTTGTGACTCCTTAATGAGGAACGTTTCCTGAATGTCAAATAGCAACTGAAGTTGATAGAAAATAAAACTCTCAAGAGAGCACAAAGTAAATATAATCGGAAGAAATTTATTTGTCTTATTCGCGTAGATACATTTTAGTTTCATGATGACGAAGAGAGCGCAGATGTGAACTAAAGTATTGTTGAATGCCATTGACATAATCATCATCATCATCATCATCATCATCATCATCATCATCATCATCATCATCATCACCATCGTTATCGTTATGTTCAATGTGTCCCATGGGCTTCTCGCATTTTATTTCTCCAACTAGTTGTATCTTGTGCAGTCCTTTTGATATTACGCAATCCAGTCCAACAACAACGTTCGTTTTAGGATTTCTCTTCAACTTCCTTGCTTTTTTTTTTTTATTTGTTTCCCACTGATGTGCCAATTTATGGTTCTCTATTTTTTTCTTCTTAGGATGTGCCAAATCTGGCGCCACTTGTAAATGTTGACACCAGTGAATATGGATGGCATCATGTCTCTTACTGCTTTACGTTTCTTGAATTCACCCTACTCAATATTTTCTGGTTTCTTCAAGCATTTATAGCATTAGATATGGACAAAGCATACAATAGAAGATATGGGGCACAACAGAATGTTGTGATAAAGTTGAGACTCCTTAAAATTTGGGTTTATAACCTAAGGATCAGTTATACTGGTGTGTGTGCAAACAGACGGCAGAGCTGGTGATCTGAAGAATGTATAGAACAACTAAACGCAAACAGACAGACAGACAAACATACAGACAGACAGACAGAACGAATGAACTTTATTTTCAAAGGGTCAAAAATTGGGCACGCAGGCCCGTCTTACATTCGGCCATTCCAAAAACCCGTCTTTCACACTGCAGCTGTATTTTATCGATAATCATGATATATTCATATGATAATATGCATATTATGAATATGAAGAAGAAGAAAAAAAAGGAGGGGGGTAAAAATACATGCACACAGACACACACACACAAGCCCACCCACTTACTTAAACATGCATATATAGATAACCAGATACACCCACATACCTTCACACACACACACTTAAACACACCCCATTCACCCGCATACACAATTAAATACACACACAAACACGCACATTCCACACACATACATACATACAGATACACGCATGCATACATACATACATACAGACAGACAGACAGACAGACAGACAGACAGACAGACAGACAGACAGACAGACAGACAGACAGACAGACAGACAGACAGACAGACAGACAGACAGACAGACAGACAGACAGACAGACAGGCAGGCAGGCAGGCAGGCAGGCAGGCAGGCAGGCAGGCAGGCAGGCAGGCAGGCAGGCAGGCAGGCAGGCAGGCAGGCAGGCAGGCAGGCAGGCAGGCAGGCAGGCAGGCAGACAGGCAGGCAGGCAGGCAGGCAGGCAGGCAGGCAGACAGACAGACAGACAGACAGACAGACAGACAGACAGACAGACAGACAGACAGACAGACAGACAGACAGACAGACAGACAGACAGACAGACAGACAGACAGACAGACAGACAGACAGACAGACAGACAGACAGACAGACAGACAGACAGACAGACAGACAGACAGACAGACAGACAGACAGACAGACAGACAGACAGACAGACAGACAGACAGACAGACAGACAGACAGACAGACAGACAGACAGACAGACAGACAGACAGACAGACAGATAGATAGATAGATAGATAGATAGATAGATAGATAGATAGATAGATAGATAGATAGATAGATAGATAGATAGATAGATAGATAGATAGATAGATAGATAGATAGATAGATAGATAGATAGATAGATAGATAGATAGATAGATAGATAGATAGATAGATAGATAGATAGATAGATAGATAGATAGATAGATAGATAGATAGATAGATAGATAGATAGATAGATAGATAGATAGATAGATAGATAGATAGATAGATAGATAGATAGATTTCACTAATTATCAAAACTGTACTACACCAAAAAAACACTGACACCCTTTCTAAAGACCCTTCAGCATGGGAAATGATCCAGGTATACAGCATAGACCTACAGCCTAACTGTACAGCCACATCAACAATTCCAGGCATGGACATCAAGGCTAAAGTATGTGACCTAGTACTGCATGCACAAACCCTTGAATGTGTCTACAACTGCTACCCAAAACCTAAATGGACACACGTATACACCGCGGGAGCTGGATCGGTCATCATGCTGCAAGATGGTACCACACTAGAAACGTCATGGGCCCCCGGAAGACTCTACACAAAACTTAGAGTTTAGCAGCAAGCAACTATTGATTTAGTCAAAGTGCTTGAGGAAACAAGAATTAAAAACAGAAATATTGTTTTCCTTTGTGATTGCATGCCAGTCCTCCAGGCGACTCCGAGGGATCCACGAGACAACATAGAGAGAGAGCTGACCTGCCAGCTTAACAGACTCACAGAAAACAATCAAATCGTTCTCCAGCGGCATACCAGGAAATGTTAGCAGACAGACTTGCAAATATTGGAACAAAGGAGAAACAACGCACCTAAGTTCGAAAAGACAACTGGCTTCAAGAGCTATGGGTAACCATAAAGGACCTGCTACTAACAAGCGAGTTCATAGAGGCAACCCACCTGAAGGTCTGATCTGAGCATACGAAACCGAACGCAAAGAAAAAGACACAACTTTTTTATTTTTATTTTAAACTAGTACCACCAGAACTGGATCTCTACCCTGCTGCTGAAGATGGGTACAGAGCATTTATGGAAATATCCAGAGTGATATTATGTCCGTTTTTCACACAAATCAGCACACTAATTTCTAATGTGTCCTTTTTTCTATTCCTTTCTGTGACTGCCGATCAATGCATTGTATGTCTGTCTATTAGTAGAAAATATTATATTTACAGTAAGTAAAGTGAAGGACCCTTGTGCACGCCACTAGGCATATAGGGCATATAGGGCTGGACATACACCCTACATTTGTATAGACCAATCGGCTCAAGCATCACGCCGGTCGCCTTTACTTTCCGGGATCACACCCAGTACCCATTCAAGGCTGGGTCGCCCTGGAAGCCAAAGATACTATTTACAGGGAAGATGATATTGTTCCCCACCCAACCTGGTATAATCTGATATGTAATCTAATAAAATTTTGCCCGCAAAGGCCCAAAAACCCAAATTTAGCATTTGTCACCTTTTAGCATTGACGGGGAAAAAGAGCAAAACCCTTAATTAGGGGACCGTCATTGTTATAGAATAATGAATTCAGGGGAAAACCCCTTTGTTTTTGTTTTTTAGGGGAATTTCCCTTCGCTTGCTTCGGGAAGTATTTCCCAATATAAAATAAAAAGAGAAATTTTCAAATCACTATGTGTGTTCCGGGGGTGAGTCAAAAACAAATTTATCTCGGCGGTAAAAGTGCTCTTTATGACAATCTTAGAGGGGAGTTTTTGGGAGGTATAAAGATTTAAAGGGCACAAATGGTCACGAGAAACTAAAAAAGTATTTTTGGAAATTTTCCCCGGATACAAAAAG
>CAJHNH020004223.1:832331-953046 GCA_905116865.2 Candidula unifasciata | reverse complement strand
TATGTTAAGGCTTTGATGTATTTCTTATTAACGTTTTTTTTTTTTTTTTTTGGGGGGGGGGGGGAGGGGGGAGGGAGGGGAACTTGGTGGGGGTTTAAAATTGAAGCTTATTATTGTTTAAAACTGAAGATGTCAGTCGAATGCATTCCAATATTTGTAACTAATATTTAATTGGTTTTGATGATGTTTATATTATGCAGCCTGTAAGACTTGCATAATTTTTTTAATAGGCTTATTATTATACTCTTTAAAACGTTCAAGTAATGTCAGTATAAATTAGAGCACATTCCAGCATTTGTAATTAAGACTTAGATGTTGTAATTTTTTCTTTTTTCTTCTTCTCTTTTTTTTTTTTTTTTGTTTTTTTTTTTTTTGTTCTTTTGTTTCTTTTCCATATTACTCAAATTTTTAATTGTGCATTCCTCTTATTATTATTATTATTATTATTATTATTATTATTATTAATTATTATTAATATTATTAACTATAAAATGAGGTCAAAATGAAACATTGTATGAAAGGAGCGGAGTGGAAGGGCAGAATGTTAGACGGGCCTGCGTGCCCCAATTCTTAACCTTTGAAAATAAAGTTTTTCGTTCGTTTCGTTCGTTTATCTATCTATCTATCTATCTATCTATCTATCTATCTATCTATCTATCTATCTATCTATCTATCTATCTATCTATCTATCTATCTATCTATCTATCTATCTATCTATCTATCTATCTATCTATCTAATCTATCTATCTATCTACCTATCTATCTATTCCTATCTATCTATCTATCTATCTATCTATCTATCTATCTATCTATCTATCTATCTATCTATCTATCTATCTATCTATCTATCTATCTATCTATCTAATCTATCTATCTATCTATTTATCTATCTATCTATCTATCTATCTATCTATCTATCTATCTATCTATCTATCTATCATCTATCTATCTATCTATTATCTATCTATCTATCTATCTATATCTATCTATCTATCTATCTATCTATCTATCTATATCTATCTATCTATCTATCTATCTACTATCTATCTATCTATCTATCTATCTATCTATCTATCTATCTATCTATCTATCTATCTATCTATCTATCTATCTATCTATCTATCTATCTATCTATCTATCTATCTATCTATCGATCTATCTATCTATCGATCTATCTATCGATCTATCTATCGATCTATCTATCGATCTATCTATCTATCTATCTATCTATCTTATCTATCTATCTATCTATCTATCTATCTATCTATCTATCTATCTATCTATCTATCTATCTATCTATCATATCTATCTATCTATCTATCTATCTATCTATCTATCTATCTATCTATCTATCTATCTATCTATCTATCTATCTATCTATCTATCTATCTATCTATCTATCTATCTATCTATCTATCTATCTATCTATCTATCTATCTATCTATCTATCTATCTATCTATCTATCTATCTATCTATCTATCTATCTATCTATCTATCTATCTATCTATCTATCTATCTATCTATCTATCTATCTATCTATCTATCTATCTATCTATCTATCTATCTATCTATCTATCTATCTATCTATCTATCTATCTATCTATCTATCTATCTATCTATCTATCTATCTATCTATCCATCTATCTATCTATCTATGTATCTATCTATCTATCTATGTATCTATCTATCTATCTATGTATCTATCTATCTATCTATCTGTCTGTCTATCTATCTATCTGTCTGTCTGTCTGTCTGTCTGTCTGTCTGTCTGTCTGTCTGTCTGTCTGTCTGTCTGTCTGTCTGTCTGTCTGTCTGTCTGTCTGTCTGTCTGTCTGTCTGTCTGTCTGTCTGTCTGTCTGTCTGTCTGTCTGTCTGTCTGTCTGTCTGTCTGTCTGTCTGGTCCTGTCTGTCTGTCTGTCTGTCTGTCTGTCTGTCTGTCTGTCTGTCTGTCTGTCTGTCTGTCTGTCTGTCTGTCTGTCTGTCTGTCAGTCTGTCTGTCTGTCTGTCTGTCTGCCTGCCTGCCTGTTTATCTGTCTGCTTACAGGCTGAAACAATATATTGAGGATATATATATATATATATATATATATATATATATATATATATATATATATATATATATTATATATATTTATATACATATATATTGGTTGATTACCAGTCAGATTTCCGACAAACTGGACAACAGAAAATCAAATCTTTATCTTACAGCAAAAAGCAAAGAAAAACTGGTAAAGAAGAAGAGACGTTGATAGTGTTTTTGTGGATTTTAATCAGGCACGTGATATTTTACAGTTATGGAGTGTTATGTTAGTTAATCTACAAGATCACACTATATGGGAAGCACTGACAATATAGCAACATTTAAAGGTAGAAAGTCAGACATTTTTCAAATAGCAACTTGTTTAGGACAAGGTGATTGTCCATTCCTGTTTCTTTTCAACTTGCCTAGCAAAAAAAAATATAAGGAAAGTACATAAAGATGGCACAGAAAAAGAAACTACAAGAATACTTGATTATGCGAATGTCATAGATATAGTTGTGAAAGTAAACTAGATATAGTAAAAGGACTGACTCAGTAAAAAAACAACAACTTGTGAATTATCAGTTAAGATAAGTCAGAAAACAAGGAAAAAACAGCATCCTCTAAATTTTCATAACGCCAACACCACAAAATATAAAACCCTGATAAGACAAGTTGTCTTATAGAGCTCTGAAACCGGGAGCACAACTAAAGAAGATGAATCTTTATTGCTAAATTGTTTTTGTTTCCGTCTTACAACAAAACTGTTGGCATGTCAAAGATGCAGATATGGGAGAATGCAGAGTGGGCAGCAACAACGTCATTCATAATCTGTTTAAATCATCATCCATCACTGGCATATCCATAATATCCATAACATACATTATTGATAACAGGAATTGGTACTCTGAAAAATGATTGCATAGAAGGGCCGAATGTCAGACGGCCTGCATGCCCAATTTGTAACCCTTTGAAAATAAAGTTTGTTCGTTCGTTCGTTCACCAGAGCCCATAGACTGAAATGGCTTGTGAGAATATAGATAGAATGTCAGATAAAAGAGAAGTAACACCTGCTGCCGCAGTTAGTTGCATATCCTTTACAGGACGTTGCAGAACCAACCCCAGCACTTTTATGCTGTTGTGGTTTTTCTGGGGCAAATTTACGTCCAGTAGTTTGTCATTGCTTCTGGACGGTCGGCTTCATGATACCAATGTCGAAACCAAGGCAAGACGCAGGGCCCGCAGCTAGTATCGAGCCCAGTACTCTGGCATTAGGAAGCGCGTTCGCAACACCTTAGCCACAGACGCCGACAGCAGTTGTGTACACAAGGGAATTGACTGGCGGTAGACTACAAGACAAACCAAGAAGACGGTGGAAAGATAATTTGCAATCAGACTTTTAAAACACTAGGAGTCACAGATTAGAAAAAACAGGACCAGTCATTGAAGAAAATCAGCTTATGGGACAATTAACACCGCTACTGACGCATAGAAAGATACCTCTGTCAGTCAAAGCAAATCTTATAGGAACTGTTTTTTTGGTCGACATTGTGCTACCAGTGCCAAACCAACTGCCACAGAGAGCCACGCTGAAGAAATATGATGAACACAGAGCAAGGGGAAGACCAAGCAAGATATGGAGCGATACCATCAGGAGCAACCTAACAGAAATGAACACCAACTTGTACAATGCATTGAAAAAAAAACATCTCCCCAGACCTAGAGATGAATTCAGTTGCATCAAGTACCGATACCATAGCACTACGGACATCTCGAGAAGTGCACAGTCCCTATATTCAACATCCAGAGCAAAGTTCAAATACTGATGATGATAGTGCTGGAAGCTTCACACTGACGAGTGTAGTGTAGTGAGGTTATACACGTCATTGGCCTGGAATTATAATCACTGTGGTCTGTTGATCTTTTCCCCGCTGCTACTTAAAAGTTTTATCACCCACCAAAACAAATCACTTTTATTTAGCAAAGAGGTCATAACTGGGTTAGCAGTAGCAAATGCACACGTGTGTGGGTAGGAATTAAATTATAATTAATCTAAAAATAGAAAATGAATTAGAAAACCGTTCAATATCAAGAAAAAGATTTGACTAAAAATGGTACAGTGAAATTTGTTTCAACATCCTAGCAGAACCATTAGAGAAATTACCCTGTTTAAATGAAAGTGCAGATACAACCGTGAGCTTGAGGCAGTCAAACAGGCCTTGGGGCTATTCCAACATGAGCAATGAAAAACTGTGACGCAACTGTAATAATGGCCTAGATAACTCAGAGAATGAGCTGTGAGTGCTCTTTGGCCAACTGAATATATAATATATATATATATATATATATATATATATATATATATATATATATATATATATATATATATATATATATATATATCTTGAACATTAATATAAAATTTGCTTACATTAAAGCAAACTTTCAAAGTACTTTACCTAGGTTATAGTCGAAAAACCTTAAGAGAAAAGAAAGTAGTTCTCTAAACATTAAATACAGTTGTAAACACAATATGGAAATTAATTAACAGCAAAGTAAAAATGAATTCAAGAAATGGCAAAACCACAATAATACAGGATAGAAGTTTATTCCAAATCACTCAACCTGTTTCTGAAGACTGTGACGACGAGGACTTCTAGAAAGAGGGAAGGTAGGAGAGGTGGGTGAGACCCAGAATCAATTAAGCTGATATTAGAAATTGAAGGATGACATATGTAAAGTGATGATGACTGGCACATTTCCGTCTTTTCAGACCATAGTGTTATATTGTGCCATGAGGAGATACGGAAGTCACAGCCCATGGCAATGGCGAGTGTGACTAGCAAGACCCGCCTGTGTCAAAAAAAAGTCTTCCACAATGATAGCATGGAATTTCAGAACCATTGTTGTCAACATCTGCGTTCAGTCGGTACTGCCATCAACTGTTCTGGCCATAAGTCACGCGAGCATTAAAATCCCCAAGCATACAGAAGCCATCAGATTTACGAATTGCTTTCACTGCATGATCCAGTTCCTCATAAAGATAGAATCCTTTGCGTCCTCCGTTGACGTTAGAATTGGTGCGTATGCAGTAACAAGGGTAACAATCGTAGAGAGAATATTCTGTCGCTTCCTCCAGTTAGACTCTAAACTGATCCCAACAGTGAATTCTTTACTGCAAATCCCACTCCATACATCATGATTTCTTCCTGGCCTCTGCCTTTCCAGAAGAATGTAAAATTATTTTATCTAATGAACCCATCCTCTGTCAGTCGTGTTTCTTGTAAGCCAGCAATATCTATGTCATGTTTGTTGAGTTCCTCATCAATGATAGCTGTTTTCCTCAGATCACTAATGTTTTCCAGGTCGGTGGAAAAACCAGGACACATGGTTCTCCCGTTCCACGAGCCAAGTAAAAGGTTGAAGTTTTGTTTCTTTTTATTGCCTGGTGCATAGGTTTTTACAGATCTGCGATTTGGATTTTGTCCTAGCTCAAAGCATCCATTGAAGCATACAAGCTGTGACGGATCAACACCTTATTGGCTGGAGCTGCCCAGCTTGAGGCGGGCAGTAATTGATCGGGGACACTCGAAGATGTCTCCAACCGTCAGAGGCAACCCGTGGCGCCCCTGTCTACGCCAACTAGCCAACTAAAAGGACTTATGACAAGTAACTGCTGCCTCTCGATTTGTTTCCGAGACCAGTAAAGGCCAGAGATGAAGTTCGTCCTCTTCATGGCAGAAAGCCTGTGCGGTTTTGTAGAGACTAAATGTTTCCCATACATCATGATCTCTCTTTCGACCTGTTTGTTTACTCCAAAGAAAAGGTAACACCAGAACAAAGCAGGCTGCAGAAGCTGACGGATCACAAGAACAGTGCTGTGTCCGGCTGTCGGAGCTTCCCTCCTAGACCAGCTGCCAGCCAAGGCTAAGGGCCTGGTCTGCCCTGAACTGCCATAAAATAAAGTTTTCAGGCTGCATTTCCTCTTCCTAGGATAAGGCTTTTATCCTACCCAATGCGCTCCTCCGCCGGAAGCCGTTGGCACAATATGGGATGTCAGATTTGGTATACGCCGCCCAACATTTGGTGTTAACAGAAGACAGGTAGTACCGGCTACTGTTTGTTATACGGTAGCTCAGTCATATCTGACCAAGACCTGACAAGGATATGTAAAGTAAGAGTAGAAATAACAGAAGCCAACCGGCAAGAAAACACATGGAGATTGCAACAACAAAACAAAAAGCGGGCTAATCAGTGTTGCCTCCTTTGGATGTTTTACATCCAGATTTAGATGTTTTTCATTGTTTTCAGATGGCGTTTTTGACGTTTAGATGGTAGATGTCTTTCTATATATTTTTATTTGGAGCGAATTTATCAAATCTAACATAGGAAACAGAAGGAAATTTGACCTCTTAAATGCTATTTTGAAAATAAATTGTGGCCTGATAAGAGTAGGAAAAGGCTGTTCCACTTATCAGCCCCCTGATTGGGTATTAAAAGAAATTGGAACAGCTAAAGCACACCAGAGTCATTTTGGATCTGAAGCTTCAACTTCATCATCCAAGCTAAGTTTATCCTATGGATCTTGCAAGGCAGACTTCAGTAAAGATGAGGACATGATTCTATAGGGTAAGTCAAATCAATAGCTATGTAATTCGTGACTCTTTCCATTTGGATGTTTTTCCTAGATGTTTTACATGCAAATTTAGATGTTTTAAAATATTTTTTGACTCTGTTTTGGATGTTTTTTGTCAAAGAAAAGTGGTAACACTGGGGCTAATCCTCAGCAACACATGAAATATGTACAGGAGGAGCTGAAGGCCTGTGCGAGAGGATCGACTTCATTGCAGTGAATTTCTCTGTCCGTAGAGTGGCTGGTCATCCGCAGAGGAGTTGCTCAAATACGAACTTTAGGGTCCCAGCAACGACCCCGAGATTTCCACGAAACACCAGCACTAGCAAACCTAAAGACGGGGCACGAAATCAGACCAACAAAGCAGGAGGCCAGTGATTTCACCACTACGCCACAAAGACGAACTCGTGAAACAGTATTGTAGGAATAGGCTTTCAGATGGCATTTGCGTATCCTTTACAAGGTATTTACTCGGCAATTTTACTTTAAGTAGTTTGTCATTACCTCCGAACGATACTACTCTTGATACCAGCGCAAGCCACCCACAAAGGGTATCAAACCCGGCGCCCAACACTAAAACGACAGAAGCCGACCACAGCATTAAAAAGACTCCTAAATTATCTTATTAACACTATAGTGCGTTTCAAAATTCGTTTCCTCACACTATAACAAATATCGCGAAAACTTGTATGCGAATCAACAGATATGTTTGCAAAAAAAAGAGTAGACTCAAACGAGGCACATTCTGGATGGGTCGGGCCGAGGATGCCATCGAACATTTTTGCCACCTTACTGACATTAATTTTGAAAATGAATGGATAATTATGACTCCCTCTCCAAACATTAATATTACAGTCCCCATCACACTTGATGGAAGCTGTAGAGAGCAGATTCCTGGCATTGTTGACACTGTAGTCAGAACATTGATTGACGAAAACACAGATAAAGGTGATGCTGTAGTTTACACAGATGGGTCAGTCAGTAGGGACAAGCGAAGTGCATGGGCATTCACACACAGTAAGCTCAAGTGGGAAAACCATCAAGGAGATGAATGGCGCCTTTGCTGTTACAACAAGGAGCCTTACAATAGAAACTATAGCTGTAACAAGGGCTTTAGCATGGCTTGGTACTCAAAAGTACACACACGTATGCTTTCTTAGTGACTCGATGAATATGCTTAAAAACATCCAAGCTGGATTTATCAGGCAAGAATGGATTGAAACACTAAGCACTTCACAAATATCTACCCTAACCTTCATCTTTATGCCAGGCTATGTGGGTGTTCAAGGGAACGAGCGTGCAGACTATCTTGCTGACACTGCAGTTGCTATGGCTGGCCCAGTACTGGACAGAACTGATGTTATCAATGCCATGCGCTGCACTTGCCGTACCGAGAAGCACGCCAAAGGACATGACTCCGTATCCCTGTCTAGACTGATGGACATTGGGGTGCAGCCTGGAGCTGCAAGAAATAAACATTTCACTAAGAGGACAAGACGTTTCATTAACCAACACAGAACAGGCGTCATCTGTCGTTTTAAACTTATGAAGCTTTTGAGAAGGAGATCGGAGCACCTGTCCAGAGTGCTGATAATCCTTTCTCATCACTAATCACTATGACTAGGCCAAATTTATGGCCTGGTTATATTCAGCGCTCGCGGAAAAAAACCAGGGTGGGACTTCAAAATATAAAAAAAATTGCATCAAACGAGGCGTCGACTTTATAACCGAATAGCTTACTGGATTAGAGGGTGGCCTCGACTTCCGGGACGGACTCAAGTGGCGCTTCAGATGTACTGTGCTAGAACTTTATTTTTATAGACCAATCTGCATCCGGTGTATGTTGTTGCCAACATCATACGGTCCGTATTTACTTCCCAAGACATGTCTTGGAACATACTTTTTTTTCTGGATGGACCATGGATGGACAGATATACAAAGTCCGTTTTGATGCTGATTTGATTTCCAAGATCGGGTCGGTAGACAAACTGTTGGCCACTACGGTATCTGTCCTTCCGAAAGGACAACTAGATGTCGTTAATAAAGCAAGAAACGTTAATGCTGCGCCACAGATGTCTGTTAACAAACAACATCCTAATTAATGGCAGGCTGATAAAATGTTACAATATTTGAATACCGTAATGTAGATATTAAGGAATTTAAGCATTTGGGAGCAATTTTCACATACGACGAAAAACTGGACAGAGAAATTAGCTCGAGATGTGCCAAAGCTAATCAAGTAATGGGTCAACTATCTCCCCTGTTGACACACAAGCAGATGCCTCAGAGTGCTAAAGTGAATCTTATCATAACTATTTTTGGCCAACACTATCAATGCTAAACGTGGACACTTACATCCTCCAATGAACGTAAAATTGTGATAACAGAGATGAAATGCCTTAGAAGACCTGCAGGAGTTTCAAGGAAAGACAGAATACGAAATAATGAAATCAGATGAATGCTAGGAATAAAGCCAGTCTTACAGGTCATCAAATAACAGCAAATGAAATGGTTTGGACACCCAACAAAAATGCCCTGGTACTATCTGCCACAGCGAGCCACACCAAAACGTTACAACGGGTATAGAGCGAGTGGAAGACCTCGGAAAATATGGAGTGATGGCATTAAGAACAGCCTTACAGAAATGAACATCAGTCTTAATAGTGCTCTTGACAGAGCTCATCAACAAACATTACATCTCCCCCCGACACTTCAATGAGGTAAAAGGTGGAGGAGGAGGAGGAGAAGAAGAAGAAAAAGAAGAAGAAGAAGAAGAAGAAGAAGAAGAAGAAGAAGAAGAAGAAGAAGAAGAAGAAGAAGAAGAAGAAGAAGAAGAAGAAGAAGAAGAAGAAGAAGAAGAAGAAGAAGAAGAAGAAGAAGAAGAAGAAGAAGAAGAAGAAGACGAATGTAGATATTTAGAGTCATTTGATTGTGTTTCTCTTCGTCGTTCGACTGAAGTAGTCTAATTGTAACAATGCTAGTGTGTGTGTGTGTGTGTGTGTGTGTGTGTGTGTGTGTGTGTGTGTGTGTGTGTGTGTGTGTGTGTGTGTGTGTGTGTGTGTAAAGATTACATAAACTGTTTTTGATTCTAATTGTTTTTAAAACCCTCATTTATTGAGGAGCCGCCGTCTTGTAGCGGCTAGACGCATTGCCTGCAGGCCAGAAATTGTAGGTTTGTCATTATCTTCATCATTATCATCCTTATCGTCATCATCTTTGTCCTCGCCTTTAATTTTTCCCCCTTCTCCCCCTTCTTCTTCTTCTTCTTCTTCTTCTTCTTCTTCTTCTTCTTCTTCTTCTTCTTCTTCTTCTTCTTCATCTTCTTCTTCTTCTTCTTCTTCTTCTTCTTCTTCTTCTTCTTCTTCTTCTTCTTCTTCTTCTTCTTCTTCTTCTTTTTCTTCTTCTTCTTCTTCTTCTTCTTCTTCTTCTTTTCTCTCCCCCCCCCCCCCACGTATCCTCGTCTCCTGTTCTCAATTAGGATTACAATTTTACAATACCCATTATATCGATGATTTTTGTCTGAAATTTCTGATTACACTTAAAATCCACATTGTTCTGGGATCTGTTATTAAATCCTGTATGCTATTCGCCAGGTGAATTGATTTTCTGCACCAATGATTTTATTCTCATGAACTTACTTAGTTCATTAGGCGTGTGAGTTTTTTTTTTTTTTTTCATTTCGACAATTTTGTGTCGTCCTCCTGCTCAAGAAAATTATTATTGATTGTTTATTGATATTGTTTATAGTTGCTGCTGCAGCTGTTTGCTGGTCGTCGGTGAAAGTACTAACACCTACATCGATGTACTTTGACAAATCTCGCTGTCTGCACATGTCATAGGTGTATGTACAAGTGTGTCTATTTATGTTGCGTACTTCTACTATAGCGTGTGAGTGCATGAGAGAGAGAGAGAGAGAGAGAGAGAGAGAGAGAGAGAGAGAGAGAGATACTATATACAGGTGTGTATGTTTATACTTGGGTACTGCTATTGTGGCGTGTGTGAGAGCGGGTATATGTGTGTACGTCTGTTTGTGTGTATGAGAGAGAGAGAGAGAGAGAGAGAGAGAGAGAGAGAGAGAGAGAGAGAGAGAGAGAGAGAGAGAGAGAGAGAGAGAGACTAGGTACAGATGTGCATGTTTATACTTTCATACTTTTATTGTGGCGTGTGTGAGAGCGGATGTTTGTATGTGTGTATGTGAATCCTCCTCCTCCCCCCCCCCTCCCCAAATATGCGGATGTTGTTGGCAATGAAAGATCTGACAGATTAGCCGGTTCTGCTTGTTGCAGATGGCCGGCCAATGTTTCGCGCCGACATTGTTAATTCCCTTAGAAAGAAAAGACGATCAGACACAACCTGACACTTATTTCCACGAACGAATTTGCTACCATTTCTGATTCAGGTTTATATGTTATTTCATCTCGTTATGAAGATAGCATGTTTGTCAATTGTAGCCAGTAGAACGTGTCGCCATTGTGACGGCAAATACCATGATCATTGGATGTGTCATCATGTGTACCCTTGCAGCTCTTGAGAATGATAGTCACCGTGGCGAAATGATTCAATTGTTTGCATAGCGCTCTAAAGACTTTTTAAGTTCGTTTACTTATTGGGTGCGCTCGAGCGGGGGTATTGATGTTTCCTGTGTGTCATCGCTGAAGCTACGTAGTTCATGCCTCGTGCGACATTCTAGAAGGTGACCAGCCGCCCTGCTGAGTGAGACCCAGGCAAGTGGGATACAGTCAGTTATAGCTATGTTCCTAGGGCACTGGAGCAGGCTACAAGTGCGCATGTCAGGAAACTCTTAGTGCTAGACGTGAGAGCTTGGAGGCCAAAGGTTCTATAGGAAATGGAGTCGAGAGACATTCAGGCAGGAATTCAGGATTTGGATAGTTCTGACAATATTCCTGAGGAAGACGACGTGACTATATTTGAATAAATATTTGAGTTCGTACATAAATAAATAAAGGTTTTTGTGTCTAGAAACAAAAATTATAACACCCCCCCCCCCCCCATCAATTCTTAATATCTCTCATGTTCACTGAGAAAGTCATTTTTGGCCTCCGGTTTAATTTAAAAGTCTTTTTTTTTTTTAAGTATTAATATATGTAGTCCTTCCAGGCAGAATGGTTAGCGAAGGTATTTTACAATAATCCACGGACCCAGGCTTGATGTTTAGAAAACAATTATATACGAACATTCTGGCGGCTGTGGAACAGCAGTACGAGAGTAGATCTTGCATGAGACAGGCGATCGCAGCGGCTTATGTCTACACTGCCAGGAGTGGGCACTGTCCACTGCTGCCAGCTTTCACTGTGACCGCACCCAAAACAAGATAATAATTTCCAGTCAAAATTCTTTACCGCGCCCATTGACTCTACAAGGCCTTGAACGCTTGCTCTTGTCAGGCTAGAAGCAGTGTGTCTGGCGCCTCTACCTCCACCCTCATTAACCGACCTCATTGATCATTCAGAGATACAAGGAGGCAAACTAGTTTGAACGACACCGACAATAACAGTTGCGTTTGTTTGTTTGTTTCAGTATCCAGAAGCCATGAGTTGTTAACCCTTAGGCTCGGTATTATGGATATCGCAACCTTTCGGCCTTGATTCCATTGTAAATACGAGCAGGACTCGAAGAGTCTTTCCCAATTCAGGCCCATCTCGCTGTTGAATGTCGAGGGTAAGATATTCTTCTCGGTCATGGCTCGCTGGCTCACACAGTATCTGATGGCTAACAAGTACATAGATACGAGTGTTCAGAAGGGTGGTATTCCGGGCGTTTCTGGGTGCCTTGAACACGCGACCATGATTTGGGAGGCTATTCAGAGAGCCAAGCATGAGAGACCTCAATTGCACTTGATTTTGTTGGACTTGGCCAACGCCAACGGGGCAGTCCCCCATAGGCTACTGTGGCGAGCCCTTTGCATGTTCCACGTACCGGCACAGGTCAATGATATGATCGAGCAATATTTCTCTAAGTTCGCTTTGCGCTTCTCTACCTCGACGTTTACCACGAGGTGGACTGAGCTACAGATTGGGATAGCTATGGGGTGTACGATCTCACCAAAACTGTTTGTCATGGCCATGCAGATCATGTTAGACGGGGCGGCCGGCTACGGACTGGGCCTTCAAATAGGGGATCACTGGTTGCCGCCACTACGCGCATTTATGGATGACACGACTATTATAACGGGCCGCGAGGAGTCTGCCCGCACGATCCTGGGAAGTTTTGACGCGGTGGTCCAATGGAGCGGTATGCAGTTCAAACCGCAGAAGTCGAGGAGTCTGTCAATCCTTAAGGGTCGAGTGGCGGCAACCAGTTTTACTGTGGCAAGGAACAAGATCCCCACGGTTCTGGAGGAACCGGTGAAGAGCTTCGGTCGCGTTTACGATTCGAAGTTATCTGATAGAGCGGAGGTCCGGCGAATACACGAGTCACTGGCTACAGGCCTGCTCGCGATTGAGCGTTGCAGGCTGATCGGGAAATTCAAGGTATGGTGTCTCCAATTCATGTTGATTCCGAAGCTCCTATGGCCACTGTTAGTCTACGAGGTGACGATGACTGCAGTGGAAACCATGGAGAGGAAAATCAACACAGCCTTGAGAAAGTGGATTGGTGCACCGCCTTGTCTGACCGACGTGGCTCTGTATTGCAAGCAGGCTAAGCTGGTTCTCCCGTTGAAATCGATAACCGAAGAGTTTAAAGTTGGCAAAGTAAGACTCGCCATGCTCTTGCGAGAGTCTTCAGACCCAAATGTCATCACTGTCCAGCCCGCTCTCAGGACTGGGCAGAAGTGGAGAGTCCTCGATGCGATAGAATCTGCGCAGAACGCACTAAAATTGAGAGAGATAATGGGAAACACTCAAACCGACCGTCGAGGCCTAGGGCACGGGAAGGTCAATTGGTGGTCAAAGGCCTCAGCCAAAGAACGCCGAGACATGGTGATACCACAGGTGAGGGGCAACGAAGACGAGGTTCGTTTCCAGAAAGCATCCCAGCAGTCGCAGCAATCGCAGCAGGGCCATTGGGTCAGCCTGGAGAGCGCATTGCCAAGAATACTCACATGGGGTGAGATCTGGCGAATGACCCCGTTGCGACTGAGCTTTATCGTTCGTTCGGCGTACCATGTATTACCGTCCGGTGTTAACATGGTTAAATGGTCTGCGACTAACGATCCGATTTGCCCGTTGTGTAAATCGAAGCAGACTCTTGAGCACGTCCTGTCCGCGTGCAGGAAAGCCCTAGGCCAAGGCAGATATACCTGGCGACACAACAAGGTGCTAAAAGAGTTAGCAGCCGTTGTTGACCAGGCTAGAATGAGGGCTAACGCTAGAGCCAGTTCTACCATCGTCCCCATTCGTTTCCTCAAGGCTGGGCAGATTCAAAAAGGTAAGGTCAACCGAAACGCTCCATCTGTGTTAGACTCTGCGAGAGACTGGTTACTGGCGGTTGATCTGCCAGGCCATGAAAGGTACCCCGAGTTAATCCGGAAGACCAGCCTGCGACCTGACATAGTTCTCCACTCTGCGGAGAAACGGCAGCTCATCCTGATTGAACTGACCGTCCCGTACGAGTCGCGTTTGGACGAAAATCATCTGTACAAGCTCGAGAAATACAGTGATTTAGCAGCCGGTCTGAGGAGATACGAGGCGTACACGGTACGCGTCTTTGCCGTCGAAGTGGGAGCGAGAGGTCTCGTCTCCACTTCACTGTACAATGTGATTAAAGAACTAGGATTGCGCGGTAATGAACGGAAACGAACACTTAAAAAACTGATCGAGGTAGCCGAGAGGGCCTCGAGCTGGCTTTGGACGCAACGAAACAACGTAGGGGACGGGCCTCGGTGAGCTGGTCCGGGTTTCTAGTGGAAAAGGGTTTCTCACCCCTTGAAAATCCATCGTGTCCGAATTGTCTGCCAGTGTCTCTCTGCCACCTGCTAACAAAAGTCCAACATGTGTCCGGTAAACCAATCGTAAGCTTGTCGCTCGGTCGTCCAAGTATGCTGACTGTTCTAATTAGGCTACCGCGGCGGCTTCTTATCTCACAGTACCTTCTGCAAAACCACCAAGTCGTCTTGTCCCTATCCGAAAGAAAAACACCATCCGGTAATTTCGTGCAGCAGGGTACCAGCCCTGAGCTTCATGAACTCAGGTGGGCCCACCTCTGAAAACGTCTAGGAGATCGTGGGCCGAAACGTTTGTCGACGAGGATAACTTCTACTGATGACTGGTAGATCCCTGCTGTACTTGCTCCCTGTGAGTTTATTCCTAAATACCGTTAATCTGCGGCGACCGTGGCTAAGGCGTTGCGAGTCCGACTCGTGAGCCAGCATGCCGCGATCGAAATCCACTGCAGGCTGCGTGGATTTTTATCGTGGTATGGGACGTCGCAGGTCGACCCAGCCTAAAATGGGTACCAGGATGGGCTGTCCTGGGAAAGTTAAGACAGCCAGCGTAATGCTGACCACATTACCCACAGAGTGCTGATGGTCTGTAAAAATATGGGACGCTCTGCCCATATGCCCGATGCGCCGAAAGGCGTGAAAAGGGATCTTTACTTTACTTTACTTTACTTACCGTTAATCTGGGAGAAATGAGGCTTTTCTGCCTACCCCCGGGAGTGAACCCGGACCACAAGGAGTTCGTCACCCGCTCACCGCGCAATCCGGTTTAGCCAACTACGCTAGAGAGACGGGCGATAACAATTACGTAAAGTATGTCAACATCCTTGACTAGATTTCGCTGCACTCAAAAGGAAACCTGTTTGTGCTCAGTCTACATTGATGATGAAAACAGAATTCTTATCTGGAAGACATCATCATTTACACTGAAGGAAAAGAAAAGCAGAAAATAAGAATAGAAGTATAATGACAATAACTAGATAACCAAACTAAAACTATGACATTCGATAGCTCTGTTTTGTTAATATTGTATTGCTAATATTGTATTGCTAATAGGCTACCGCAGCGACTAGAAATAAACTTCGAACCTCACAGAACCTGAAGCATAGTCACCAATTCGTCTTGTCCCTGTCCGAGAACATCCAGTAATACGTGCAGCAGGAGCAGATCAAGCCTGAGCTGCATGAACTCAGGTGGGCCCACCCTCTGAGATTGTCTAGAAGCTCGTGGGCCGAAACAATTGAGGACGAAGGGATCACTTCTACTAATGATTGGTAGACTCCTGCAGTACATGCTCCCCTGTGGAGTTTCTTATTATTATTATTGTCACTGGGTCACCAGTCTTCTGTTGACTGATCAGGCGTTTCCATGTCTGGCCATGAAATATGATGTACTTGTTTTTGTATTTGCAAACCTCTCAGTGGAGATTTTGGATCCGGGTCTTTCTTAGTCTGTTCCCTTGTACCAAACCAGTAGAAGGGTTCTACTTAACAGTCAACTGGGAAGATGGTTTCGACTAGTAATCGATATCAGGCTAGGAGTTAAGAGATTACTTGTTTGAAATCAACGAACTTTAATTAACCATAAATGTTGGCTGAGTGGTTCATGTTAAAGTTTCGAGTTACTTTCTCCAACGATTATGTGGCAGTACTTCTGGTTGTAATAATCGCGCTCGCTTTCTTGTTTAAAAACGGCATTTATTGAGCGCTTTCATCCGACAGAAATCGTGAAGACCAACTATGTAATTGCTCTATTACACTTTGACAATCACTGTAAACTATAGACCTCGCAACTCTAGACGTTACAGAGCTGTCAAAAGTAGTTAGGTATTTAAAAACTTAATTTCGGAAGAAAACGCATACACACACGCACACAAGAACATATACACACAGTAGAAGGGTGGAAAAAAAGATTTTAAAGAAAGCAGAGGTGTCGACAATGGGAAAAAATTACTAGAGTGGAAGGAAAGGGCGGGGGGGGGGGCGGGGAGGTAGGCTTTCGTTGCTTTAAACGTGTTCTGGAAGCAGGAAAAATCATATTTCAGTGCGTAGTAATAATCACAGATATGTACTTAACTAGTTAGTTGCATGTCCTTTACTCTTTACAGGACGCTGTAAAACCAACAACATTAGGGTAAAAGTGGGGGGGGGGGGGGGTGGGGGCTTTTCGTGATTTCACTATGCAAATCTACATTGAGTAGTTTGCCATTGCTCTCTCAACGATCGTTTTTCGATACCACTGTCAAAATCAACGCTATGCAGTCTGCTGCCAAGTCACCCGCAGCTGGGATCGAACCTGACATCTTGGAATTATGAAGCATGTTCTCAACGCATTAGCCATAGATGTAGACACATATATTGCACAATTGATTGACAGCCTAGAAGACTCGGTTGTATCTGGTATAGCTCTTCTGTACAGAATGACGTCAACATGTAACCAAGCTACAACAATGAATCCTTTCTACCAAATACACTAGTCCCGGAAGCCGCGGTAATGTTGTGGTTAGACTCTCGTCTGTCCGCCTTAAGGCCTGTCTGTCTAAATACCTAACGTGAGTGACTGTTGTTTACTTCTCGTCCTGTTTAGGACGAAATTTTTCGTTATTTGAAGCCCTACTCTGGCTCTTGCCAGGGGCTGCAATATAGCCTGGTCATAAATATGGCCGAAAGGTTGAACGCGGTTTCTGGGACCTCTCCACGGTGATCCTCACCCGCATGGTGGCACATTGTGTCATCGGGTGTTTATCGCTTGTGTGATGTCCTGATGTGGTAGAAAGTCAGTCAGTCAGTCAAATACCTAACGTTCAAATCCTCTTAGATGCGAATTTTGCCTTAATTATTTATACTCACTGTTGATATGTTCATCGCACACTGGACGCGAACATAAGTGCTTCGATCCCCCCTGAGCATGTCTGCATGTGTTTTTTAGACTAACAACTTCCATTCTCTTCTGGCTGATGTAACGACGGTTGGCTCTCGCGTAGTTTTCCTGTGTCACGGCTCCAACTGGTTCACCCAGGGTATGCAGTCTACCACGAAACTGAAAGCCTCACAGCAAATAGTCTCGCGTATAACATCGATGATGTATCTCCTGTCTATAGATGTCCCATTTCTGATAATCGCACTGCCAGTCAGAGCATCTGCTCTCTCATTGCCTTTCACACCAGTATCCCTGAGACCAGAAAGGAAAAAAAATGTTCAGATGAGAAATTTTTTTTATTGAATTAAAATGAAGTGTATATACAAACATAAATTTACAGAGAGAGAGAGAGAGAGAGAGAGAGAGAGAGAGAGAGAGAGAGAGAGAGAGAGAGAGAGAGAGAGAGAGGTCCTACACAATGGTGGTTAGTAGTGGATCCGTTCACCACCCTCACACAGTTTCGGGGGGGGGGGGGGAGGGGTGCCCCTTATAGTTTTTATTTGAGGATGTTATGGGCCTGAGCCCACTAGGTTCTTGCGGGAGGTGGTGGTGGGGGGGGGGGTGGGGTAGGTAATAAATAAAGAGTGCGAGGAAGACTGGTAGACGTTGGAGGGGGGGGGGGAGGGACTGCAATTGAGGAACATAGAAAGCAAGTGATTGACGTTCAAACCCCACTAGGACATCACACCGCGTCTGTGACACAAAGTGTCCCCATTCGGATAAGGATCGCCCGGGAACAAGTCCCACAAACCCCGTTCAACCCATAAGTTGGGTTATATGAGGGCCCACGACGACAGCCATTGTGTGGCTTTAAAACAAAGAATAACAACGATTAACTGACAATCGGCATTTTCTCGAAGCGGCCACTTAGTTGACGATTGGTCTCATCTTCAGAAATAACACCTGATCAACAAAAAAAAAAAAATTACCACTGCTGAATTGCGGCCATTATCTCGTTTGAGGTTATAAAACACTGGTTAGCCACAGTTTCTACCCAAGCTTCACTCTGATTTTTTAAAACAACGAATGCTTTATGATGGTTTTTAATAAATAGTTGTAGTATGTTTAAACTAAGGCTTGGCGAGGTTTTTTATATAGTACCATATATATATAAACATGTAAATAGCTAAAGCGTTATTTATAAGGTATGTTTCGTATATACGCACACAAATAAGTTATTGGAATCATACATTTGAGGATTACGAGTTGCCGTTTAATATTAAACTCCAGTCGTAATGTTAATACAGTGGTGATTTATAATATAATACATAACTGTGTGTTAATACAGTGGTGATTTATAATATAATACATAACTGTATGTTAATACAGTGCTGATTTATAGTATAATACATAACTGTATGTTAATACAGTGGTGGTGATTTATAATATAATACATAACTGTATGTTAATACAGTGGTGATTTATAATATAATACATAACTGTATGTTAATACAGTGCTGATTTATAGTATAATACATAACTGTATGTTAATACAGTGGTGGTGATTTATAATATAATACATAACTGTATGTTAATACAGTGGTGATTTATAATATAATACATAACTGTATGTTAATACAGAGGTTTGTCTATTTATAATATAATACATAACTGTATGTTAATACAGTGGTGGTGATTTATAATATAATACATAACTGTATGTTAATACAGTGGTGATTTATAATATAATACATTACTGTATGTTAATACAGTGGTGATTTATAATATAATACATAACTGTATGTTAATACAGTGGTGATTTATAATATAATACATAACTGTATGTTAATACAGTGGTGGGGATTTATAATATAATACAAAACTGTATGTTAATACAGTGGTGATTTATAATATAATACATAACTGTATGTTAATACAGAAGTTTGTCGATTTATAATATAATACATAACTGTATGTCAATACAGTGATGATTTATGATATAATACATAATTTTATGTTAATACAGTGGTAATTTATTATATAATTATATTTTAATGTAGTCGTAATTTAGTATACAAAGTTCAATTCTAAGTTATTTCTATTATTTAAAAAAAATATATGATGATTTTTATATAATTTATATGTACGTTAATACGATGATGATTTAATTATATAATATATAGTTGTAATTTAATACAGTGATGATTTATACAATATATAAAGTTATTTGCGCATCCTTTACAGGACGTTGCAGAACCAGCCCCAGCAGCCCCTGGATGTTGTGTGGTTTCTCTAGGCAAATTTACGTCCAGTAGTTTGCCACTGCTTCCCGGACGGTCGGTCCCCTGATACCACTGTCGAAACAAACGCAAAGCGCATGGCCCGCAGTTGGGATCGAACCCGGTACCCCGGCATTACGAAGCGTTTGCATCGACTTAGCCACAGAGCCGACTATACAATATATAACTGAACGTTAATACAGTGGTGATTTATTATATAATATATAATTATATGTTAATAAAGTGGTGGTATATTATATTATATATAATTGTACGTTAATACAGGGGTGATTATATAATATATAATTCTGCGTTACTACAACAGTTATATATTATATAATACATAATTGTACGTTATTACAGTAGTGATTTATTATATAATATATAAGTTCGCGTTACTAAGGCGATTATTTATTATATAATATATACAATGTGCTGATACAGTTGGGATATTTTTTTTTTTTAAATATATAAATGTGCTTTACTACAGTGGAGATTTATTATATGATATTTAATTAGGCTGTAATAGTGGTGAGATGCACATCGGAGTAAACTGGACAAACTAAAGCTAGTAGGGACAATATGTTTTAATCACTCTTATATTTATTCAAGTCTCATCAGTTCGTGGATATAATTATAACGGCCGACGAGGTATAAGGACGATAACACCACTTCACTATCAGATATAAGGGTTGAGAACGTAGCTTCACTATCAGATAAAAGGTTTGAGAACGTAGCTTCACTTTCACATAAAAGGGTTGAGAACGTAGCTTCACTATCACATATACAGAACACAGCTTCACGATCAAATATAAGGGCTGAGAACGTAGCTTCACTATCACATGTAAGGGTTAAGAACGTAGCTTCACTATAACATATAAGGGCTGAGAACGTAGCTTCACTCTCACATATAAGTGCTGAGAACGTAGCTTCACTATCACATATAAGGGCTGAGAACGTAGCTTCACTATCACATATAAGGGCTGAGAACGTAGCTTCACTATCACATATAAGGGCTGAGAACGTAGCTTCACTATCACATATAAGTGCTGAGAACGTAGCTTCACTATCACATATAAGGGCTGAGAACGTAGCTTCACTATCACATATAAGGGCTGAGAACGTAGCTTCACTGTCACATATAATGGTTAAGAACGTAGCTTCACTATAACATATAGGGGCTGAGAACGTAGCTTCACTATCACATATAAGGGCTGAGAATGTAGCTTCACTATCACATATAAGGGCTGAGAATGTAGCTTCACTATCACATATAAGTGCTGAGAACGTAGCTTCACTATCACATATAAGGGCTGAGAACGTAGCTTCACTATCACATATAAGTGCTGAGAACGTAGCTTCACTATCACATATAAGGGCTGAGAATGTAGCTTCACTATCACATATAAGGGCTGAGAACGTAGCTTCACTATCACATATAAGGGCTGAGAACGTAGCTTCACTATCACATATAAGTGCTGAGAACGTAGCTTCACTATCACATATAAGGGCTGAGAACGTAGCTTCACTATCACATGTAAGGGTTAAGAACGTAGCTTTATATAACATATAAGGGCTGAGAACGTAGCTTCACTCTCACATATAAGTGCTGAGAACGTAGCTTCACTATCACATATAATGGCTGAGAACGTAGCTTCACTATCACATATAAGGGCTGAGAACGTAGCTTCACTATCACATATAAGGGCTTAGAACGTAGCTTCACTATCACATATAAGTGCTGAGAACGTAGCTTCACTATCACATATAAGGGCTGAGAACGTAGCTTCACTATCACATATAAGGGCTGAGAACGTAGCTTCACTGTCACATATAATGGTTAAGAACGTAGCTTCACTATAACATATAGGGGCTGAGAACGTAGCTTCACTATCACATATAAGGGCTGAGAATGTAGCTTCACTATCACATATAAGGGCTGAGAATGTAGCTTCACTATCACATATAAGTGCTGAGAACGTAGCTTCACTATCACATATAAGGGCTGAGAACGTAGCTTCACTATCACATATAAGTGCTGAGAACGTAGCTTCACTATCACATATAAGGGCTGAGAATGTAGCTTCACTATCACATATAAGGGCTGAGAACGTAGCTTCACTATCACATATAAGGGCTGAGAACGTAGCTTCACTATCACATATAAGTGCTGAGAACGTAGCTTCACTATCACATATAAGGGCTGAGAACGTAGCTTCACTATCACATATAAGTGCTGAGAACGTAGCTTCACTATCACATATAAGGGCTGAGAATGTAGCTTCACTATCACATATAAGGGCTGAGAACGTAGCTTCACTATCACATATAAGTGCTGAGAACGTAGCTTCACTATCACATATAAGGGCTGAGAACGTAGCTTCACTGTCACATATAAGGGTTAAGAACGTAGCTTCACTATCACATATAAGGGCTGAGAATGTAGCTTCACTATCACATATAAGGGCTGAGAATGTAGCTTCACTATCACATATAAGGGCTGAGAATGTAGCTTCACTATCACATATAAGGGCTGAGAATGTAGCTTCACTATCACATATAAGTGCTGAGAACGTAGCTTCACTATCACATATAAGTGCTGAGAACGTAGCTTCACTATCACATATAAGGGCTGAGAATGTAGCTTCACTATCACATATAAGTGCTGAGAACGTAGCTTCACTATCACATATAAGGGCTGAGAACGTAGCTTCACTATCACATATAAGGGCTGAGAATGTAGCTTCACTATCACATATAAGTGCTGAGAACGTAGCTTCACTATCACATATAAGTGCTTAGAACGTAGCTTCACTATCACATATAAGTGCTGAGAACGTAGCTTCACTATCACATATAAGTGCTGAGAACGTAGCTTCACTATCACATATAAGGGCTGAGAATGTAGCTTCACTGTCACATATAAGGGATGAGAACGTAGCTTCACTATCACATATAAGTGCTGAGAACGTAGCTTCACTATCACATATAAGTGCTGAAAACGTAGCTTCACTATCACATATAAGGGCTGAGAACGTAGCTTCACTGTCACATATAAGGGTTAAGAACGTAGCTTCACTATCACATATAAGGGCTGAGAATGTAGCTTCACTATCACATATAAGGGCTGAGAATGTAGCTTCACTATCACATATAAGGGCTGAGAATGTAGCTTCACTATCACATAAAAGGGATGAGAATGTAGCTTCACTATCACATATAAGTGCTGAGAACGTAGCTTCACTATCACATATAAGTGCTGAGAACGTAGCTTCACTATCACATATAAGGGCTGAGAATGTAGCTTCACTATCACATATAAGTGCTGAGAACGTAGCTTCACTATCACATATAAGGGCTGAGAACGTAGCTTCACTATCACATATAAGGGCTGAGAATGTAGCTTCACTATCACATATAAGTGCTGAGAACGTAGCTTCACTATCACATATAAGTGCTGAGAACGTAGCTTCACTATCACATATAAGTGCTGAGAACGTAGCTTCACTATCACATATAAGTGCTGAGAACGTAGCTTCACTATCACATATAAGGGCTGAGAATGTAGCTTCACTGTCACATATAAGGGCTGAGAACGTAGCTTCACTATCACATATAAGTGCTGAGAACGTAGCTTCACTATCACATATAAGTGCTGAGAACGTAGCTTCACTATCACATATAAGTGCTGAGAACGTAGCTTCACTATCACATATAAGGGCTGAGAATGTAGCTTCACTGTCACATATAAGGGCTGAGAATGTAGCTTCACTATCACATATAAGGGCTGAGAACGTAGCTTCACTATCACATATAAGTGCTGAGAATGTAGCTTCACTATCACATATAAGGGCTGAGAATGTAGCTTCACTATCACATATAAGGGCTGAGAATGTAGCTTCACTATCACATATAAGGGTTAAGAACGTAGCTTCACTATCACATATAAGGGCTGAGAACGTAGCTTCACTATCACATATAAGGGTTGAGAGTACAGCAACACTATCAGGTACAAGGGGTTGAGAACACAGCTTCACCATTAGGTAAACGGGTTGAGAACACAGCTTTAACATCAGTTATAAGGGTTGAGAACACAGCTTCAATATCAGGTATAAGGACTGAGAACCTAACTTCACTATCAGTTATAAGGGTTGAGAACACAGCTTCAATATCAGGTATAAGAACTGAGAACCTAACTTCACTATCAGGTATAAGGGTTGAGAACACAGCTTCAATATGAGACAACTGACGCAATGCATTTACTGTATATATCAGTCGTCTGCAACGTGAGGTTAAAAAATGGGGGGGGGGGGGAGTTCCAAAGGGCAGTCAACCAGTTCTGAAAATTAGTACACTTGTACCTGATATAATCCATTATGCTAACCCCTTTTTTTTTTTTTTTTTTTTTTTTTTTTTTAGTTTAATTATAATAAAATATGTTCTAAACAACATACAAAACAAAAAGCCAAGAAACATGTTTGTACATCTACCGTTAAAAAATATAATTAATGTATCTACATACGCATTTCATTATAGATTAAGAAAACATTTCTCCACTTTTATTTAAAAAAAACTTGTGTTCTGTTTTGAGGTTGTGATACTCAAGGGGTCGTTAGCTGAAAAGTGTTGGATGTCACTTATGTATACTAATTAAATGTTCAGATAGCAGGCTCAGAAATCAAATCTAGTAGTTTCCATAAAAGATTTGCTGAGACCGTGTTGCACTTAATGTCCGTAATGCTACAATCCGTTGTAAAAATCCTGTCCAACTTTTAAAAATCTATAATTCAGTAACATTTTGGTGTAAGTTGTTAAAAATCTGGCGTGTAGCCTGTTAATTATCAATTCTTTGTGGAAATGCTTTTTTTTTTCAATCAAACATCTAATTTTTGCCTTACTTACGGTATGTGAAAAAACAGACACCGATTCAAAGCAAAAAGTCAGCAGGCTTTCATTGAAATAAGTACCAGCAATTTCTAAAAACAACAAATTGCACCCGTGTCATGGGCGTTTTACTCTCAGACGTCATCTCCAGCATTAGTTTCCCATGAGTTGTGGGTTTTACATCGTATGCTGGATAAGCTATCAAAATAATCATCACGCATGGCTGCGCATGTGAAATGATTTGTAGACAATTTCCATGCCTGTGTCAATCACTGTATATTCTATTTATAGGGGTACACAAATTATTACTTATTCAAAGATTAAAAAAATATATACTTCCCGTCCTTTTTAGGATGAAATTTTTCGTTATTTGAAGCCCTACTCTGGCTTTTGCCAGGGGCCGCAATATAGCCTGTCCATAAATATGGCCTAAAGGCTGAACGCTGTTCCTGGGACCTCTCCACTGTGATCCTCACCCACATGGTGGCACATTGTGTCATCGGGTGTTTATCGCTTGTGTGATGTCCTGGTGGGGTAGAAAGTCAGACAGTCAGTCAGGAAAATAGCATCTGTGCAATTGTAAATTATGAACTCGTAAGGGCAGGAGAATTTTAAGACCACTTGCAAAAATGCCGTTGATTCGTACCGGAGTTTTAGAGATATGTGTTAAATTGTGAGAGCACGACTTCTGAGACGTACTAAAAGGGGGTGGGGTGTGTCTCTGTGGCCAAACCGTTTGCCTCACTTCTATAGGTCGTGAATTCGTTTCACGGCGGCGCCATTCAGTTCACGCATGCACGATTTACGGAGATCCCTGAGGATCGTCACCGGAGCTACGGAGGCCATGCTGTGGGCTTTTTTCACTTTTACCTTTACCTGAAACGCACTATAGTAAGTGATGGACCATTTTCAGGCTACTAGCGCATCCAGCATATGATGCTTTCCTGACATGTTTATAGACCAATCGGTACCCGACCCACGATGTGGTCAACATTTCGACGACCGCCTTTCCTTCCCAGGAAGCTACTTGGTATCCAGTTAAAGCTGGGTAGACCTGGAAGCCAAGGGCATCCCCCCCCCTCCCCCTTTTTCACATATCCATCAGGTACAGAATCGAACGCACGTGCTAGTTAAGCTACGTTCTCTACCCTTATATTATCACTATCAGGTTCAAGGGTAGAGATCGTAGCTTTACTATCAGGTTCAAGGGTAGAGATCGTAGCTTTACTATCAGGTTTAAGGGTAGAGATCGTAGCTTCACTATCAGGTTCAAGGGTAGAGATCGTAGCTTCACTATCGGGTTCAAGGGTAGAGATCGTAGCTTTACTATCAGGTTCAAGGGTAGAGATCGTAGCTTTACTGTCAGGTTCAAGGGTAGAGATCGTAGCTTCACTATCAGGTTCAAGGGTAGAGATCGTAGCTTCACTATCAGGTTCAAGGGTAGAGATCGTAGCTTCACTATCAGGTTCAAGGGTAGAGATCGTAGCTTCACTATCAGGTTCAAGGGTAGAGGTCGTGGCTTCACTATCAGATTCAAGGGTAGAGATCGTAGCTTTACTGTCAGGTTCAAGGGTAGAGATCGTGGCTTCACTATCAGATTCAAGGGTAGAGATCGTGGCTTCACTATCAGATTCAAGGGTAGAGATCGTAGCTTTACTGTCAGGTTCAAGGGTAGAGATCGTGGCTTCACTATCAGATTCAAGGGTAGAGATCGTGGCTTCACTATCAGATTCAAGGGTAGAGATCGTAGCTTTACTATCAGGTTCAAGGGTAGAGATCGTAGCTTCACTATCAGGTTCAAGGGTAGAGATCGTAGCTTTACTATCAGGTTCAAGGGTAGAGATCGTAGCTTTACTGTCAGGTTCAAGGGTAGAGATCGTAACTTTACTATCAGGTTCAAGGGTAGAGATCGTAGCTTCACTATCGGGTTCAAGGGTAGAGATCGTAGCTTTACTATCAGGTTCAAGGGTAGAGATCGTAGCTTCACTATCAGGTTCAAGGGTAGAGATCGTAGCTTTGCTATCAGGTTCAAGGGTAGAGATCGTAGCTTCACTATCAGGTTCAAGGGTAGAGATCGTAGCGTTACTATCAGGTTCAAGGGTAGAGATCGTAGCTTCACTGTCAGGTTCAAGGGTAGAGATCGTAGCTTCACTATCAGGTTCAAGGGTAGAGATCGTAGCTTCACTATCAGGTTCAAGGGTAGAGATCGTAGCTTCACTATCAGATTCAAGGGTAGAGATCGTAGCTTCACTATCAGGTTCAAGGGTAGAGATCGTAGCTTTACTATCGGGTTCAAGGGTAGAGATCGTAGCTTCACTACCAGGTTCAAGGGTAGAGATCGTAGATTCACTATCGGGTTCAAGGGTAGAGATCGTAGCTTCACTACCAGGTTCAAGGGTAGAGATCGTAGATTCACTATCGGGTTCAAGGGTAGAGATCGTAGCTTCACTATCAGGTTCAAGGGTAGAGATCGTAGCTTCACTATCAGGTTCAAGGGTAGAGATCGTAGCTTTACTATCAGGTTCAAGGGTAGAGATCGTAGCTTTACTATCAGGTTCAAGGGTAGAGATCGTAGCTTCACTATCAGGTTCAAGGGTACAGATCGTAACTTCACTATCAGGTTCAAGGGTAGAGATCGTAGCTTCACTATCAGGTTCAAGGGTAGAGATCGTAGCTTTACTATCAGGTTCAAGGGTTGAGATCGTAGCTTTACTATCAGGTTCAAGGGTAGAGATCGTAGCTTCACTATCAGGTTCAAGGGTTGAGATCGTAGCTTTACTATCAGGTTCAAGGGTAGAGATCGTAGCTTCACTATCGGGTTCAAGGGTAGAGATCGTAGCTTCACTATCGGGTTCAAGGGTAGATATCGTAGCTTCACTATCAGGTTCAAGGGTAGAGATCGTAGCTTTACTATCAGGTTCAAGGGTAGAGATCGTAGCTTTACTATCAGGTTCAAGGGTAGAGATCGTAGCTTCACTATCAGGTTCAAGGGTACAGATCGTAACTTCACTATCAGGTTCAAGGGTAGAGATCGTAGCTTCACTATCAGGTTCAAGGGTAGAGATCGTAGCTTCACTATCAGGTTCAAGGGTACAGATCGTAGCTTCAATATTAGGTATAAGGTTGAGAACGTAGCTTCACTATCAGGTATAAGGTTGAGAACGTAGCTTCACTATCAGGTATAAGGTTGAGAACGTAGCTTCACTATCAGGTTCAATGGTACAGATCGTAGCTTCAATATTAGGTATAAGGTTGAGAACGTAGCTTCACTATCAGGTATAAGGTTGAGAACGTAGCTTCACTATCAGGTATAAGGTTGAGAACGTAGCTTCACTATCAGGTATAAGGTTGAGAACGTAGCTTCACTATCAGGTATAAGGTTGAGAACGTAGCTTCACTATCAGGTATAAGTGTTGAGAACGTAGCTTTACTATCAGGTATAAGGTTGAGAACGTAGCTTCACTATCAGGTATAAGGGCTGAGAACGTAGGTTCACTATCAGGTATCAATATCATCATCAAGTGCCTTGCCGACTGGCGTGGGCGATCATGCCTCTCCATAATCTGCGATCTCCTGCAGCATGTATCAGTTCGTGTGCCGACACACCTCCATGCCATGCAACAAGACTGTCAAGCAATTTCTCTCGTTGTCTTCCTCTATCTCTCCTTCCACATATCTTTCCAGTGGTCACAACATGTTTTATTTTCCCTCTTCTCATAACATGGCCGAAAAATGATGACTGTCTCCTTCTGATGTCTGTGATAAGTTGTCTTCGGGCTCCCACCTCTTTCAAAACCTCTTGGTTGCTCTTTTTGGCTGTCCAAGGTATTCTAAGCATTTTTCTGTAAACCACATCTCCGAGGTCTCCGGAAATTGTTTGGCCTACCTACCGATTGTCCAGGATTCACAGCCATGTGTTAAAACTGGATGTATGTAGTAAGCAAGTATTCTTTTTCTAACTCTCAATGACAAGGATATATTGCACAAGATGTTTTTCATTTTATAAAATGCAGTTTTTGCCTGTCCTATTCTGTTTCTTATTGCAGTTATGCATCTTCCATCTGATGTTATCCATGTGCCCAGATACTTAAATTTCTGTACTTAACCTAAAATAACACCATCAATTATCAGGTATAAGGGTTGAGAACGTAGCTTCACTATCAGGTATAAGGATATAGAACGTAGCCTAACTATCAAGTATAAGGGTTGATAATGCAGCGTTACAGTCAGGTAAAACCTGCATTTCAAAACATTCAACATGCAGTATATTATCATCATAAACTACTTCTTCCTTTAAGCGGAGTGGGGAGGAACTATTTGCGATCCAGTGCGCGCTGGCTGGAACTTACTATTGTCAAGTCGTGAAGGCATAAAGTGTTTTTAATGTCATCGATCCATTTTGTCGTGATCGTATTCTTGCTCTTGTAGCTGATCTTCTGAGATATAGTGCTTGTGATGGTATTTGATGTTGCTGCATTCTAACGAGATGACCAAACCACTTGATCTGCTGTTTCTCGATGAATCTAGTACAAGGTGTCGTTCCTACAGTTTGCCTTATAGTATCATTATTCACTCGATCTTGGATGGTTAGGTTGGCTGTTTTCTCTCAGGCATCTCATCTGGCAAGTGGTGATTTTGTGTACATGGGCTGTAGATAAAGTCCATGTTGGGCCTTTAGCTCTATAAATATGCTGCTAATAGTCTGTTTCTCTGCACTGATAATTATGTTTGCACATCCTAATAATGGTTACAATCGATTTATAAATGTTGCCTTTTGGACACCGGGTTTATATTTCTCTGTCAATTCTGCCATCGGACACATAATTATTATAGTGGTTTTGTTTTTAATTTTTTTTTAATGCGGATTATCAAGAAATGTATTTACTCAGTTACTGTGTTAAAAGCTTTATACCGACTTTAAACTATATTTACCGAGATAAGAGCTGTAAATGAACATCAATTTGCAGCAACGTGACTATTTACTCGTTCACTTAGATATCCGAGTGAAGCATACTATGTGTTCAACAGTTCATACACTATCAACCTTTACCAGACTGTATCCCGACTTACGAAATCAAACCAAGGAGGCAACAGACGATGAAGGCATTACCGCCGAAACCGTGGAGCTTTTTGAAACGGTTGTTAATTTCTGGGTGTTGTTTCTACTTGCCTTTTTTGGGATGATTGCAAACGCCATTGTTCTCACTGTATTCTTCCGCCAGGGGTTTAAAGATGGCGTGAATATATCGCTAACATCTATGGTCATGTGGGATTTACTCAAATGTGTGTGTATCATTATCAACAGAATGGAAAGACCGATAAGTTTAATATCCCCATCGTTCTCCGAATCCTGGTTCAGCGTTACAGTCATCTACACGGAGTTCTTCTTCATCATATCCTGTCACGTGACATACGTTCTGGCGTCCTATGTGTCGGTGGAAAGATGTCTCTACGTGAGCATTCCTTTCAAAGTCAGGTCAATCTTCACGCCCACCTTCACCCTGGAAGTCGTGTCAGTCATTTCTGGCCTGGTCTTTGGATCTCACTTGGTCGTACTATTTCTCTTTAGAGTTGTGTACGTGACCAGTTTAAAGTACAACGTGACCTTGACCGATACAACTTACACTGTTTTTTATGAGCTGCACGGAAAGACAGTGATGACTTTCTACAACACCTTAGGCACGACTCTGCCACTAGTTAGCTTCGTGGTGCTGTGTTTGGCATCTCTAATCACCATGTACCAACTCAAGCAGGCCTCTTCAAAAATAACACGCCATACTGGCAACCCCGTTAACGCAGCATCCAAAAATCACGAGGCTAAACATCCAACTTCACTACAAGTCAGGTCACACAACTACAGCAATGGAATGTCACAAAAGGAGAAGAAAGTCAACAAGATGTTACTGGTAGTTATGTTCGTTTACATCGCTATTCTATTCCCCCGCCTTCTTTACTACATGGCTTCTCTTATACAACCAGAGTACGGTTTGTTTAAGAAGTACCACACCCTTTTTACCATGTCCTCCAAGGTCTTGTTTGTGTTTGATGTTGTCAACGCCGCCACCAACATCTTTATATTCTTCAAAATGAGCTCCAATTTCCGAGCTGGCATGTCCCAGAATTTCAGCTGTGCCAGGTGTATGCACAGAGAGATCTAGAGATTTTCATTAAAACATCTTCAAATTAAACTCTAGCAAAAACAGTTCTCCGGTGGACAGCAGATGGGAAAAGAAGACGTGGACGACCTAAGGAAACATGGAGAAGGACAGTAGAACGGGAAATGAAGGAATGTAAACTGACGTGGGATACCATGGGCAGAAAAGCAGCAGGCCGGCAGCAATGGAGATCACTTGTGAATGCCTTATGTGTCAACAGTGATATGAAGAGGATATAGATCTTCAAATTCTGAGACTGCCAAATGCACATGGCTGTTGAATTACTTAGTTATTAGTCAATAAAATTAAAATCTTAACCAGGATATTGTGAATGTGTGAGTCCAGGTAACAACAGGATACCCGTCGGTATCGATCAATTCTTACTCTTCTACTGCTTTGTGTACTTCTTCTTCATCTTCTACTTTCCACACTCCTTGTTTTTATCTGCTTCCTCTAATTATTTTTTTGGGCCTGCTTCCTATTGTGTTTGCTCTACTTTTCATTCTGCGTTCTGTATTCATTTCTAGTTCAACTTCTGCCTCTTTAACTTCTGCTTTTACCTCTACCATTACTTTGAATTCTTTCTGTTTCCCCTATGTCCTCATCTTCTACTTCTTTGTTTTTCCCATTTCTTATTCTGCATACTCCCTCTACTGTTGACTTCTCAATTCTTAACACAACTCAGCAACTAACAAAGTACATTCTCTAACCCACCTCAGGCATCAATCAAACAACATTCTCTAACCCACCTCAGGCATCCATCAAACAACATTCTCTAACCCACCTCAGGCATCCATCAAACAACATTCTCTAACCCACCTCAGGCATCCATCAAACAACATTCTCTAACCCACCTCAGGCATCCATCAAACAAGATTCTCTAACCCACTATAACACCCAACAAACAGCATTCTCTAACCCACTATAACACCTGACAAACATTCTCTAACCCACTATAACACTCAACAAACATCATTTTCTAACCCACTAAAATACCCAACAAACAACATTCTCTAACCCATCTCAGGCATCCATCAAACAACATTCTCTAACCCACTATAACACCCAACAAACAGCATTCTCTAACCCACTATAACACTCAACAAACAACATTTTCTAACCCACTAAAATACAAAACAAACAAAATTCTCTAACCCACTAAAATACCCAACAAACAACATTCTCTAACCCACTATAACACCCAACAAACAACATTCTCTAACCCACTATAACACCTGACAAACATTCTCTAACCCACTATAACACTCAACAAACATCATTTTCTAACCCACTAAAATACCCAACAAACAAAATTCTCTAACCCACTCAAATACCCAACAAACAACATTCTCTAACCCACTAAAACACCCAACAAACAACATTCTCTAACCCACTAAAACACCCAACAAACAACATTCTCTAACCCACTTAAGTACCCAACAAACAACATTTTCTAACCCACTAAAATACCCAACAAACAACATTCTCTAACCCACTAAAACACCCAACAAACAACATTCTCTAACCCACTTAAGTACCCAACAAACAACATTCTCTAACCCACTAAAATATCCAACAAACAACATTCTCGAACCCACTAAAATACCCAACAAACAACATTCTCTAACCCACTAAAACACCCAACAAACAACATTCTCTAACCCACTTAAGTACCCAACAAACAACATTCTCTAACCCACGATAACACCCAACAAACAACATTCTCCAACATTTGTAAGATGTTATTTTATTGGTTTAATGATCAGAATCCAGCAAGGTGGGTGAGCAACATCATCGGACATACACAACACATCGACCCCATGCATCATTCATAAATAACGTATGATCTAGCCAGGAGCTGACACATATGAACTGTATGTACAAAATGTAGAAAGATGTATAGAAATCATCACCCAATAAATTTTTTCCTAAGAAAACAAAAACAAAACAAACAAAAAAGTAAATAAATTGGCTGAAACATTTATGTAAAGGGGTCTACTTATGATGATCAGAAACCTTTTGTTGTGTTTGCTTCATGGTGGAGTTTCTATTACATACTTTAATGTATTATTATTGATTACTCTACTCTCCAAAAATTGGTTGATATATTCCATTTCTGGGCACAGCTTATATTGCTTGCTCTCTGGATAGTTTGCAGTCCACTGAGGAAAAGATTCTTGTCTTCCCAGATAGTGGACTGCACAAAATAGCAGTCTATTACAAGGAACAGAACAATCTGAGAGAAATCACTTAAATATAACACAGCCTATGGTCGCCATTTTGCAAATGGAAGTCACATCATTCTGAGGTAAAGAATGAAGACAAACAAACGGGAGTCAGATCATTCTGAGGTAAAGAATGAAAACAGACAAAGGGGAGTCAGATCATTCTGAGGTAAAGAATTAAGACAGACAACTGGGAGTCACATCATTCTGAGGTAAAGAATGCAGACAGACAAACGGGAGTCAGATCATTCTGAGGTAAAGAATGAAGACAGAAAAACGGGAGTCATGTCCCAGAAGTGTTTCTTTTAAGAATCTGAAGAAGATAAAGAGACTGAAACATTCACAAAAGCAGGGCTTACTTCAGATGATCAGACACTTCCTGTTATGTCTGCTGTATGATGGAGTGTATACTACATACTTTAATGCATCATTCGGCATGGAAGATAATAAGTAGATTTATTCCCTTGCTTGCAGCGCAATCCTAAGAAGTGGATCGTAACTGGACAGATTACTGATGTAAGAGTAGATGTCACAGCACACCGGACATACCCACAGATGCTCTGTCCCCTGCAATAAATGTCTTACGGTGTAGATGATAATTGTTCCTTGCTGAATCTCTTTCTAATTCCATGTTTACACACTCTTACATGTTATTTTATCTAACCTTGTGTGTTCGATCAGCATTTGTTCATAAATGGTGCTTAGAGTATTTCCTTTGTCCGGTATGAATGTCCTTGTAGTTCTCACTCTGTAGCCAAAAGATACTCCCTTTAATTGCCTCACACTCCTGCATATGCTAGACAGTATATCCTCATGAGTCCCTGTAATGTTGGCATCATATCTATGGACAGACAGAAAGATGATAATATATGAGAGAGGTCACACACTAAAGACCTCCAACAGACATATACTCGGTATATGTGAGTCCTTGTAATGTTGGCATCCTATCAATGGACAAACAGAAAGAAAACTGATAATATATGAGAGAGGTCACACACTAAAGACCTCCAACAGACATATACTGATATCTCTCTGACAGATGCAAACAAAGCCTGGGGATATCCATCGAAGTAGCACAATGCACAAACCATGCAAGAGCATCCAGTTTCTAAAACAACTTAAACAGAAGTCGTCTGCGTGGACACACTACAACAAACACGCTTGGGAGAAGATCGGAAGACTTACAAATATACCCAATGTCCAAGGAAAATAATCCTGTATTGAACAATAACCAACAAAGAACAATGTATAATATATAACTGACACATGATTAAGCTACATTACCCATACAATTTCAACATATTATGTGTATATTGGTAAGCTTGTACACATATAAATAGATCATGAAATATATGTTTAAAAAAATACTGACATATCAGTTTTAGATTTAAAAATTCCCGAGCAGAATATTTAAAACAATTCAGATTTATATTTGTATCGATAGGTACTGTTACATAAGTTATTATTGTATTTCATTACATTATTATTATACTTATTAATGTAAAAAGACGTTGCTCAATCTAAATTCAGTGATCCATCATTTAAAAAATAAAATATCAGCAACTAATGCTTCCTGGCCATGTATGAAACAGTTCTTGAAAATCTCCAAGTACATTTCTAACAATACACAGGTACATACATAACTGTAGGTACTGTCAGAGATAATGGCAATCATTTATGTCCATAGACATTGCTCCATCTAACTTCACTGACCTGTCATTTTAAAAATCACAATATCAGTTAGCAACAGCTAACAGCAGGTTATCTATCAACAAGGAAAACAAAAAAAGAAGAGAAATTAGACTACACTGAAAGTCTTCTTCTTTCTACTGTTTTCCCCACCCCCACCAATCCCCCATTTCAAATGAAGTACCGGCCTTGAACCATATTGTGGATACAGTTTAAAATAGGAACAGGGTAGCCAACCCTCGACCTTGTTTCCTGACACCATCAGTAAAACAGGAACAGGGTAGCCAACCCTCCAACCCTTTACCTATTTACTTGACACCATCAATAAAACAACTGTGCAGGCTGCTGGAGAAGGCGATGGAACAGGCAGTGATAGTTTGCACTGTGAGTGCAGAGATATTCACTGTTAATGAATGAATAAACTTTTGCTTGGCCAGTTCTGCACTGAACTGACAGATTCTACTAGACAAAGGGAAATGTTGTGATACTGTCCAGTTAGAAGGCACTTGATGATGATAAAAAGTATATACGTTTAAAACTACACTGAAATGTAAAACACAAATGTCCCGTTCAAATATCTGCAGTAAGTTGAAAAGTAACTAACTTCCAATTTTAATATACTTTTATTGTTTCCTTTCTGTATTACATTATAAAATTCACATGTATATTGATAATATCATATACAAATTTCATACAGTAAATTATTTTATTCTGCATCATAATATTCTTATCATGATCAAATTTAATTACAAATGTTCATCTAATTCCTTTAAAGAAATAAAAATTAGTCTTGAATCTGAACATAGTCCAGCTTGTGGTTTGGTTTTCAACTAGTTCATTACCTGGCAAGTCAGCAGACATTTATTGATGACTCTATGCAGGATGTATGGTACCTAAGTTCTTCTGGTACATTCATTTGTGTGTGTGTGTGCGTGCGTGTGTCTACTACAGTGGCTACTTGTGCTTTCCATGTTTCTAGTATTTGTAATTCACTGAGACTCAAAGACTGCTGCTCTAAAGTACATACATTCTGTCAACACAAGGAGGTTGAGATCAAAACAAACATATCCTATTTGTGTGTGTACACATCAACAACATACAATATATATCTGTGTGTATACAAACCATACATAATAACAAATGTTGCTGCTTCTTTATCTCCTCATAAATTTTTATGTTGCTGCTTCTGCTGCTGTGTAGTCAGACAGCTGTCTGTAGCTTCAGCATAAATTACAGTATAACAGATTTGTGTAGCTTTGTACATGCAGTCCTAACAGACACATACATTAGGATGCTATTTTGTTATATTTTTATATTTAAATAACTGTAGTCATATAACAGGGAGAAAGTGGACGCTGGTGACAAACAGACAGACAGACAGACAGACAGAGAGAGAGTTTGTGCGTGCACATGCTCACATAAAGAGGTACAGATAGAGAGATACAGTAAGAGAAATCATAGGAAGATAAGGCGAAAGAAAACGAGGCAGAAAGAAGGGAAGAGACAGTGTACACATATTGGGAACGAGGGGGCCTGTTGTAAAGAAAGAAGAGGACAGAAGACAAACAATCAAATGTTACATATTAGGATACTGTATACAGACCCATCCTATGTGTTCAGCAGCATGTTAAAACATAGTTTTTCAAGGGCAACATCCATGAACCTCTCTAATTTGTAAAGTTACCATTTCTAACATCATCGACAATGTATGTGTGTATGTAAGTTGTACCCCACCAGGACATCACACAAAGCAATAAACACCTGGTGACACAAAGTGCCACCATGCGGATGAGGATCACCCATGGAGAGGTCCCAGAAATTCTGTTCAGCTGGTAGGCCATATTTATAGCCCGGCTATATTTAGGGTCCCTGGTAAAAACCAGGGTGGACCTTCAAATAACAAAAAATTGCATCCCATATGGAGACAACTGGTACTAATTAATCATCATCGACAATTGTTGGGAGCCCGAATGTCACAGATATTACCTCTCCATGCAAACAAATGTTCTCAACCCACTGACTGACTGACTTTCTACTCCACCAGGACAACACACAAGCGATAAACACCTGATGACACAAAGTACCACCATGCGGATGAGGATTGCTGTGGAGAGGCCCCAGAAACCGCATTCAGACATTTGGCCATATTTATGGCCTGCCTATATTGCGACCCCTGGCAAAAGCCCGGGTGGAGCTTCAAATAGAAAAATTTCATCCTGAAAAGGATGTTGGAGAATAGAAATTCTCAACCACAACAGAACTGTCTCAGTTGTGACTCTTATATTTATGTGGTTTCAGAAACTAACATAGAACTGTCTCAGTTGTGTCTCTTAGATTAACTTAGTTCTAGCCCAACACAGAACCATCTCAGTTGTGTGCCTTAGATCCATTTGGTTCTTGAAACCAACACAGAACCATCTCAGTTGTGTGCCTTAGATCCATCTGGTTCTAGAAGATAACACAGAACCATCTCAGTTGTGTCCCTTAGATCCATCTGGTTCTAGAAGATAACACAGAACCATCTCAGTTGTGTCCCTTAGATCCATCTGGTTCTAGAAGATAACACAGAACCATCTCAGTTGTGTCCCTTAGATCCATCTGGTTCTAGAAGATAACACAGAACCATCTCAGTTATGTGCCTTAGATCCATCTGGTTCTTGAAGATAACACAGAACCATCTCAGTTGTGTCCCTTAGATCCATCTGGTTCTAGAAGATAACACAGAACCATCTCAGTTATGTGCCTTAGATCCATCTGGTTCTTGAAGATAACACAGAACCATCTCAGTTGTGTCCCTTAGATCCATCTGGTTCTTGAAGATAACACAGAACCATCTCAGTTGTGTCCCTTAGATCCATCTGGTTCTAGAAGATAACACAGAACCATCTCAGTTGTGTCCCTTAGATCCATCTGGTTCTAGAAGATAACACAGAACCATCTCAGTTGTGTCCCTTAGATCCATCTGGTTCTAGAAGATAACACAGAACCATCTCAGTTGTGTCCCTTAGATCCATCTGGTTCTTGAAGATAACACAGAACCATCTCAGTTGTGTCCCTTAGATCCATCTGGTTCTAGAAGATAACACAGAACCATCTCAGTTATGTCCCTTAGATCCATCTGGTTCTAGAAGCCTACACAGAACCATCTCAGTTGTGTCCCTTAGATCCATCTGGTTCTAGAAGATAACACAGAACCATCTCAGTTGTGTCCCTTAGATCCATCTGGTTCTAGAAGATAACACAGAACCATCTCAGTTGTGTCCCTTAGATCCATCTGGTTCTAGAAGATAACACAGAACCATCTCAGTTGTGTCCCTTAGATCCATCTGGTTCTAGAAGATAACACAGAACCATCTCAGTTGTGTCCCTTAGATCCATCTGGTTCTAGAAGATAACACAGAACCATCTCAGTTGTGTCCCTTAGATCCATCTGGTTCTAGAAGATAACACAGAACCATCTCAGTTGTGTCCCTTAGATCCATCTGGTTCTTGAAGATAACACAGAACCATCTCAGTTGTGTCCCTTAGATCCATCTGGTTCTAGAAGATAACACAGAACCATCTCAGTTATGTCCCTTAGATCCATCTGGTTCTAGAAGATAACACAGAACCATCTCAGTTGTGTCCCTTAGATCTATCTGGTTCTAGAAGATAACACAGAACCATCTCAGTTGTGTCCCTTAGATCCATCTGGTTCTAGAAGATAACACAGAACCATCTCAGTTGTGTCCCTTAGATCCATCTGGTTCTAGAAGATAACACAGAACCATCTCAGTTGTGTCCCTTAGATCCATCTGGTTCTAGAAGATAACACAGAACCATCTCAGTTGTGTCCCTTAGATCCATCTGGTTCTAGAAGATAACACAGAACCATCTCAGTTGTGTCCCTTAGATCCATCTGGTTCTAGAAGATAACACAGAACTGCCTCAATTCAGTGAGGATGTAGTATGTCTTTAATGTCATCAATCCATTTTCTGCTTGGACTCTATTGCTTTTACACAGATGCCACCAATATTTAGATGCAAGCATGTGAATATGAACCCTAAAAAAACGTTTTTTAACACAGTGTTCTTACCAATGCTATGTGCAATCAGTGTCAAACATGGATACTGTCTTCAGAAGACAGAAGAAAAATATAAACTAACAGAAATGAAATATTTACGTATCATGCTCGGTGTAACAAGGAAATATTGACTTAGGAACAATGACATCAGGAGGAGAGTCGGCACAGAACCAGTATTGAACTTTATTGGTAGACAACAGATCAAATGGTTCGGCCATGTAACAAGACTAGCAACAGACAGAACACCACAGACAGCAATGTTATACAGATCCAGCAGTAACAGAGCCAGAGGTAAACAACATATAAGCCGGACCATGGAAATACTGCATACACTGAACAGTACTATGTATGAAGCGAACAGAAGGGCTGGTTCCAGAAATAAAGGTCTCTTCCTGGTTTGACTTACCACACTCCAGTCTCATCAAAAGGAACCTTTACTGTGTTTACTGTACACGTCAGGCAAACACAAATAACACACATAATGTCAATTACAGGAAGGAGAAATCAAATAATGACAGCAGCAGCATGTTGGCAAGATCAGTCATAATAATCAGTTCTCGTTATGCCTAGTGGCACACGAGGCTTCAGAGAGGACTTTCCATGCTTTCCTGTTCTGTGCAAATCTTCAGTGCAGTTTTCCATGTCAAAGATGCCGCACTCAGGTCACTTTCCATCGTTTGTCTCCATGTTGTTTTTGGGCGTCCCTGTTTTCTCTTTCCCTCTGGTGTCCATGTGAGAGCTGTTTTGGCAGGTATATCAGGATTCATTCTCATAACGTGGCCAAGCCATTTCCATGTTCTCTTGGTTATCATATTGTCTAAAGTTTCTTGGTTTGTGACTTGAAGTAGTTTAGTGTTTGAGATTTAACTGGCCAGAAAATTTTGATAATTCTACGTAGACATATGTGGTGAAAGGTGGACAGCTTGTGTGCATCCTTTTTGGTCATTCTCCAGCATTCCGCTCCATAAAGAAGAACTGGCAAAATGATGCTCTTGTAGAGTCGGAGTTTCGTTCCTCTGCAGTAATTGTTGGAAAAATGTAAATGTTGGCAAGATGCTGTTCATGAAACACTGACTATCTTTGTAACAATATCTTGTTTTACAGACTGCCTCAAGCTTGACCACACATCTCTGGACATGGTCATCATTGTATTGCTTACACTGAGTGCTTGAAAAGTAACTACTTACGTATGGACTGTAAAAGTTTATAATTTGTACAGTGTGTTCAAAAAAGTGACATCACACCTATGAACATTGAAGCATGTTTAATCTTTTATACTGGGTGTTTGCAAAGTAACTTCATACCTATAGACATTGTAATGCATTTTTGTTTTTCCTTCATGGTGTTGGAAAAATAACTGCACACCTACGGATACTGCAATACATTTAAGTTTGTTTATTTATAATACTGCATGTACAGTACTGGTGTAATTTACCAGTTACACAAAAATGTTCTCAATGTCTGTCTTTTCCCTTGATGAGTGTTTTGATTTCTGGTAATGACAATGAATGGGTGTGTCGTGTCTGTCTGTTAACTCATTTCCTGGTGTACAGCAGTGAGCTGGGATCCACTGGAGAATGATTTGATTGTTTTCTGAAAGTCTGTTTAGCTGACAGGTCAGTTCTCTCTATATTGTCTCATGGATTCCTCTGAGTTGCCTTTATGACTGACATGCAGACACAAAGGAAAACAATTTTGCTGTTTTTAATTTTTCTTTCCTCAAGTACATTGATTGCATCAATAATTGCTTGCCGATTTGCTTTGAAGTTTGTTAAGAGTCTTCTGGAGGAGCATGATGTTTCTACTGTGGTCCCATCTTGCAGCATGATGACCGAGCCAGCTCCTCTGTTTTTTTATCTGCTCCCTCCAATGATCTATGGGTGTTGACATGTGTCCATTCAGGTTTTGGGTAAGAGTTGTAGACATGTTCAAGGGTCTTTGCATGCAGTACTAGGTCACATTCTTCGGCCTTTCTGTCTATGCCTGGAATTGTTGTTGTGACTGTATAGTTAGGCTGTAGGTCTATGTTGTATGCCTGGATCATTTCCTATGTTGAAGGATCTTTAGAAAGTATGTCACTGTTTTTGGTGTAGTAACATTTTGATAGATGGTGGAAGCTTTCTTTTCTGTCAGTTTTTAGTTAGGTTGTTTGCTATTCTGTGCATGGGATTGTTGTTCATGCGTTTACATTTTTCTATTAGGGTAAGCACCTTTTCTTCCCTTCACTGGCTCAAGCTCTGGGGGCCAGACGTTGCCTCCAGCTCATTGACTGGTGTGCTTCTCATACCTCCAGTGATGATTCTGAGACCAGTGTTCTGTATTTTGTCCAATTTATATAGATTTGTTTTGGCGGCAGTGGAGTATGCTCCCATGCTATATTCCAGTTTTGGTCGTACGTATCCTGTGTATACCTGTCATACTGTGTTGGTATCTGCACCCCAGCATGTTCCAGTAAGTTTCTTCTTAAGTCTGAGCCGCAGGGTAGCTTTCCTTTGGGTGTCTTCAATGTGGGGTGACTTTTTAACACTGTCTGAAAAATTATTGCCATATGTTTTATATAACTCTTCCTTGACCACAAGCCACTAACTGCCAAACTTTAACCAGCTGGGAGAAAAATGTCTTCCAAATTTGTCAAATAAAACAATAAAATGTGCTGAAAATGAACAAACACCAGCTGCCATATCAACAGACATGTATCTGGCTGAACAATGAAATGAAATAACTATGCCATGGCCTGTTGTTGATCTGTTTTTTTTTTTTTTTATGAGCGAAGCTATACAACTGGAGATCTGTTTAAACAAGTGAAGCTATACAACTGGAGATCTGGTTAAAAAACCTACTATAACAACAAAACACTGACAGCAGTCTGTATGAAATGCTCAAGTCAGCCAACAAGAGGAATCTCTGGAAATGAAATAATTTTTTAAAAACATCTGCAGACATGATGAAACAGTGGGAATATAGAATCTCTATAAAGGCATCTGTTTGGAACAATACAATACAATCAAGTGCCACAAAGAAGATTAACTATATCAGATCTTTGACACTCATGTCGATTAATCTTTTTTTTTTTTTAACATGCTGTTTTTACTGGCTGTGAAATCAGGTGGGATGTTCTGTTTGCTGGTTTACTTAAATACTGTGGTTTTGTTCCAGTTTTCTATTTTACAGATCTGACTTAACAGTATGCAGACTGTTGGTTCAGACTGCTGTTTGCCCATGTTTTTATATTCTTCCCCTAATTAATTCCCTGTACCTTAAACTTTCACTCCAGGTTTTTTTATTTTTTTTATTTTTAAAAAGTATGTTATGTCTAATAATGAGGCTGAAATACTTTTAGATATTTCTTTCAATAACCATTCCACATCTATCCAAAGCTTCTGTGTTTTACTGCTTTTGTTTCCTCCAAGTACAATCTATTCTTGTGACCATCCAACATCTCCAGGGCCTCAATATGACTCAATCCTTTCTAGTTAATTGTTTCAGTTTATGAGCCATGTGTTTTTTTAACTTTTCATGACAAAAGTGGTAATGTTCAGTTAATAATAAAAAAAAATTCCAAACACATCTGCACATAATGAGTCACCTGTATGGCAATATCTGCCCTGTTTACAGCATGGTGGCAATATTTATGCCTTTCGGCCGACACATCCAGCTTCTGCAAGCATTTGTTGACCGGGTCAGCAAGGACTGAATGATGCAGTGGAACTAAAACAAAATCTGATATCACAAAGCTTTCGATCAAATGAAAGGGCTAGTCAGTCAAATATATCAGCACAAACTATGTCCAGAATCAGTGAAGACATGCAGCAGCAAATGAAATGGCTAAGTCAAATATATCAGCACAAACTATGTCCAGAAATCAGTGAAGTCATGCAGCAGCAAATGAAATGGCTAAGTCAAATATATCAGCACAAACTATGCCCAGAAATCAGTGAAGTCATGCAGCAGCAAATGTGTGTGTGTGTGAATACATCTGTGACCATGAGATGGCTGAAGGTTGTTTGTGGATGTCTGGTAATTATAACATCAGTAAGTAGTTCATTAGGAGAACCTCTGCTAGTCCCACACAAGTCTGTCAGTGCAGAACATGTGCTGTACAACAGTTGTGATCTTCAGCTGTTAAAAACAACAATTAACAAACTTTATGAGACACCTTGATGAAGAAATACCAACTGTGAATTATGGTTATTAGAAGGTTTATAAAGATACAGGACTGAGTATTTTAAAGTATACATATTATACAGGTTATAAAAATATAAGAATTTAGTCTGATAAATTTGCTTCTTACATGGTGAAACAGTGGGGTATTGGAGAAAGTAACTATACTGTTTTATCTTATGAAGTATCAGACTTGAGCATGGCGAAGATGAATGTATTGCTTGGGTCTGACAGACAAGTATCTAGCCAGGACAATACAACAGTAATCCTAAATGAGATGAGTTATAAACTAGGGATTAATTCTGAATGAAACAATGTTCGACAGGTTATGTTGTCTGCGATCATCAATATTCAACAACCATGACAATTAAGGAAGACATTCAGGATAACAATGAATGAATGAACATATACTTCGAGTATAAGACCCACACATTCATACTTAATTTATACAGATTTAGCAAGAAGAATACACACACTTCATGTATAACATCAACACATTTATACTTGTCCTATAGAAATAAATTAGCAAGAACAATATTCACACTTCATGTATAACACCCATGATTTAGCGAGAAGAATACAAACTCTTTATGTATAACACCCATGATTTAGCTAGAAGAATAGACACTCTTTATGTATAACACCCATACATTCATACTTATTTTATACAAAAAATTTAGCAAGAATAATCAGCACTCATATCCACATATTGGTTCTCTACACATGATTTAGCAAGAAAAAAGGGCCAAAACTTCAAATATAACACTGATATATTCACGCTGGTGCATACTCATATATTTAAGTAAGAACAATGAATGAAAACACATTTCAAGTTCAACACTCACATACATGTGTATATAAAAATGGTTGAGTGAGAATAAAAGAACATCCCACACTGTAGACATACATATAAAAGAAAAGTATAATAAACAATGAATGAACTCAAATGTCAAGCATAACACCCACAAATGCATGTATATAAACATGATTTAGCAAGAATAATGAATACAATCACATACTGTAGACAGATATATAAACACACACATTTAAACAGGAAATAAAATGAATACTATGTTATTTAACCCAGTTATCACCATTTATCGTTGACAAGAAAAACAGAGAAATGGTTGTGGAAGGAAAAGGACAGCTGTGCCTTTTGCCATTGTACATGATGATGATAATGATCATCAACATAATCTATGGATCATCAACTAATAAGAGGAACTCTCTCGAAAACCGTCTCACTTGCTGTATACAATATTCTCCAGCTTCTGACCAAATGTTCCCAAAATATAGTGAAGACGCTGCTTGTACCTGTATGCAAGAACTAACATCTCATTAACACTGTCACCCCCCCACACAAAAAAAGCAGTTTTCCCCCAGCATTTACCAGTTTTTTATAACATGGTTTAGTAGGGCGGTAGCCACTACACCTATTTAACAGCTTCGGTACAGGTTGCAACTGCATAGTGCACAGATGTAATGGGTTTGATTAATCTACAGAGCAAAAATTAGATATTATTTGTGGTGAAAAAGTCACTTTCTCAAAATGGTGATGCCATCATTACACCCTAATTATCAGGTCACTGTTTCAACAAAACCAAGTTCATCAAGGTCAACTGGGTCATCACTGTTTTGTTAGTAACTAATTCCCTTGCATTACAACAAAATAAAAACAAAAATTATTTCACTCATAAAAGTGAACTAGAAAAAAGAATATAAATTATTTTAATGACATCGCAGCAGTGATTTCACAGCTGCCCGTCTGCTTGATGGTGACAGGTTTCAACCCCCTGGATGTTTACAAAAACTAACCAAGACTTCAAATTTCTTCTTCTTCTTCTCCTTCTTCTCTTCCTCTAGTTTCTTAGGGTAGAGTTTCAGAAAATTAAACGGATGCGTCTTTAAGATTCTTACGGAGTGAAAGAGTTAGGTGCCGTAAAAACCGACTTCTGCAAAGCAGTAAAGAACTGCTAATATCTGCATGCAACAAACAACAGCTTCTAATCAAATGCCCCACTTGAAAACACCAGAGAAAGCTTACCAGAGAGGCTTCTAACTACATCAGCAAGCTGTTTGTTTCTGCATCAGCTACAACAAACCAAGAATGCATTGCCCAAAGTTGGTAACTCAGAAGATCTGGGATGACAACAGCAGCAGCCAGGCAGAAAAAATATGTTGAACACAAAAATAAAGTCAATTTTTATAAATGATCTAGGGCTCCCAGGTTAATATCAGTTTAACGTGGGTACTAGGAAATGTACATGGGAAGGTAAGTGGGTAGCATGACTATAGTCAATACATCCATCCAGCGGCGATTGTTCAGTTATATTATGCATCTAGCATCATATGCCCGTTTGGCCAATGGTGTTAAAATTATAGTTTACTTTAAAGAATGTAGCAAAGAAACCAACATCAACCTGAATTTAGATTAAGATTCTAGAAATAAATCTATGTTATCACAGAAAATTGCATGAACACAGAAGAAAGCAGAAAGAAACAGCATAACTTAGAATCATAAATAATCTGTTTTCAACGTAACAGGATCACAATTAACTGATAATAGATAGAAAATGAAGCATTAAAAAACCTGCATTAACATTAAATTCACATTAATATTCTAAACATACTTCAATTACATCACTCACTCACAGAGAGAGAGAGAGATAGAGAGAAAGAGAGAGCGGGGAGAGAGAAAGAGAGAGAAAGAGGGAGAGAGAGAGAGACATGTACACACAAACGATAAATGTGTATCAGATAAAACAATTAAAAATGCACCAACTGGTGGTGTATTTAACATGGCTTTCAATCAGTAGGTTAAGAGTCACATTGTGGAAGAGATTTGGGCCTTATCATGTAACATTCCTAAAGACAGCAGTGAATCCACTGCAGCCAAACTCCATTATGGAAGCAGCACAAATTAAAAGTTATGTAAAATAGTAGGCACAAATTCAAAACACACACACACACACAAAAACCACTTTGGCCACAAATATCACTAGGGGCAATCATAACATCAAGCAGACAAAACAGCACATACACTCAATTAATATCATCTTCCGGAAGCCACTATAATTGTATTTAATGCTGATGATGCTCCTCCATGTAAAGCTGAGGGTAAAATTGCTGATAAAACCATCAGCTATAACACAACCTCACTGTTTGTTTTATGTACAGAAATCAGACTTTCAAATAATATCAAAAGCTGGGTTCAACCAGGCTTTTATATAATATCAACTGTTGGGTTAATCAGATTTTTATAAAATAAGGATCGTTTGGTTTAACCAAGCTTTGATTTAATATCAACTGTTGGTTTTAAAACAACAAGCAGCACACAACAGCTTATGCTGAGTTAAGGCAGAACAGGTTAAATGTTCAATGTCTTTGCTGACCAAGCCGGTTCAGGTCATACGTCTGACGTTTTTGCCGACTCCAGAAATCTTTCATGTGATAGCAAACTCTGCAAGAGAACATTAAAAACACCATCGTCAGTGTATGAGTTATAAGAAATGTTTGCTTGTGGTGTGCTCTCTTAGTAGGCAATTTTACATTAACAGATTGCAATTACTTTCTGAACAATACAACACTAATGTCTTCTAAATCAGTGGAAAGCAGTTAGCTGCCCAATGCACTGCAGCTACTTCGAACCCTGACATGCAGAGACTGCCATTCTACATTCACAAGCCCTAAGCCAAAATGTTCAAGAACTCACAGAATACAGGATGCCCATCAGTAAAGAGAGATAAAATTCACTGTATCACAGAAGCTTCTTCTTCTAGGTCCAGACCGAAATAAACACAACTAATTCTACTGCTGTGGTGGCAGTGACTACCAAACCTGACATCCCTTATTGTGCCAGATGCTTCGAGCAGTGGAGCAGACTAAGTGAAGACTTCAGCCTTTTCTAGGAAGAAGAAAGGCAACAGAAAACTCAATTTGTTCAGTCCTAGATGGTTTCAAAGTAGAAATACAGTTTGGCACAATACTCACAGTGAAAAAGGCATCAGTTATGACTTTCAAAGATACAGCACATAATGTGTTTCATTTTAAAATATTTGGCCGGATTTCTTCTGCGTACCCAGACCAAACATGAAATAAATATAACATACCATGTGTGCTTTGATACTCAATGACATGAGCTGAGCACACACACTGTGTCTTGATTGGGACAGAAAGAGTTAATGTAATGGCAAGGCAGGGCAGGCCATTAGTCTTGGCTGGCAGCTGCTCTAAGAGGGAAGCTCCAACAGGTGGACAGAGCTCAGATCTTCTGATCTGACAGCGTTTGCAGCACGCTTTGTTCCAAACATACCGTTGTTAAGTTTTATTTTGGGTAAACAAGGCCTGCGCAACTCGTGGCTCTCTAATACTACCCAGGCTTTGTACTACCGGGAGAAGGAGCTTCATTACCGGTCTTAAATATATATGATTGCCATGCCTCTTTATAACACAATATAAACTATCATCTGGAAACAGTGGCACAGTAATGAGTGCACTTCCTTACTGTATGACAGTTGTTTGGATTCAGACCTTAGCAAAGAAATCATATTTTGTCCAAACAACACAGCTCTAGAGTCGACCCAAGCCTTATAAAAATGGATAGCAGACAATGTTCTAGAGCTTGTCTGAAAAGGAAAGACAGGGCAAGGAAATGTAAGCTGCTTTGATCACAGTCAACTTCTTCACATTTGGGGCTGTAAAGATACCATTCTGTTAAACAGCAACCTTTCCCTGACTCCGAGACACTATCTAGTACAGGCAAGAGTGCAGTGAATGAGTGAGTGGATTTTCTGGCTACAAAAGCGATACCAGCATAAACAATGATTAAGGACAAGATTCTAAATAACATATGTAAACAAACTCTGCTGGAATTTTAGATGAGACAATAAATGTAAAGTTGTGGGGAGTTGTAGCCTATGTGGATCCGGCAAGAAAAGACATATGCAAAGAAGAGTATGGCATATGTACTATCAATCTACTGTTGGAACATTCCGATCTACACCTTACAACACCTGCTGCGGGGATGGAGCATCTACTGGTATGTCAAGTATGTTGTCATGTCAATTCTTAAATCGGCAATCAGTAGTTGAGAAACCCCAACCAGATTTTTGCTCCAATATACACAGAACCGGGGATTCTATTGTCCCATCTTTGTCATCATTACCACCTTTTAATTGTAAGCTCCAGCTGCACCAAAACATGACACCACTCACTGTACTCTCTCCGCTCAGTGTGAACAATAACTGTCAGTCCATTCCTGCACCTTGAGTATATGCGAGTCATGGCTGCCCCAACACGACACCACTCTGGCAGCTGAATGTTTGATTTTTCAGTCTGCGCTGGGGCAGGTTTTATAACTGACCACTTTTTCTCCGGTAGACCCAGCCCAAATGCGTGTTATGGAAATGACTTGGAAGATAAAGGTGGCCAGGGTGATGTTAAACACATCCTTCATAACGTGTTAACTGGTCTATTTAACTAATTTTAGGCAGGGGCCACATTTTCTAAACGGTGATCGTCAAGGGCCAGAGGTTCCAGCCCCAGCACAGAAACGCCATTAATACAATACAAATGACAATCATATGTGGGCCGCTTGCTAGGCCTCCGTGGGTCAAAATTGGCCTGCAGGCCACCAGCTGAATAGCCCTGGTCTATAAAAACTGATCTCCATGTTCCCACATTTTACCCACACTTCCATTCTAGTTCTATCTCTATATGATGTCCCATGTGAGGCCAGGAATTAGGAATCTTCTCCTTCTTGGTGCATTCACTGATAAAGACTTTGGTAAACAAATTCTCCTTCTTGGTGCATTCACTGATAAAGACTTTGGTAAACAAATTCTCCTTCTTGGTGCATTCACTGATAAAGACTTTGGTAAACAAATTCTCCTTCTTGGTGCATTCACTGATAAAGACTTTGGTAAACAAATTAGACCATAATTGTGCCTGTTTATTTCCTGTCCCTGCTCGCTGAACTTCCCTGGTGATAATTTGTGTCTAGTCAATTCCCATCTATAAACCTACGGGTTTAGTACAGAATCTACTGCAAGAAATGCTGTGTTATGGTTTACAGTTAGGCTGCCACATCAGGTCTGTCCGCCCAACACATCCAATTTCAGTAAACTCCTAATAAGTAATCTTTTACAACATGTTTGTTAGGGTGCAGTAGGTCTGAAACCCCTCCCCACACACACACACAGTCCTGGAATCCAGGAGGGAAAAGTACAGAATGACTGACCTACCAATGGTGTGAATTGGTTCCTTGACTGACTTTCCGTGACCACGTAGTTGTAGTATATAGCTGATGGCATTTTTCTCAAGTGCCACCAAATTATTTCTTTCTTCCATGTAATTAAATTGAGACAATTTAAGTTACAGCACAGTAGCTGTCTGTTAAAATTTGTGGCTTGCATGTAGGCCTTTGTCAGTGTAAATTAGACCCATAACAAAAGTAATCAATCATGCCCTAAGAGATGATTACAAAGGGTTACAAAGTTATTAGCTACTTCATCCCAGAGAAAACTGAATCAGTAAAAAACCAATCCATTTACAAGGGCTCAGCACAAGTTTGTTGAGAAAATTTTTCTCCATGTAAGTTGCAAAACAGCAGTGGGGTCATTGAAGGAAAGGAGGAGGAGGAGGAGAATAAGTAGAAGAAAAGAAGGAGGAGGAGGTAAAGAAGAGAAAGGAGCCTCTAACTTACTGTTAATGTGTTGATCTCCTGTGAGTATGCTCCAATCTGTTTAGCAGCCTTGTCATCTGGCTGAGAAAAACAGACAAAATGTTCTGACATACCTAACAGTTCAAGTACTGTCATGAAAGAAACAATATGTAGCAAACAGTAGTGTATGTTCTTCTTCTTCTTCTGAATTGGCACTTAAAAGAGCTGTTGACATTTTGCGTTGACAGTTACTACAATGTTGCAATATCTGCTCTTTCGGCCCAAAGCCAACTCTTAATTAATGATCTTTTAATGACATGTTTTTCTTAAGGGCAGCAAAGTCTGCCCCCCCCCCCCCCCCCCACCCCCCCCCCTTTCTCCCCACTGGCAGCATAGGCTTGAATTGAATAAGCTTTGTATAAGATGTTTCTTTATGCTGACTGGGATTGTCTTCTGTTTTGAAATGAGGGCTAGCTGTCCCAATACTTAGTTTGCTTGACTGCATCGAATGTTAATTTCTTCATCTAATTTACCCTCTTTCATGATTATTGTTACCAGATATTTAAACTCTGATGCCTGTTTATACACAAATTAATTTTATCAATGACAAGCCATTATTACATTACCTAAATGTATCTTAAACAAGACAGAAAGAACGACAGGAATTAACAGATACGGTGGTGGTAGAAAGTGATAAAATGGGTCTTACTTTGAATAATGAGAAGACAAAAGTAGTGGTGACTTCTAAGAAAAGAATACTGCCTTAATGTAACAAAAGTCAAAGGCATTATTTTAGGACAAGTACAGAAATATAAGTATCTTGGCACATAGATAACATCCGATGCAAGAACAGATAAAGAAGAGAACATTTGTTAAAATGAAGAACATTTTATGCAATAAATCCATGTCACTGGAAGTTAGGAAAATAATTCTTGAATGCTATATAGAACCAGTTTTTACATGTGGCTGTGAATCCTAGACAATAAAAAAACAAGCTGAACAATTTCTGGAGCCCTCAGAGATGTCGTTTTGCAGAAGAGTCCTCAAAATTACTTGAACAGCTAAAACAAAAAAAAAGCAACCCAGATGTTTTGAAAGAGGCAAGAGCTCAAAGCAATTAATCACAAATATTAGAAAGAGACAATCATTTTTTGGGTCACATTATGAGAAGAGGGAAACTGGAACATGCTGTGACCACTGGAAAGATCTGGAGAGACAGAAGGGGACATGCAAGAAGATTTTTGACTGTCATGGCATGGAGGGGTGTCAACACAGGAACTGCAGATCACAGATTGTGGAGAGGTATGATTGGCCCATGCCAGTATGGAAGGCATTTGTCATGGCATGGAGGGGTGTCAACACAGGAACTGCAGATCACAGATTGTGGAGAGGTATGATTGGCCCATGCCAGTATGGAAGGCATTTGTCATGGCATGGAGGGGTGTCAACACAGGAACTGCAGATCACAGATTGTGGAGAGGTATGATTGGCCCATGCCAGTATGGAAGGCATTTGTCATGGCATGGAGGGGTGTCAACACATGAACTACAGATCACAGATTGTGGAGAGGTATGATTGGCCCATGCCAGTAGGGAAGGCATTTGTCATGGCATGGAGGGGTGTCAACACATGAACTACAGATCGCATATTGTGGAGAGGTATGATTGGCCCATGCCAGTATGGAAGGCATTTGTCATGGCATGGAGGGGTGTCAACACATGAACTACAGATCACAGATTGTGGAGAGGTATGATGGCCCATGCCAGTAAGGAAGGCATTTGTCATGGCATGGAGGGGTGTCAACACAGGAACTGCAGATCACAGATTGTGGAGAGGTATGATTGGCCCATGCCAGTATGGAAGGCATTTGTCATGGCATGGAGGGGTGTCAACACATGAACTACAGATCACAGATTGTGGAGAGGTATGACTGACCCATGCCAGTAGGTAAGGCATTTGTCATGGCATGGAGGGGTGTCAACACATGAACTACAGATCGCAGATTGTGGAGAGGTATGACTGACCCATGCCAGTAGGTAAGGCATTTGTCATGGCATGGAGGGGTGTCAACACATGAACTACAGATCGCAGATTGTGGAGAGGTATGATTGGCCCATGCCAGTAAGGAAGGCATTTGTCATGGCATGGAAGGGTGTCAACACATGAACTACAGATCACAGATTGTGGAGAGGTATGATTGACCCATGCCAGTAAGTAAGGCATTTGTCATGGCATGGAGGGGTGTCAACACATGAACTACAGATCACAGATTGTGGAGAGGTATGATTGACCCATGCCAGTAAGGAAGGCATTTGTCATGGCATGGAGAGGTGTCAACACATGAACTACAGATCGCAGATTGTGGAGAGGTATGATTGACCCATGCCAGTAAGGAAGGCATTTGTCATGGCATGGAGGGGTGTCAACACATGAACTACAGATCGCAGATTGTGGAGAGGTATGATTGACCCATGCCAGTAAGGAAGGCATTTGTCATGGCATGGAGGGGTGTCAACACATGAACTACAGATCACAGATTGTGGAGAGGTATGATTGACCCATGCCAGTAAGGAAGGCATTTGTCATGGCATGGAGGGGTGTCAACACACGAACTACAGATCACAGATTGTGGAGAGGTATGACTGACCCATGCCAGTAGGGAAGGCATTTGTCATGGCATGTAGGGGTGTCAACACATGAACTACAGATCACAGATTGTGGAGAGGTATGATTGACCCATGCCAGTAGGTAAGGCATTTGTCATGGCATGGAGGGGTGTCAACACATGAACTACAGATCGCAGATTGTGGAGAGGTATGATTGACCCATGCCAGTAAGGAAGGCATTTGTCATGTCATGGAGGGGTGTCAACACATGAACTACAGATCACAGATTGTGGAGAGGTATGATTGACCCATGCCAGTAGGTAAGGCATTTGTCATGGCATGGAGGGGTGTCAACACATGAACTACAGATCGCAGATTGTGGAGAGGTATGATTGACCCATGCCAGTAAGGAAGGCATTTGTCATGTCATGGAGGGGTGTCAACACATGAACTACAGATCACAGATTGTGGAGAGGTATGATTGACCCATGCCAGTAAGGAAGGCATTTGTCATGGCATGGAGGAGTGTCAACACATGAACTACAGATCACAGATTGTGGAGAGGTATGATTGACCCATGCCAGTAAGGAAGGCATTTGTCATGGCATGGAGGGGTGTCAACACATGAACTACAGATCACAGATTGTGGAGAGGTATGATTGACCCATGCCAGTAAGGAAGGCATTTGTCATGGCATGGAAGGGTGTCAACACATGAACTACAGATCGCAGATTGTGGAGAGGTATGATTGACCCATGCCAGTAAGGAAGGCATTTGTCATGGCATGGAGGGGTGTCAACACATGAACTACAGATCGCAGATTGTAGAGAGGTATGATTGACCCATGCCAGTAAGGAAGGCATTTGTCATGGCATGGAGGGGTGTCAACACACGAACTACAGATCGCAGATTGTGGAGAGGTATGACTGACCCATGCCAGTAGGGAAGGCATTTGTCATGGCATGGAGGGGTGTCTACACACGAACTGCAGATCACAGATTGTAGAGAGGTATGATTGGCCCATGCCAGTAGGGAAGGCATTTGTCATGGCATGGAGGGGTGTCAACACATGAACTACAGATCGCAGATTGTGGAGAGGTATGACTAACCCATGCCAGTAGGGAAGGCATTTGTCATGGCATGGAGGGGTGTCAACACACGAACTGCAGATCACAGATTGTGGAGAGGTATGATTGGCCCATGCCAGTAGGGAAGGCATTTGTCATGGCATGGAGGGGTGTCAACACATGAACTACAGATCGCAGATTGTGGAGAGGTATGACTGACCCATGCCAGTAGGGAAGGCATTTGTCATGGCATGGAGGGGTGTCAACACACGAACTGCAGATCACAGATTGTGGAGAGGTATGATTGACCCATGCCAGTAAGGAAGGCATTTGTCATGGCATGGAGGGGTGTCAACACACGAACTACAGATCACAGATTGTGGAGAGGTATGATTGACCCATGCCAGTAAAGAAGGCATTTGTCATGGCATGGAGGGGTGTCAACACACGAACTGCAGATCACAGATTGTGGAGAGGTATGATTGACCCATGCCAGTAAGGAAGGTATTTGTCATGGCATGGAGGGGTGTCAACACACGAACTGCAGATCACAGATTGTGGAGAGGTATGATTGACCCATGCCAGTAAAGAAGGCATTTGTCATGGCATGGAGGGGTGTCAACACACGAACTACAGATCACAGATTGTGGAGAGGTATGATGGCCCATGCCAGTAGGTAAGGCATTTGTCATGGCATGGAGGGGTGTCAACACACGAACTACAGATCACAGATTGTGGAGAGGTATGACTGACCCATGCCAGTAGGGAAGGCATTTGTCATGGCATGGAGGGGTGTCAACACACGAACTACAGATCACAGATTGTGGAGAGGTATGATGGCCCATGCCAGTAGGTAAGGCATTTGTCATGGCATGGAGGGGTGTCAACACACGAACTACAGATCACAGATTGTGGAGAGGTATGACTGACCCATGCCAGTAGGGAAGGCATTTGTCATGGCATGGAGGGGTGTCAACACACGAACTACAGATCACAGATTGTGGAGAGGTATGATTGACTTATGCCAGTAGGTAAGGCATTTGTCATGGCATGGAGGGGTGTCAACACACGAACTACAGTTCGCAGATTGTGGAGAGGTATGATTGACCCATGCCAGTAAGGAAGGCATTTGAAGATGATGATCTGAAATAAGTGCTCCTTTAACTGTTTCCATCAAACATTTATTACTCCTACTCGGTCCATCCAAAACAGTTGTTACTTTTTGGTTCTGTATCTAAAGTAGTTGTTACTTTAACTTGCTCTATCTGATGCAGTTTTTATTTTAACTTGTTCTATCTAAAGCAGTTGTTACTTTAATTTGTTCTATCTGATGCATTTTTTATTTTAACTTGTTCTATCTAAAGCAGTTGTTACTTTAACTTGTTCTATCTGATGCAGTTTTTATTTTAACTTGTTCTATCTAAAGCAGTTGTTACTTTAACTTGTTCTATCTGATGCAGTTGCTATTTTAACTTGTTCTATCTAAAGCAGTTTTTATTTTAACTTGTTCTATCTAAAGCAGTTGTTACTTTAACTTGTTCTATCTGAAGCAGTTGTTATTTTAACTTGTTCTATCTAAAGCAGTTGTTACTTTAACTTGTTCTGTCTAAAGCAGTTGTTACTTTAAATTGTTCTATCTGATGCAGTTTTTATTTTAACATGTTCTATCTAAAGCAGTTGTTACTGTGACTTGTTCTATCTGATGCAGTTTTTATTTTAACTTGTTCTATCTAAAGCAGTTGTTACTTTGACTTGTTCTATCTGATGCAGTTTTTATTTTAACTTGTTCTATCTAAAGCAGTTGTTATTTTAACTTGTTCTATCTGAGGCAATTGTTATTTTAACTTGTTCTGTCTACAGCAGTTGCTTATCCAACTCGTTCAATTCTAATCAGTTTTTACTTTACAATTATAGGCCTACTCGATAGAAAGATTTAAATGTTACAATTAGGCTGCAGAAAGTTTACAACAACGACAACAACAACAACAAAACAAAAAAAGATCTGGTCCAAATAGTGAAGAAAAGCATATACTGTAAGACACTATAACTTGTTGGCACTGCAGGAGTCTAAAACAAAATGTTTTAGACAGTGAACAGATCTGTGATGTCAGTGAAATTCCTTGTAATTTACAAACAATACTTGATACTTTACTCATCCTCAAGTGGAACAGAACATAATAAGTAAAAGCAGTCCCAGACCCAACCTTGAATTGTTCAGCATTCACACATTCTAGGCCACGCTATATGAGGTGAAATGGCCAGTTCCCTTCTTCATCAACTTTCTTTTCCAGAGAACTTCCAGAAAATTACCCGATACCCACTGTTAGGAGGTTGAGCCTAGCCTGGACAGTATTCAAGAGAAGGCTGCAACATGACTGTACCTGAACTACACTGAAACCTCACAGCCATACACATCAGAACAAATCATCGGCCACTTCTGGGGAAGGAACCTATACCACAATCTTGGCAGGCAAATTCCTAATGTTATAATAGGAGGTTTTAAACAGAAACCCTTAAAGTGTGCATTAACTCTTTGAGTCCCATGGGGTTTAGCATCAGAGGCTCAAGGGGTAGTCAAGAGAAACGTAAAATCAGTGCATCTTGCGTCCACTGGGCCTCTAGGTAGGAACCTATAAATGTATGATGCGTTCCTTGGGACTCAAAGAGTTAAATAAAATAACCATGCTATTGTCTTGTAACCTGTCAATAGTTCTAGACGTGTGATATCATGACAGTCTGACTCGGTCATGAAACGTTTTTTCTGCGTGCAGAAGTCCCACCGTTCTGAGACTTCCCTCTATACTCATATACTTGCTGGACTGACAGGCCAGCAACACCACACTGGACCTTCATTCACTCAGCACCATATTCCGAACATACCTAACTCAAGGTAAAATGCAGAAGGAAACTTTAATTTCTCACATACCAAGCTAACAACACTGCTGCTCGAGAAAGGAACAACTAAGACAGGTTAAGTCATCTCATAAAGCTGTAATACATAAACACAATCTGTAATATTTCAACACAGAGTCAAGATGACAATAATATTTGTTATTATTGTGGAAAATATTGGAACTGTCAATCATATGCAGCCTACCTTTCCATTGGAATACTGTCCATTTAATTCAAGAGGACAAATGAAAGACTCAGTCTCGGTGTCTGACTTTGTCCTTTTGTGGCCAAAGAGACCAAACTTTCCTTTCTGAAAAGTAGAGAATATGACAAACATTGTAATCTTATGAAGTGATGACATTGTAGATAGTTAGAGAATTGCAAACACAAGTAAGCACACAACTGCCCTGTTTATGAAGTAACAAAGAAACTTCTAGAAAACTATGTAATGTGTAAACAGACTTCAAAATAATATTCTGAACTTTCTATTATATTATTATAGACACATACGACAGACAATTAACTTCAGGACATTTAAGCACATATTCCTTTTTTCAATTCAGCAGAAAACATAAGGACAAGTTTATATAAAACAACTGGGGTGGATTGCATCCATGATATCAAAGTGATTGTACAGGATTTAAGAGAATGGAGACTGTGAGCCTTAGGTGACACACAGTGGCACAACAGGACAATGATGATGATGATAACAGTTAACGGGCGTTTAACCCAGCATACAATATAACAGATAAGCAACTTTACAAAAGTTCATAATATTACAAAGAAGAACACTTCACGATGGTAAGTTTTTAACATTACAGATAAAGAGATTAACAGCATGTTTATATAACAGATAAGGGAACCTTAGATCAAATTTCAAACATAAAAGATAAGGAGACCCCAGATAAAGTTTATAGTATATCAGATAAGTCAATATGAAGGCAAGTTTATAACACAACAGACAAGGCAATCTCAGAGGCAGTTTATAATACAGGGTTATTCAAAATGATGGATACACTTCCATTCATGTATATTTCCTTGAATATACATTACATTTGAATACTTCACACACAAGAAGGAGGAGGGTCTGAGGTTTACAAACTTACAGTAGAGGTTACAGATATTAAATATGGCGGCTATCTGCTGCTTGGCAAACATCTAAGCGGTAACCGAACTCATCCCAGGCATGAAGAAGCATCCCTTGCGTAACTGAGCTCACTGCAGCTGTGATACGGTTCTGCAGGTATTCAAAACTTTAAACCTTTCTCTTTCTCTTGCTTTATGATTAATATGTAATGTACATTCAAGGAAATATACATGAATGAAAGTGTATCCATCATTTTGAATAACTATGTATATTAAAAACGAGGAAACAACAACCTGCTTAACTGAAATGAAGCCAGTAAAAGAAGAACAATATGTTCCTAACCATTCCAGACTTGAGGTTACTATGCAACCACTAAAGGCCCCAATACAAATGCTATGCACGTTAACTGAGGTCTCCAGGATCTGTACGTGCAGGATGCTCATTCTTATGAAGTGCCACCCTGGAGAGGACAAACTACCAGACCTACCTTATACAGTAACAGAAAACAGTTGGTGCAGACTGTATACTGACCTTGACTTTGCTACTGGGCAGCAGTGGCACATATCCTGGCTGAGACTCATGCTCCCTCTTCCTGGTCTGTGTCTCCGGACCAATCAGGCTGATGAAGTGAGTGTTGAGGTGCCTCCGCAACAAGGTTTTACTCGGAGGGATGGACAGCAGGACGGCAAACAGCTCTGAGTTGAAGCGAGGCTCTAAAACCTGGTATTGTACAGGGTAAATGTTCAATATCTTCAGGCAGTACCAGTGTACAGTGACAACATTTTGAGGGTAAGACAACCAGACTTGTGGTTAACATTTACATATTTCTGCAGAAAGTAACAAACAGTTATACCTAAATCTGTGTTTACATCAACATTTTTTTAAAGCTGGTAATCTGGTAATTTTAATTTCAGCTTCATAGCAAACCGGTCATCACATCTTTGCTCCACTCCTGTGCCAATGAAAAACACACAGAGTGTTTATCACAGTCCCTTGCATACACTCGCATTAAAAGCATATGGTAGCCATCCGAAGTGCTAACACAAACAGTCCGAGGTTAGAAATGCAGTTCATCATTGATGGTAGCAGAAGTCATTAAAAGATCAGCAGTTGCACACGCAATCAATTTTAATCAAATAATGGCCCCACCAATACTGCGACAACCGGCATCGCGCCATTTTCTGTTAAAGCTGCTAGTGTTAAAGCTTATTTCTTGATTTTACTAACTCCAGTCACAAGTAGAACTAATATTCTATCTTCAACGATGTTAAAATGTATACATTTACTGCCCTCAATGTGAGAACGTGTATGTACATCTATTACTGTGTATGTTAGAATGCATACAGTCAACTGGTGTCAACTTTAGAACAGAATTAGTCTTATTCAATCCACTTCTACAAGCAGGCAAAGATCATTTGAGACTCAACCGTTTCAGGATTACCACTCTAGAAAATACTTCTGACAAGGTGCTGGGGAAGATTATTGCTGTTAAAATGCAAATGTTTTTTGGAAGAACTCATGAAAGAGGTTTGGGCAGTTACAACCAGGGAAAGATATCTGTTCAAATGGAGCCAGTTTTGCTTTTGATGTAGTGGCAGCACTTGATCTTAATGCTTACAACAGTGTCAGATATGACATCTGGGTACATGGAATATGGAATAAGAGTCCTGCAATATCTCCCCTGTGGCGTTGGAGTCCGACTCGTAAGCCAGCATACCGCGATCGAAACCCACTGCAGTCTGGGTGGATTTGTGTCGTGGTATGGGACGTCGCAGGTCGACCCAACCTAAAATGGGTACTAGGATGGGCTGTCCTGGGAAAGTAAAGACAGCCGGCGTAATGCTGACCACATTACCCACCTAGTGCTGATGGTCTGTAAAAATATGGGATGCTCTGCCCATATGCCCGATGCGTCAAAAGGCGTGAAAAGGGATTTTTACTTTTTTTTTTTTTTTAATATCTCCCCTAGGGTTCTGTAATGTCACCAGTGCTCTTCAATGTGTATGCAAGCAATATTGTAGAACTTGAAGCACAAGGGGCTGGTAGGATACAGATGTGCAGATGATGTTTTGCCACCTGTATAGCAGCAAAGTGAGAGGCAATAGACAGCCAAAGAGCTACAGGCAACTGTGGACAAAGTGACTGACTGGTGTGCAGAAATGGATACTATCATCAACCCAGGAAAGGTGGCTGTTTTATGGTGCTCTCTAGACAACAGAATTGTACCAAGCTGATGTACCAAGCCTCACAATTAATGATAGTCACATCAAAAGAGAAAACATACTGATGTACCTAGGTATCACTTTCGATAGAAGTCTGTCCTTCAGGGATCATGTGAAGGCAGTTACAGTGAAATGCCAAAAACAACTCAATGCACTCAAGATTATGGCAGCAATGGACAGGGAACAAAAAATGGTGTTCACAATGTTCCAGCATGTGATCCTGTCAGTAATAAATTAGGTACTTGGAATGCTTACCATATCAAAGAGTCAGCTGATGATACTCAAAAGCATACAGAATGAAGCCATGAGGGTAAGTCTGGGATGTACAAGAGATACCACAGTAGTATTATGTGATATATACTTGCACTGTTGACAATTACAGAAAGGTTCAAAGTGCTGCAAGCAAAGTCATATCTCGAAGTTGTCACAAACATGAAGCACCTCTAGCATGAAGCCCAAAGTAAAGCTAAGAGCCACATACTAAAAGAGCAAATTCTTGGATGGTGCAAGCTGAAGACACAATTAGACATGCAGGATTGATAATATTGCAGGAGAGGAGTGGGTGAAAGTGTGTGAGTAACAATCAGTCTTGTAAAGGTTTCAAAAAACACTAGGCCGTGAGTGCAGGGACTGGCCAGCGGGCGCTGCAGAATCAGAAGTTCAACATATGATTCATGCCAATTCCCAGCCAGATGATGTGATTATCTATACAGATAGCTCTGTGATTATACAGATGGCTCTGTGTTTATACAGATGGCTCTGTGATTATACAGATGGCTCTGTGATTATACAGATGGCTCTGTGTTTATACAGATGGCTCTGTGATTATACAGATGGCTCTGTGATTATACAGATGGCTCTGTGTTTATACAGATGGCTCTGTGATTATACAGATGGCTCTGTGTTGAGAGGCAGACAAGGTGCATGGAGGTTCATAGCAAAAGTGAATGGACGTCACTTAGTTCAACAAAACCTGACATATGATACCACATCTAGTTTTAGAATGGAAGTGGAGGCAGTCACTGCAGTCTTCCTCTGGTTTGAAAACCAGCTGCACTGTGCACACATGTCGTAACTGTAACCATCTCACACAGAGCATGTTGAACAAGGTGGAGACAAGTATGTTCTGTGTAGAGTGGCAAGCACCGTTTCATAAGTCCTGGGTAGTTAGTGTCCTCTGGATATTTTCTCCAGCTCATGCTCGTGTGTTGAGAAATGAACAGGCAGACAGACTGGCTGGTTCTGTATTGAGCTATGGAAAGTGAGATGTTGTAAGGAGCAAGTAAACAATGTAGAGGCACAAATAGATCACCAAGACATGAAGAGAATAGTGCTGTGAGCAGTGACCTGGGGATCTGGCCGATGCTCAAGGGAAAAGCAAGATCAGACAGTTACTGGTAGTATCGGAATTAGAACTCTGATTGCTGCTGATGATACCGATGCACTTATGGGAATGTCCTGAGTGATGTTGATTCTTAATTCAACATTCAAAAATGAACATTTTTTTGGGGGGGGGGGTCAATTTTAGAATTTGTACATATATCGCTGTTTATGTGAGAGTGTATATAATTACTGCTGTCAGTGGCTGAAAGAATACATTTGAATCTACTATTGTCACTGCTAGAATATATAAATTTACTTTTGTCAATGTAAAAATCTATACATCTACTGCTGTCAATGTCAGTGTGAGCAGGCGCTGCAGAATCAGAAGTTCAACATCTACTACTGTCAGTGTAAAATATAACATATATTGCTGTCAATGTCACAATGTAGACATCTACTGCTGTCAGTGTCACAATGTACACATCTACTGTAGTGTAAGAATATATACATCTATTGCTAACAATGTTAGAATGTGTACATCTATTGATGTCACTGTTAGAATGTGTACATCTATTGCTTACAATGTTAGAAATTGTACATCTATTGATGTCATTGTTAGAAGGTGTACATCTATTACTGTCAATGTTAGAATGTGGACATCTATCGCTGTCGATTTTAGAATGTGTACATCTACTACTGTCAATGTTAGAATGTGTACATCTACTACTGTCAATGTTAGAATGTGTATATCTACTACTGTCGATGATAGAATGTGTACATCTACTACTGTCAATGTTAGAATGTGTACATCTACCACTGTCAATGTTAGAATGTGTACATCTACTACTGTCGATGATAGAATGTGTACATCTACTACTGTCAATGTTAGAATGTGTACATCTACCACTGTCAATGTTAGAATGTGTACATCTACTACTGTCAATGTTAGAATGTGTACATCTACTACTGTCAATGTTAGAATGTGTATATCTACTACTGTCAATGTTAGAATGTGTACATCTACCACTGTCAATGTTAGAATGTGTACATCTACTACTGTCAATGATAGAATGTGTACATCTACTACTGTCAATGTTAGAATGTGTACATCTACCACTGTCAATGTTAGAATGTGTACATCTACTACTGTCAATGTTAGAATGTGGATGTCTACCACTGTCAATGATAGAATGTGTACATCTACTACTGTCAATGTTAGAATGTGTACATCTACTACTGTCAATGTTAGAATGTGTACATCTACTACTGTCAATGTTAGAATGTGTACATCTACTACTGTCAATGTTAGAATGTGTACATCTACTACTGTCGATGATAGAATGTGTACATCTACTACTGTCAATGTTAGAATATGTATATCTACCACTGTCAATGATAGAATGTGTACATCTACCACTGTCAATGATAGAATGTGTACATCTACTACTGTCAATGATAGAATGTGTACATCTACAACTGTCAATGTTAGAATGCGGACATCTACTACTGTCAATGTTAGAATGTGTACATCTACCACTGTCAATGTTAGAATGTGTATATCTACCACTGTCAATGTTAGAATGTGTACATCTACCACTGTCAATGTTAGAATGTGTACATCTACTACTGTCAATGTTAGAATGTGTACATCTACTACTGTCAATGTTAGAATGTGTACATCTACTACTGTCAATGTTAGAATGCGGACATCTACTACTGTCAATGTTAGAATGTGTACATCTAGTACTGTCAATGTCAGAAAGCTGGAAATGTAAGAAATTATATATACACATCACATGTAATTGTCACTGGTGGAACGATTTTATATACAGGTAAACTGTTCTTGATTAGAACATATCTGTATACAAGCTACTGCCAAGGGAAAAACAATTCTGCATATACATAAATACCTGTGGATAACACCCGTGAATACCCCTATTAGAACAAATATATAGCCACATAACTATTACTAAGAAGAAACCAAACACACACAGACAAAGCCATCAATATGTTCAAGGAAAACTAGCTACTCACCATGAGGGCACCATGGACCCCGCTGCCCCGTAAGTTTGGAGCATATTCTGACAGATCAATGGTCCGCAGCCACTCCATGACTCTGTGATTGGTCCACAAGACAACCTCTCCTGGTATACCTTTCATGGGTGGTTGCTGTTTTAGGGACAGACAATGAAATACAATATTCTGACTGAAAAAGAAAGCTGATGGAATTTAATGTGTTTAATGGATAATAAAAATTGACTACAAACTCTAAATTTGTATGCAGTTAAGACGTTTTAAGTTTTTTGGGTCAGGTGACAAATTTAGTGTATAGCCATACATTTGTTTCTACTTCTCAGTTCAACTTTAAAGAGGAGTGCTTGCATTTATCAAACCATCCTGGAGATTTTAAATCCCTATTAATTACAGCACTGGCAACACAAGGGCTAACAGACTGCAACGGTTGAGGCATACAGAGAGAATTGTAGATAACAGAGTGATAAAAACTGCACACACACAAGAGCTGATTGTAGGTAGACTACCAGGAAGGCCAGGAGACTGTGGAGAGATATATACAGGCAGACCTTTAAACATCTGCAGTCACCGACTGGAAAGAGAAGACCAATGACTGAGATGAATGGAGGTGTGTGAGACCTACAGCAATGAATCTCAAGGGTTCGGAATGTGCAAATGAAGAAGAAGAATACTGGAAATCAAGTTACACACTGGTAACCAAAAGGTAGACAGCAATATAAGTGGGCGGTTAGTATCAAGGGATGGTCTAAAAAGTTAAAGCTGAGGAAACCAACTTCATGGCATTGGGTTTTATCCCATACGACTCGGTCTGTCTCTGCAGAATGGCTAGCCACCTGCCGAGAGTGTCACACAAAGCACGAACACCACAGCTAAGGTGGCAATCCCCAGAGGACTCAATAAAAACTGCACTCATGAAACGAATGACACAGCCATGAAATGAATTCACAACCTTCAGAGTGCAAGGCTGAAAAGTTGACAGCCACAGACAAAAAGTGTAGGATCTATCGCAGCCAAACTGCCAACCTTCATGTAAGGTTACTTTATGTGGGGGCTGCATGGTCTTGAGGCATGGTGTCCGCCTCGAGTGCTAGAGGTTACGGGTTTAATCTCCGATAAGGATTTTTTCACGTGGACTTGGACTTCTAGTAATTCCCCATGGTCTCTAGGTAGTGAAGTTGGATGCCGTATGCATTGTTGCACATGAAAAATCCTTCGGCAGTTGAAAATTAAAAAGAGTAGCAGCCTAATGGCGCTGCCCGGCCAAAATTTGGAGTTTAAAATCTACCTAAAGTGTTTCAGGATCCTCGCCGGTGCTACAGAGCCTGTGACTGTGCTGAGCTTCTTCGAACTCTGAGGAGTTAGAAGAAGAACGGAGCACTTATGGGTTACTACCCGTGTGCCATGATGTTGATCTCTTGTTCAAAACCTGAAACTTTATGTGAATACCGAATTTTATTGAGAGAAAAACATTTGAAAGAGCTAAATAGAACCTCTACTTTAGTTTGCATGGACAAAAAGTAGACAAGCTGTCAAACATTAAATTTTTTTTTCTCTACTTCTGGAATGCCTCACAGAATCATACAGAAGAGATCTCTGGAACAGGCCCTTCTGTTTACGATATTTTCCTGATCCATATTCTGCCTCTGTTACTGCTGTATGTGTATGACATTACTCTTTGTGGTGCCCTGTCAGTTGACGATCTTATTAAATGGCCAAACCATTCTAGTCCGTGCAAGGGATCTATATTTTCTACGAGCACTAAATAAGCCACTGTCAGTTGCTAGACCAGTCAGTGTTTCTGAACTTCCTAGAATGGTCACACTTGAACTAGACTATCATCATTTAGGCTAGTAGCTAGTATTACACAACTGTCAATCAGTGGCTGGCCAATGAAACTATATACTTTCAGTCCCCATACGGGGAATAATGCAATGGCTAACCACAGCCAGAAGCAAATAACTTGCAGCAACTAAAAGCAGTAATCCTGCCCATTAGCCATACTAGAACAGACAGTGATAATCTGGAAATTATATGGAAACAGAGCAAAGTGGTAGACAGATGGTGGATTTACCACAAAGAATGAATGAGACAAGACCAGAGACCTGATCTGTAATTTTGGTGATCATGTGATAGATAAGGCAAACCATGACTGCAGAGGCTTTTCAGTATGAAACATGAAAATAACAGCTGTAGCATTAGACTCATGTTGATCCTTGTGTGGGTTCCGAGACCCCATTGTGGGGAAAACAAGAACAGACCCACTGCCTAAACAAAAGCTTGTTGTAAGAGTCGACTAATTGGAAGCTTCCTTTGAATTCGGAATGCATCTGCCTGAGAGGCAAGGAGCCAGCAGTCTGCATACAAATAAGTCAGATCTGTAAAATGGATGCACACGCAACACTCTGGTTCTGGAAAAGGACTGCAGTCCAGAAGTGGATGAACAACCAGAACTTTCCACCAGAGTTTACAGCTGGTGAATGTGAAGAATGAAGAAGAAGACGACTCATTTTGACAAAATTACAGAAAATATATCCATGCAGACACAAATTGCTTCACCTTACCTCATCAGGAGTAGGCCTTCTCCGCAAGCAGTTCGGATTAAAATTGTTCAATCGCAAAATTTGAATACCTCGTTTTATAGACACATGATGGACTTCATTGGAGACTTTTAAGGAGATGAGGTCTTCCTAAAGAAACATAACAGATAGTTTAAACAAACTCTCAGTTTGCAGTTTTTAAACTGTCCTCCCAAACATACTTTCCTGTACAGGCTCTGCTTTCAACCAAAAGAAACAACTAAAAGCTTGAATGAAACAACAAACAACCTGTACAAAACAGTCAACCACCTATATGAAAGAATGAAATATTCATATAAGCCAGCTAGCTGTTCATGAACATGAAAAACGCCAATGATCCACATAAAACAGCCAATTACCAACATGAAAGAATGAAATATTCCTATAAACCAGCTTTCTATGAACATTAACTCTTTGAGTCCCAGGGGGTTTAGCATCACAGGCCCAAGGGGTAGTCAAGAAAGATGTAAAATCGGCGCATCTTTTGTTCATTGGGCTTCTAGGTCGGAATCTATGAGCGTATATTGCGTTCCTTGGGACTCAAAGAGTTAAAAAGCCAATGATTCGCATAAAACAGTCAACTACTCATACCAAACAGCAACCACCCACTTGAAATAGCCAACAACCCACATAAAACACAAAATACCAATATAAAACAGCCAATCACATAAAAAAGAAACACTAAATACCAATATAAAATATCCAACCACCCAAATAAAACACTAAATAACAATACAAAATGGCCATTCACCATATAAAAACACTAATTAATATAAAACAGCCAACCACCCATATGAAATAATAAACACCAATATAAAACAGTCAACCACCCATATGAAATAATAAACACCAATATAAAACAGTCAACCACCCATATGGAACACTAAACACCAAAATAAACCAGCCGACAACCCATATGTAACAGGCAGGCAACCTCCCATTTAACAAAAACAACAGGGGTGTCTAGATGATCATGCATCTTAGTTAACTTATTTCTGAAATGAGGCACTGTCATCCTCTGAGGGTGACAGGTTCGGTTCCCGGTACGGTAACTATTTATCACTCTTCATATCTTTAAAACTTTCAACTGTTAAGCTGTCCGGTATGTCCTCCTAGTTCTCCATTTCCATCTGTGTGTGCTGTTAAATTTAGTGAAATCTGTTTACAATCACTTATCAGTGACAATTCAGATAAGACAGATGTGTCGATATGAAATAACCAACCACTCATGTGAAATACCAGTCAGTACACAGCTCACATCTGTAAATATAGTCACTAAATGGCTAATCTCTAAATACATCAGTCAGTACACAGCTCATCTCTAAATACATCAGTCAGTACACAGCTCATCTCTAAATACATCAGTCAGTACACTACTCATCTGTAAATACATCAGTCAGTGCAATGACATAAATACCAAAATGAGGGGAGGATCTAGCACTAACTAACTAACTAACTAACTAACTAACTAACTAACTAACTAACTAACTAACTAACTAACTAACTAACTAACTAACTAACCAACCAACCAACCAACCAACCAACTAACCAACCAACCAACTAAACAACCAACCAACCAACCACCCAATAACCCAAATAACTAACCAAATAACTAACTAACTAACTAACTAACTAACTAACTAACTAACTAACTAACTAACTAACTAACTAACTAACTAACTAACTAACTAACTAACTAACTAACGAACTAACGAACTAACGAACTAACTAACTAACTAACTAACTAACTAACTAACTAACAAAAAAATAACTAACTAACAAAATAACTAACTAACTAACTAACTAACTAACAAAATAACTAACTAACTAACTAACTAACAAAATAATAACTAACTAACAAAATAACTAACTAACTAACTAACTAACAAAATAACTAACTAACTAACTAACTAACAAAATAATAACTAACTAACAAAATAACTAACTAACTAACTAACTAACAAAATAATAACTAACTAACAAAAAAACTAACTAACTAACTAACTAACAAAATAATAACTAACTAACTAACAAAATAACTAACTAACTAACTAACTAACTAACTAACTAACTAACTAACTAACTAACTAACTAACTAACTAACTAACTAACTAACTAACTAACTAACTAACTAACTAACTAACTAACTAACTAACTAACTAACAAAATAATAACTAACTAACAAAATAACTAACTAACTAACTAACAAAATAACTAACTAACTAACTAACTAACAAAATAATAACTAACTAACAAAATAACTAACTAACTAACTAACTAACAAAATAACTAACTAACTAACTAACTAACAAAATAACTAACTAACTAACTAACTAACAAAATAATAACTAACTAACAAAATAACTAACTAACTAACTAAACAACCAACCAACCACCCAACTAACTAACTAACACATCTAAATACATCAGTCAGTAAATAACTCATCTCTAAATACATCAGTCAGTGCACATGCATAAAATAAGACACACACACACACACACACACACACACATCAGTCAGCATGCAGCTTACCTCTATGTATCAGCCAATATGCACATTTATAAATGCAATATGCATATTCCATACACCTAGCAGACATGTTTACATCATGTACACATGTCTAGACCACACATGCTAGCACCAGCATGTACACATGCCTATACCAGATGTACACATGCCTACACCAGCATGTACACCTGCCTACACCAGCATGTACACATGCCTACACCAGCATGTTAACATGCCTACACCAGCATGTAAACATGCCTACACCAACATGTTAACATGCCTACACCAAATGTACACATGCCTACACCAGCACGTACACATGCCTACACCAGCACATACACATGCCTACACCAGCATGTAAACATGCCTACAACAGCATGTAAACATGCCTACACCAACATGTTAACATGCCTACATCAGATGTACACATGCCTACACCAGCACGTCCACATGCCTACAACAGCATGTTAACATGCCTACACCAAATGTACACATGCCTACACCTGCATGTGCACATGCCTACACCAGCATGTAACCATGCCTACAACAGCATTTAAACATGCCTACACCAGCATGTTAACATGCCTACACCAGCACATACACATGCCTACAACAGCATGTAAACACACCTATACCAGATGTACAAATGCCTACACCAGATGTACACATGCTTACACCAGCATGTAAACATGCCTACACCAGCATGTAAACATGCCTACACCAGACATACACATGCCTACACCAACATGTAAACACGCCTACACCAGACGTACACATGCCTACACCAGCATGTAAACACGCCTACACCAGACGTACACATGCCTACACCAGCATGTAAACATGCCTACATCAGACGTACACATGCCTACACCATGTGTACACATGCCTACACCAGGTGTAAAAATGCCTACACCAGGTGTACACATGCCTACACCAGGTGTAAACACGCCTACACCAGATGTACACATGCCTACACCAGACATACACATGCCTACACCAGCATGTAAACACGCCTACACCAGACGTACACATGCCTACACCAGCACATCCACAAGTGTCTCCAACATCTGGACTCACCACTGTCAGGTAGTTGAGCATCCTTCCATCCACTCTGGCATCATAGAAGGAATCTTTGTACTGTGGCAGTCCTATATCATCCAGCCATTCTGGCAGAGTAAATAGGCATCTCACAGCAAGGGATCTGGTTTAACATTTGTTAGCATAATACTACAGGCAAACCTACATGTGCTCGCTCACCATCAGCAGAAGGGGCAATTCAATGGTAGATAATGCTGGTGTCACCAATTGCATTCTGAGGGATATAGTGAGGAGGATCCGAGCATTTACAGACTCAATGAGTTAACATGCAGTGTCTACGATCCCTCAGTTAGTTAACTAATCAGTTGCTGCTACAGTTGACATGCAGTGTTTATTATCCCTCAGTTAGTTAACTAATCAGTTGCTGCTTCAGTGGGGTAAACTGTTAGATATTTACATAGACTAGTTTAAAATTTCATAAAGTGGGGTGGTTTACTGTTTTCATGTCCAGCCAGAAAGTATTTTTTAAAGTATCTGGCAAGTATTTGACAAAAATAGAGTGATTTGAGTCGTGGACTACCTCCCAGGCTCTAAGGGAAAAAACAGGGGTTTCTGAGCTGAAGTGCTAAAGAAAGAGTCTCAGAAAACCAAGGACGAAGAAAAAAAGAAATATACTGACATTTTACAAGATCTGAATATCAAGGAACATTAGCTAATAAACAACATCTTGTTTCGGAAACTGAAATATTTTGGCCATTTCTAGCATCATGGTGGATTAAAAAAAATAACAGCAGAAGGCATGGGAAGAGAGGCAGGGGCTGATCAACACAAAGATGGACACAGGATATTAGTGACTCCTTGGATATGAAAGTGCTGTAGGTGGGATAGCTGGTGAGGGTTGGAGTTTCTTTCATGCAGACCGTGACCAGAGCGACTTTCTGCAAAGACCTGTTTACATGACAATGTTGATGGAGTGAGGTGACAGTTGGGTTCGTTGAGAAAATACCAAGCCTGTCATTACTGGTGACTGACAGCCAGGTCAAAGTGTAGCCACAGGGAGATTACTAATGACTACTCGTCTTGTTCATAAGAGACCAAGACTTCAGGGACAATTTTCTCTGTGACTCAATGAGTATCGACACGAAGACTGGGATGGCTGGTCTCAAAGAACCGTGGTTGAAGTTACCGAAGAGGTCACAGTTGACAAAAAAAAAAAAGCTAAATTTTTGTGTCAAGGCATACAGGTGTAAGTGGAAATGAACAAGCTGATGGGCTGCCAAGGCAGTATCGTGGATTAACATGTATATATTTAACTCCTCTCTGCGACTTTTTTACGGCATAAGCAGTAGGAAAAAAAGAAAGAGGATATACTAAGGGGTCTCTGAGTGAAGCTGTTTGCCTTGAGCTGTGACAGTAATGTTTTATTTCGGATTTGTCTTCTGGTAAGTAAGTGATGGTGTTTCAGAGATTCCGTAACTCTTTGAGGCCCAAGCATTGGTGTTAGCGTTGTCTGTCAAAATTCATGGGCCTGAAATAGTTAATGACTGTGGCTGAGATAATTTTATGTTGTGTGCAATGCACCCACCAGGCTATCTAGAGAGAAGCTGATCCATATTGGATCAATCATAGTGCAATCAATCTGATCCCCTTACATTTACCACATCCATTAAATATCTGTTCAGAACTTACTTGCCACAAAATTATGGTCCAGCTCTATCAGACTGTCCGCGCCATGTGATGCCATGGCTTGCATGGCCAGCTGGAGTTTCTTGCGATGAAGGCCGTTCTTGATGCCTAGTTCCTACAGCCACATAAGAAACATAGTGTCAGCTACACAGTCAAGTATTTGTAGCAGACATCTAATACACAACAAGAGCCAGGTAGAACTGCTAGCAACACATGTAGAATTACAAAGAATAACAAATACATTCTCTTTTAAAATTGTAAAAAAAACTGGGCTCATAGTTATGTCTTAACCTGCAAAATTAGACTAACCAATATAACTGCTATATTTTACACTAAGACATTTCGGAATGATGATACTTTCAATATTGTCCTACATCATAGCACACAGCAACATGAGAGGCTGCTGCACAGGACCGTTGTGGATGGTGCACATCCCTTAGGCATGCTGCATCGGCTTGCCAGGCAATGGAGGTTGCACGGCAGAGAAACAGAGACAGACTAGAAAGAACCGTAACGCTAATCCCATGCTTACTGCGGCTTCCACCTCTTGTCTGCACGGCTCAAGAACTTTCCAGGCTCATACTAGACTAATCGGCCATCTTCGTACTAATAATCATTGATCATTAATAGTGTGGATGTAAAGTGGTCTTCATCCCTCATGATGGACTAAAATAGTATAGTAGAATGGAGGAACAGACTGCGGGTCCTGACACATAAACAGCACATCAAGATCATGATGATATGTGCAAGACTGCCTTCAGCCTCTTTTAATCAACTCCACAGTTAATTTGAACCTGCTTCTAGATTCACACAGTGCAACATTTTAGTTAAGTAAAGGACTCTTTTGACACCACAAAGTGCATTGACCATAGGTGCCTGTAGACCAACTGTCAAACAATGGGCAATATGGTCACACTGGCCACTTTTATTTCCAAGGGGCAATGTGACCAGCAAGTTGACACCACAGAGAGATTTGCCTTTATCCACAAGTCCATTCCATACATAGATACATGGCCAGCTAGGCACCCCTACTGGAGGTGTCTTCACTGGCCACTGTCTATCACACAGATTGAAATTCACAACTATGGAATATGGACATACTTCGTCTCACACCATCGAAACTGCACCATAGATTACAGAAATTTATATCAACCAAACAATAACAAATACAACAACAATTACAAAATCAAAAATCAAAATTTTCTGTAAACATTCTTTTATGGGTTGGTTGTCCAATTTACGAGAGGAAGTCAATAAGGACATTTATAAGGAAATGCTTCTTGTTTATGTTGATAAATGTTTATCTCGTAAAGTGGTGCATAGCTGGGTAAAAAACATTTTCTCAATGACGCTCTAAAATTGTTGATTAAGTCCAATCTGGTCATCTAGTTGAGACTGCAACAGACGCATCCTTGCAGTGGGTAGAGGAGATGATTAGAGGTGACAGGCTAGTTATGGTTGACTCTGTAGCAGCTGCAATAGGGTGCTCACATGGTTCAGCATACAACCTAATGCAGGTTCAGCATACAACCTAATGCATGATCGACTGAAATTTAATAAAGTGTGCTCAAAATGGGCACCCAGACAATTAACGGATGAACACACAATGAACCAATTAGGCCTGTCCTTGCAGCATCTCCGTCGAAAGACAGATGATGGAGAAGACATGTTGAACAGTTTTATAACTGGGGATGAATCAAGGGTGCATCACTACTAGCCTGAATCAAAGCGTGCTTCAATGCAACAGAAACATGCCATCAGCAGGGAAGATTATGCTGTCAGTGTTCTGGGATTGTCAAGTAGTGCTTCTAAGCAATTTTGAAAATTTAAAAAGGTGACCATGCCAATGCTGATTCATACTGCAAAGTTTGATCGATGCTTCATGATGCTATTTGAAGAAAACATCCAGGCCTGCTAACTAGAGGAGTACTGTTCCTTTGTGACAATGCCAGACCACGTACAGCTCGGATAACTCAGGAGAAAATTAACCATCTAAAGTGGGAACTTCTGGAGCACACACCTTTTAGCCCTGACTTAGCCACTAGCAATTACCACCTTTTTGGTAGACTGAAAACTCACCTTGGGGGGGAGACATTTCACGAATGACCTATAAGTTGAACGTGAAGTGAAAATGTGGTTTCAAAAAGAGCACGCAGTTCCGTGCAGCAGGTTTGGGAGGACTGATCAAACGATGGGACAAGTGCATCAATGATGGTGGAAATTACGTTGAAAATAAAGGGACAGTGCATGTGTAAAAATTAACGGGTTTCAAGTTGTTATCCTCTTTAGTTTCTTTTTTTTTTTTTCAACGAGCATTTGTGACTTACTGATTGATTTACTCTTGTTACAAAAATAATGTACATGTGTAGCAACCTAATCAACCTGCTCTTTTTGATTTACAACTGTCAAGGGATGTTAACTGTGCTCACTGATACTGATGGGTTGTCTGCCCTTACCAGAGTTGGAAGAGACAGAAATGAATATCAGTGCTGGTACCTTTTCCAAATCATGTTGCGTACACCGCAGCAGCTGTTCTCCATTCTTCACCCATCGTTTGCACTCCACCAAATACATGTTGAGACCTATGTCATTCATCCAGGCAGTGATCCTGTCTGTATCCCATCGGGCAAATGGCACCTCTGTATTCATGCTGCAGAAAAATGGCAATTATAAAATCAGATGTTTAAATAATGCAGATTACAAACAGACTTATTAATTGTAGAAACTGAAAGAACTATTATCACAATGTCATTTGTACAAGTACTATTCCTGATGAGTGTGTTACTCATGCAGATTATGTGTCTGAGTAGATGCCACACAGCATACAGATACCTTATTATTTATGTTAATGCTGTATATATTCAACACAATTATATAGTGTAGAAACCTGGACAATTAAAAAACATTTAGGTAGTTATGATTATGTCCTGAAGATGTGGATGTGCAGAATAAGCCATATTTTATGGCAACAAAAGCAATTAAAGACAGGAGTCGTCCAAAAAAGGGTGTGTGAAAAAAGGTATGTTGACAGAAATACAAAATCGTTTTTAAAGTATCCAGAAACCATGAGTTGTTAACCCTTTGACTTTCATTTCACCTGTATGATACACATATAGATTAGGATTTTCATTTCACCTGTGTGATACACACATAGATTAGGATTTTCATTTCACCTGTATGATACACATATAGATTAGGATTTTCATTTCACCTGTGTGATACATTTACATATAAAGACTTTTATTTCACCTGTGTGAAGTCTCTGTGTTTCAAATCTAAAAAGTTTACAGTTGTTCCTACATGCAGATCCTGTCAATGGAGGCAGCATGTTTGAGTCTTGGTGTGATCACACTTGCAAGACATCCATATAAAATTTTTTTTTTAATCTGTCTATGCTGTTGGCAAAATTTATTTTATAAAGCCATATCTCTGCAGCTTCCACACAACTGTTCACTATTTTAATGTCCATGATTCAATTCCATATAATTAATGTGCAAGACAGGTACTGTGGATAATTAAACCCCCCAAAAAAACAAAAAACAATGAGGCGAAAAATGAAAACAATAAGAAAAACCTCAAAACAGTACAGTAAAGAATTTCAATGATAAGGTCTGTCTCTGGAAAGTAACAGAACAGCGTGGAGGTTACAGTAACATTGTGGCTAGATGCCTGCCTGCTGACCAAAGGGTTTTGGGTTTAAATCCCCTTGTCTTAGATTATCTCTACACTGACCTTGGTTCCTAGGTCAACACAGCCTAAAAAGATTACCTGAGAAGTAAAGACTGAGGGCATACCGCTGAACCCATCATATGCTGATTGGTCTATAAACTATGAGTCTTGTATCACACATCCAAGACACAACTCAGGTAACAAGGGTCCCTTACTCTACCTAATGGAACAGCATTTAATAAGCAAATGCAAAAAAACCTGACAGATCGTTGAAACAATACAGATTGCCAGATACTCACATTCGTCCTTTCAAATCTCTGCTCCATGCCAGACGGGCTGAAGCCGTGGCTCGAATGCCACCCCTTCGGAACTCCCCATCCCCTCCTCTCTCATGACTGCCATTGATATCCTGTGAGCTGCTGCGTTTCAGACGACCAAACAGCCTGCGCAGGCCATGTTTTTTCTTATACTCTCCATGACCATAACCGGAATTGTGATCTCTATCCTCGTCGTCTGTTACTACTTCTGTGTTAGCTGCAGAACATGCCAGAGGTTTTGGTTAATTTAACATTTATTTTATATTTAAGAATTATATGTACGATGTATAGTGTAAATGTAAAACTAAAATCAGTTAACATCTTGTTGGCATAATTACTAAGCCCTTTTCTGCCAGCTTGAAGACCTTAATTCAACTCTGCAACAAAAAGGCTTTAGTTATAATTGCCTAAAAGTGTGAAAAAGAATGTGGCTTAGTACTAAAATAAGATGACATTAATGATGAAAAAAGCAATTATAATGAAATGATGAAAAAAGCAATTATAATGAAATGATGAAAAAAGCAATTATAATGAAATGATGAAAAAAGCAATTATAATGAAATGATGAAAAAAGCAATTATAATGAAATGATGAAAAAAGCAATTATAATGAAATGATGAAAAAAGCAATTATAATGAAATGATGAAAAAAGCAATTATAATGAAATGATGAAAAAAGCAATTATAATGAAATGATGAAAAAAGCAATTATAATGAAATGATGAAAAGAGCAATTATAATGAAATGATGAAAAAAGCAATTATAATGAAATGATGAAAAAAGCAATTATAATGAAATGATGAAAAAAGCAATTATAATGAAATGATGAAAAAAGAAATTATAATGAAATGATGATAAAAAGAACGACACTGGTTATGATGGAATTAAAACTGACAAAACAATAATGATTGTCAAAAAGATAGCAACAATAGCAATAATGCTAAAGTTGATCAATAAATATTTAACTAAAAAAAGTTGATGACAATTATATTATAATGGCAAAAATAATGACACAAATTACAATAATGATTAAAATTTTGATGAATATGGCAAAATGATGCCAGTATTATAATAATGATTAAAATTTAGACAACTATAGACCCCAAAAAAAACATGATGCCAAAATTATCACATAACTGTTTTATAATGCTGAACAGGATTTCTGGGATTTGTTCCTATTGGACTCACATCCAAATAGTGGCACTGAGTCACTGGGTCACACTTTTAGCCTGCAATCCTGGGGTGAAGAGAGGGATTAGATTTAAAAACAAACCGTTTTGGCAGAACTCTAGCACCCAGTTATCTAACTGTAATTTTTAAAGCCTACACAAGGTACTAGAGCTCAGGATATGACTCCCTAGGTAGACAACCAATGAGAAAAGAGACAATGATGAAGAAAGATAAAACTTAACAAGGATCTGTTCTCACGTTACTGAACCACTGACTCATATAAAATTTATGAAGCCTCCATCACAGGCATCACTCTATCAGAAATCAGGGTCTAGCACCATATGTCTGAGGTGTTTAACGCATTAAAAGGGCCTTCGACATTTACTTTACAACATCAAACTAACAACATACAATCAATGATACTGTATTTCAGCTAGGAAATGTTTCTTAGTCAAGCACGTATTTCTAACAACAGCCATGGCTGTGTAGTGTCCAGATACCTGCCTACTGGCATGAAGATCCTAGGTTTAAATCTGCACTGATGCACATTTTTTCATAACCGACCTAGACGCCTAGGTCGACTAAAACTGGAACCAGGTAATCTCCTGGAAAGTAAAGGCGGCTGGCATGATATCGGCCACATTATTCATCGAAGGCCAACTGATCGATACAAATATGAGACCAGCATCTTGTGTCCAGTCTGCCACTGGCGATTAAAAAAAAGTTCCTTTGTTAGAAGAGAAGAGATCCTTTACTTTCATTACTTCTAACAAGTCTGATCAACTTTGTTCAGAAACACACAAGAAATGCCAGAAATATGTTCACTAAAAAAATAACAAAAAAGATATGAAACTTCTAACAAGTCTGATCAACTTTGTTCAGAAACACACAAGAAATGCCAGAAATATGTTCACTAAAAGAATAACAAAAAAGATATGAAACTTTTAACAAGTCTGATCAACTTTGTTCAGAAACACACAAGAAATGCCAGAAATATTTACTAAAAAAATAAAAAAGATATGAAACTTCTAACAAGTCTTATTAACTTCAACTCTGTTCAGAAACACACAAGAAATGCCAGAAATATTGTCACTAACAAAATAACAAAAAAGATATGAAAGACGAAGCTTACAGCTAACAAAACTAAATAAATCAACTGATTTATTTGCAAAGACAACTCAATATGCCCTTCTGGCCACCACAGGCTCCCCAGCTAAGCACCTCTGTCAGAAACAAACACAGGGAATGGTTTCACTGAAAGCATCCACGCAAGACTTGACAGACATAGCCAATAGTCAAGTCAAATAAAACCCGCTGATATATTCACAAAGGTCTTCCTAAAGATTAGCTACTGACCAGTGCACAATTCTAGAATACTTCACATCAGAAGCACTTCTGTCACAAACAAAAACACTAACCATGTATTCACTGAAAACAAAAAACAGAAAATATACTAAAGACCTTGCCAAAGGTTTAGTAATATTCAATTTGAGTAATGAGTTATGAGTTAGATTATCTTCACACCACTCTGGACACATCCATAGGCGCTCAGATTCCTCTCTCAACATATTCATCAGTGTCGCACGGATAATAGTACCAGTCCTATGTTGGTTAACAAGACTTCGTGTGCGTCCAGTGTGCTTCTCGTGCTTGGCTGTGCCGATCTTTACTCCATTCAATTTATACACACGGTCCTCAATGTGCACTTCCTGACTAGAGACACTATAATAAAGCACTTCAGTCAGAAATAAACACAAAAGATGCTGATGAATTCACTGAAAACAACACACCGGATATCACTTTAAACTTTAAATACAAAGTATAAAAGACAGTAAAAAATTAGGTTAAACAAAGAAACAATCTCATATTTTTACAAAGACAACTCAACATGCACCTCTAGCCATTGAAGGCACTACAGCTCAACACTGCTCACTAAATGAAACTGCAGCCCAGACTGCAAACATACAGCACTTCAACCAACAGGGCTGGTGTACAGTTTTAAGGGAGCCACTTAGAGGGTCACTTGTAGCCTGCCAATCTGAAAATAGCACAGAAAGTTTACGTCTGCACCAGTCAAGGCAGGCCAGAGCACAGTGGAGAGGCAGATAATTGGTGTTTTTCCCTACTTTTCTTTCTCTACTGTTAAGCATAGCCTCTGTCTCTACTGTAACCTCCTTCTCTACTGTAACTGTAACCTCCTTCTCTACTGTAACTGTAACCTCCTTCTCTACTGTAACTGTAACCTCCTTCTCTACTGTAACTGTTACCTCCTTTCTACTATAACTGTAACCTCCTTCTCTACTGTAACTGTAACCTCCTTCTCTACTGTAACTGTAACCTCCTTCTCTACTGTAACTGTAACCTTCATCTCTACTGTAACTGTAACCTCCTTCTCTACTGTAACTGTAACCTCCTTCTCTACTGTAACTGTAACCTCCTTCTCTACTGTAACTGTAACCTCCTTCTCTACTGTAACTGTAACCTCCTTCTCTATTGTAACTGTAACCTCCTTCTCTACTGTAACTGTAACCTCCTTCTCTACTGTAACTGTAACGTTCATCTCTACTGTAACTGTAACCTCCTTCTCTACTGTAACTGTAACCTCCTTCTCTACTGTAACTGTAACCTTCATCTCTACTGTAACTGTAACCTCCTTCTCTACTGTAACTGTAACCTCCTTCTCTACTGTAACTGTAACCTCCTTCTCTACTGTAACTGTAACCTCCTTCTCTACTGTAACTGTAACCTTCTTCTCTACTGTAACTGTAACCTCCTTCTCTACTGTAACTGTAACCTCCTTCTCTACTGTAACTGTTACCTTCATCTCTACTGTAACTGTAACCTCCTTCTCTACTGTAACTGTAACCTCCTTCTCTACTGTAACTGTAACCTCCTTCTCTACTGTAACTGTAACCTCCTTCTCTACTGTAACTGTAACCTCCTTCTCTACTGTAACTGTAACCTTCGTCTCTACTGTAACTGTAAACTCCTTATCTACTGTAACTGTAACCTCCTTCTCTACTGTAACCTTCGTCTCTACTGTAACTGTAACCTCCTTATCTACTGTAACTGTAACCTTCATCTCTACTGTAACTGTAACCTCCTTCTCTACTGTAACTGTAACCTTCATCTCTACTGTAACTGTAACCTCCTTCTCTACTGTAACTGTAACCTCCTTCTCTACTGTAACTGTAACCTCCTTCTCTACTGTAATCTTCATCTCTACTGTAACTGTAACCTCCTTCTCTACTGTAACTGTAACCTCCTTATCTACTGTAACTGTAACCTCCTTCTCTACTGTAACTGTAACCTCCTTCTCTATTGTAACTGTAACCTCCTTCTCTATTGTAACTGTAACCTCCTTCTCTATTGTAACTGTAACCTCCTTCTCTATTGTAACTGTAACCTCCTTATCTACTGTAACTGTAACCTTCATCTCTACTGTAACTGTAACCTCCTTCTCTACTGTAACTGTAACCTTCATCTCTACTGTAACTGTAACCTCCTTCTCTACTGTAACTGTAACCTCCTTCTCTACTGTAACTGTAACCTCCTTCTCTACTGTAACCTTCATCTCTACTGTAACTGTAACCTCCTTCTCTACTGTAACTGTAACCTCCTTATCTACTGTAACTGTAACCTCCTTCTCTACTGTAACTGTAACCTCCTTCTCTATTGTAACTGTAACCTCCTTCTCTACTGTAACTGTAACCTTCATCTCTACTGTAACTGTAACCTCTTTCTCTATTGTAACTGTAACCTCTTTCTCTACTGTAACTGTAACCTCCTTCTCTACTGTAACTGTAACCTCCTTCTCTATTGTAACTGTAACCTCTTTCTCTACTGTAACTGTAACCTCCTTATCTACTGTAACTGTAACCTCTTTCTCTACTGTAACTGTAACCTTCTTCTCTACTGTAACTGTAACCTCTTTCTCTACTGTAACTGTAACCTTCTTCTCTACTGTAACTGTAACCTCCTTCTCTACTGTAACTGTAACCTCCTTCTCTACTGTAACTGTAACCTTCTTCTCTACTGTAACTGTAACCTCCTTATCTACTGTAACTGTAACCTCCTTCTCTACTGTAACTGTAACCTCCTTCTCTACTGTAACTGTAACCTCCTTCTCTATTGTAACTGTAACCTCCTTCTCTACTGTAACTGTAATCTTCTTCTCTGCTGTAACTGTAACCTCCTTCTCTACTGTAACCTTTGTCTCTAATGTAACTGTAACCTCCTTCTCTACTGTAACTGTAATCTTCTTCTCTGCTGTAACTGTAACCTCCTTCTCTACTGTAACCTTTGTCTCTAATGTAACTGTAACCTCCTTCTCTACTGTAACTGTAATCTTCTTCTCTACTGTAACTGTAACCTCCTTCTCTACTGTAACTGTAACCTTCTTCTCTACTGTAACTGTAACCTCCTTCTCTACTGTAACTGTAACCTCCTTCTCTACTGTAACTGTAACCTTCATCTCTACTGTAACTGTAACCTCCTTCTCTACTGTAACTGTAACCTCCTTCTCTACTGTAACTGTAACCTCCTTCTCTACTGTAACTGTAACCTCCTTCTCTACTGTAACTGTAACCTCCTTCTCTACTGTAACTGTAACCTTCGTCTCTACTGTAACTGTAAACTCCTTATCTACTGTAACTGTAACCTCCTTCTCTACTGTAACCTTCGTCTCTACTGTAACTGTAACCTCCTTATCTACTGTAACTGTAACCTTCATCTCTACTGTAACTGTAACCTCCTTCTCTACTGTAACTGTAACCTTCATCTCTACTGTAACTGTAACCTCCTTCTCTACTGTAACTGTAACCTCCTTCTCTACTGTAACTGTAACCTCCTTCTCTACTGTAATCTTCATCTCTACTGTAACTGTAACCTCCTTCTCTACTGTAACTGTAACCTCCTTATCTACTGTAACTGTAACCTCCTTCTCTACTGTAACTGTAACCTCCTTCTCTATTGTAACTGTAACCTCCTTCTCTATTGTAACTGTAACCTCCTTCTCTATTGTAACTGTAACCTCCTTCTCTATTGTAACTGTAACCTCCTTATCTACTGTAACTGTAACCTTCATCTCTACTGTAACTGTAACCTCCTTCTCTACTGTAACTGTAACCTTCATCTCTACTGTAACTGTAACCTCCTTCTCTACTGTAACTGTAACCTCCTTCTCTACTGTAACTGTAACCTCCTTCTCTACTGTAACCTTCATCTCTACTGTAACTGTAACCTCCTTCTCTACTGTAACTGTAACCTCCTTATCTACTGTAACTGTAACCTCCTTCTCTACTGTAACTGTAACCTCCTTCTCTATTGTAACTGTAACCTCCTTCTCTACTGTAACTGTAACCTTCATCTCTACTGTAACTGTAACCTCTTTCTCTATTGTAACTGTAACCTCTTTCTCTACTGTAACTGTAACCTCCTTCTCTACTGTAACTGTAACCTCCTTCTCTATTGTAACTGTAACCTCTTTCTCTACTGTAACTGTAACCTCCTTATCTACTGTAACTGTAACCTCTTTCTCTACTGTAACTGTAACCTTCTTCTCTACTGTAACTGTAACCTCTTTCTCTACTGTAACTGTAACCTTCTTCTCTACTGTAACTGTAACCTCCTTCTCTACTGTAACTGTAACCTCCTTCTCTACTGTAACTGTAACCTTCTTCTCTACTGTAACTGTAACCTCCTTATCTACTGTAACTGTAACCTCCTTCTCTACTGTAACTGTAACCTCCTTCTCTACTGTAACTGTAACCTCCTTCTCTATTGTAACTGTAACCTCCTTCTCTACTGTAACTGTAATCTTCTTCTCTGCTGTAACTGTAACCTCCTTCTCTACTGTAACCTTTGTCTCTAATGTAACTGTAACCTCCTTCTCTACTGTAACTGTAATCTTCTTCTCTGCTGTAACTGTAACCTCCTTCTCTACTGTAACCTTTGTCTCTAATGTAACTGTAACCTCCTTCTCTACTGTAACTGTAATCTTCTTCTCTACTGTAACTGTAACCTCCTTCTCTACTGTAACCTTTGTCTCTAATGTAACTGTAACCTCCTTCTCTACTGTAACTGTAACCTCCTTCTCTACTGTAACTGTAACCTCCTTCTCTACTGTAACTGTAACCTCCTTCTCTATTGTAACTGTAACCTCCTTCTCTACTGTAACTGTAATCTTCTTCTCTGCTGTAACTGTAACCTCCTTCTCTACTGTAACTGTAACCTCCTTCTCTATTGTAACTGTAACCTCCTTCTCTACTGTAACTGTAACCTTTGTCTCTAATGTAACTGTAACCTCCTTCTCTGCTGTAACTGTAACCTCCTTCTCTGCTGTAACTGTAACCTCCTTCTCTACTGTAACCTTTGTCTCTAATGTAACTGTAACCTCCTTCTCTGCTTAACTGTAACCTCCTTCTCTACTGTAACTGTAACCTCCTTCTCTACTGTAACCTTTGTCTCTAATGTAACTGTAACCTCCTTCTCTACTGTAACTGTAACCTCCTTCTCTACTGTAACTGTAACCTCCTTATCTACTGTAACCTTTGTCTCTAATGTAACTGTAACCTCCTTCTCTACTGTAACTGTAACCTCCTTATCTACTGTAACTGTAACCTCCTTCTCTACTGTAACTGTAACCTCCTTCTCTACTGTAACTGTAACCTCCTTATCTACTGTAACTGTAACCTCCTTCTCTACTGTAACTGTAACCTCCTTCTCTACTGTAACCTTTGTCTCTAATGTAACTGTAACCTCCTTATCTACTGTAACTGTAACCTCCTTCTCTACTGTAACTGTAACCTCCTTCTCTACTGTAACTGTAACCTCCTTATCTACTGTAACCTTTGTCTCTAATGTAACTGTAACCTCCTTCTCTACTGTAACTGTAACCTCCTTATCTACTGTAACTGTAACCTCCTTCTCTACTGTAACTGTAACCTCCTTCTCTACTGTAACTGTAACCTCCTTATCTACTGTAACTGTAACCTCCGTCTCTACTGTAACTGTAACCTCCTTCTCTACTGTAACCTTTGTCTCTAATGTAACTGTAACCTCCTTATCTACTGTAACTGTAACCTCCTTATCTACTGTAACTGTAACCTCCTTATCTACTGTAACTGTAACCTCCTTCTCTACTGTAACTGTAACCTCCTTCTCTACTGTAACCTTTGTCTCTAATGTAACTGTAACCTCCTTCTCTACTGTAACTGTAACCCCCTTCTCTACTGTAACTGTAACCTCCTTCTCTACTGTAACTGTAACCTCCTTCTCTACTGTAACTGTAACCCCCTTCTCTACTGTAACTGTAACCTCCTTCTCTACTGTAACTGTAACCTCCTTCTCTACTGTAACTGTAACCTCCTTCTCTACTGTAACTGTAACCTCCTTCTCTACTGTAACTGTAACCTCCTTCTCTACTGTAACTGTAACCTTCATCTCTACTGTAACTGTAACCTCCTTCTCTACTGTAACTGTAACCTCCTTCTCTACTGTAACTGTAACCTCCTTCTCTACTGTAACTGTAACCTCCTTCTCTACTGTAACTGTAACCTCCTTCTCTACTGTAACTGTAACCTCCTTCTCTACTGTAACTGTAACCTTCATCTCTACTGTAACTGTAACCTCCTTCTCTACTGTAACTGTAACCTCCTTCTCTACTGTAACTTCCTTCTCTATTGTAACTGTAACCTCCTTCTCTACTGTAACTGTAACCTCCTTCTCTACTGTAACTGTAACCTCCTTCTCTAATGTAACTGTAACCTCCTTCTCTACTGTAACTGTAACCTCCTTCTCTACTGTAACTGTAACCTCCTTCTCTACTGTAACTGTAACCTCCTTCTCTACTGTAACTGTAACCTCCTTCTCTACTGTAACTCTAACCTTAGTCTTTACTGTAACTGTAACCTCCTTCTCTATTGTAACTGTAACCTCCTTCTCTACTGTAACTCTAACCTTAGTCTTTACTGTAACTGTAATCTCCTTCTCTATTGTAACTGTAACCTCCTTCTCTACTGTAACTCTAACCTTAGTCTTTACTGTAACTGTAATCTTCGTCTCTACTGTAACTGCAGCCTTCTTCTCTACTGTAACTGTAACCTCCTTTTCTAATGTAACTGTAACCTCCTTTTTTAATGTAACTGTAACCTCCTTTTTTAATGTAACTGTAACCTCCTTTTCTACTGTAAACTCGTCTACTGTAACTATAAAATCATTCTCCATTTAACAAAACTTTCTCTGCTGTAAATGTAACCTTCTTATCTACTGTAACCTTCCCTACACTGTTACTGTAACATCCTCTTCTAAATGTATTACAATGCTGCTGATTTTCCAATATACCACAGTGGATAGATACTAATTGTTCTGCTATAATTTTTAATGTGAAAATTTGACAGGAAATGAGAATTATTTATAAATGTGAGAAATAGAAATCTATATCTCCTAAAACAAAGTGGGGTTTTGTGTGTGAAAGTAAGCTCAGAGTTAAGATAATCTGGGCAATACTTCGGAAAATGATTCTGTCTTCACACAGACATTCTACTAGCCTGCAGGTGTAAACATTACCTGAAGCAGACAAAACAATCTGCCGTCCAGGTGTGCTGAAATGGCTGTTGAGTCAGAGACAGCTGTAAAACCTCCTTAAGGAAAGCAGAGGCAAGAAAAGAATACCTCCAGAAAGAAAGCATAGGCATGAAAAGAATACCTCCAGAAAGAAAACATAGGCAAGAAAAGAATACCTCCAGAAAGAAAGCATAGGCAAGAAAAGAATACCTCCAGAAAGAAACAGAGGCAAGGTAAGAATACCTTCAGAAAGAAAACAGAGGCAATGAGAAGAATATCTTCAGAAAGAAAATAGAGGTAAGGTAAGAATGTCTCCAGAAAGAAAATGGAGGTAAGGTAAGAATACCCCCAGAAAGAAACAGAGGCAAGGTAAGAATACCTTCAGAAAGAAAACAGTGGCAATGAGAAGAATATCTCCAGAAAGAAAACAGAGGTAAGGTAAGAATATCTCCAGAAGGAAAGCAGAGGCAAGGTAAAAATACCTCCAGAAAGAAAGCAGATTCTGGGCAAGAATACCTCCAGAAAGAAAGCAGATTCTGGGCAAGAATACCTCCAAAAAGAAAGCAGATTCTGGGCAAGAATACCTCCAGAAAGAAAGCAGATTCTGGGCAAGAATACCTCCAGAAAGAAAGCAGATTCTGGGCGAGAATACCTCCAGAAAGAAAGCAGATTCTGGGCAAGAATACTTTCAGAAAGAAAGCAGATTCTGGGCAAGAATACCTCCAGAAAGAAAGCAGATTCTGGGCAAGAAACCTCTAGAAAGAAAGCAGAAGCAAGGAAAGAATACCTCCAGAAAGAAAGTAGAGGCAACGCAAGAAAGACATACAATCAGATTGCTAATGGTGCTATCAGAACTGGAAATTTGTGCTCGCTGCTGATGTTTAGAATGGAGTGTTTGTGAAAGTAACCCTACTGCTATGAAGATGGTTCATAACCCAATTCAACAGGGGGAGAGAAGCTACTTCACAATGTAACATGATTGGTCATGGTTTTGGAAAGTAACAGACACATGTTATATACATCAAAGGGTCTGAACATCTGCCAAGTAACAAACACACGTTATACATCAAAGTGACCAGGGATAGTTGAGGAATAATTTTAAAATACTGCTACAACAAATAAATGTGTTAGTAGTAAATAAACAGACAGCATGTCGAGAGTTAAATTTGAGGCTTCTTAAGCGGTAAACCATGCTGGCAATAATGTAGAATACTGCTCAGCAGCACTATACTGTTTTCAAACAAACAAACATTAGCTCAGTAAACCTCGCAAACATACTATATTTTAGGCTTTTAACCATGTTTCCAAACAGGCCTGATAGTCAACACATGTGTTATCGAACATAAAGAACTGGAGAGGAAGTTTCAAATGTGTGGTTCACATTTTTACACTGGTCAGCGGTAAATTAAAAACCTGTATGCATCCGGTGCCAACTGGGTGGCTGGGTGGTGTCCAGTCAGCGCGTGATGCATTCTTTGGGACTGAGTTAAAAGCCAGGTTGATTAAACATCTTCCCGTAAGCCTAAGTGATAGAGGTCACAGCAAGAGTCACCCGACACATGTTAGTCTTAGGCCCTGGGGAATATATTTGATATAATACTTCACCTTCTCCTTATTTACTGACAACTCCCTTTATACACCTTTATTTATTTCAGCAGGATAACTTTTTTAAAGGTAAATAAATCAATTTTATTAAAAAATTGTATTAATTATCTGTGTGAAATAGTTTTTAAACAATTTTTTTCAGAAATTCCTATCAGTTCATGAACCCCTTTTTAGCATTTACGTGACAAAAGGGTTAAATTGTACCTGGCTACTGTTTTTCCACTTTTCAACATATGTAAGTTACATAAATAACAGCTTCACTTTTCAGCTCCTTTAAGCTGTGTAAATGTATTAATCAATCACATCATCAAACATACAAGTTGAAGAATTTAAATACTTAGGAAGTATATTTACAGAGGATGACTGAATAGACTGGGAATTATATTCATTTATATACCAATTAATATCATTATTAAGACATCTAAATACAGTTATACAGCCAAGGAAAAGATTATGAAGCATATTATTCATACCCAAACTTTCATGTGTACCCCAATTGTGACTTGGGGTGGGGGGGAACCAATATTGCCTCTTTAAGAAGTATGTCATAAAAGAAGACTAATTAGGGGTGTTTCCTTCTAAATGAGAAAGCATCTGGAACCAACAGTCTGCATACATATAATCCAGGCCTGTAAAATGGATGTGCAGGCAAAACTCAAGTTCTGGAACAAGCCTAAAGTCCAGAAATAGAGAAACAATGAGTAGAGGTTTTTGCTAGAGTTTACAGCCAATGAATGCAAAGCAGAAGAAAAAGAAGAGGCCAGCACTGTGCTTTTAGTACCAAAATGTGACATTATCAAAGGCTACCCTATGTAACACTTCTTCTTCTTTTTTGCGTCCTATTTTACCGCTTTGGGTGTCGAGGGAGATATAAAAGTCCTGCTTCGTGCTTTTCTGGCTGATTTAACCAAAGACACATCGTGGTACTGTAGAGTTTCTCTGATGTTATCCTTCCATCTTGTTCTTGGTCTACCTCTTGCTCTACATCCCTCTCCTCTTTTGGTATAGCAACAGAAGGCATTCTTTCCAAGTGGGCAACCTCATTCCTGATTTTATCTCTTCTGGTCACTCCTACAGCCTTTCTCAGACACCTCATTTCCATGGTTATGTGAAACTAACAACCATAAAATTAGATGCCTAAGGAAAGCTATCAACATGCCTATCTAAGACAAAGTAAAAAAAAAGAACCAATACTATCAGACAAGCTATGCAAACAACAGTTTGTACCAAATTCACTGAGAAGTGAAGCAGAAGATCATCTGGCTAGAATGCAGCCACATCTGCCACCATCACAAGAGCAGCGCCTAAAAAGATCTGATGTGAAAGCAAGAGAGTGCCCAATAAGATCTGATGTGAAAGCAAGAGAGTGCCCAAAAAGATCTGATGTGAAAGCCAGAGAGTGCCCAAAAAGATCTGATGTGAAAGCCAGAGAGTGCCCAAAAAGATCTGATGTGAAAGCCAGAGAGTGCCCAAAAAGATCTGATGTGAAAGCCAGAGAGTGCCCAATAAGATCTGATGTGAAGGCAAGAGAATGCCCAATAAGATATGATGTGAAGGCAAGAGTGTGCCCAATAAGATCTGATGTGAAGGCAAGAGAATGCCCAATAAGATCTGATGTGAAAGCCAGAGAGTGCCCAAAAAGATCTGATGTGAAAGCCAGAGAGTGCCCAATAAGATCTGATGTGAAGGCAAGAGAATGCCCAATAAGATATGATGTGAAGGCAAGAGTGTGCCCAATAAGATCTGATGTGAAGGCAAGAGAATGCCCAATAAGATCTGATGTGAAGGCAAGAGAGTGCCCAATAGGATCTGATGTGAAGGCAAGAGAGTGCCCAAGATGATGGAATGATAACATTAAAGACATTGTATGTCAACATGCAATGATGTTAGCCATAGCTATCTATCAAGCAATGGATCACAAACTGTTTCTTCCCATGACGCTTAATAGCGAAAGCAGAAATTAATGATCATTACCATGATCAAACATACAACATGGAAAAATTGTACACATTATTTAGTTTCACATTACAGCTCCTACAAGTTGGTTAAATACGTAATAATTCAATGATGTTATCAAACATACAACATGGAAAAATTGTACACATTATTTAGTTTCACATTACAGCTCCTACAAGTTGGTTAAATACGTAATAATTCAATGATATTATCAAACATACAATATGGGAAAACTGTACACATTATTTAGTTTCACATTACAGCTCCTACAAGTTGGTTAAATACGTAATAATTCAATGATATTATCAAACATACAATATGGGAAAACTGTACACATTATTTAGTTTCACATTACAGCTCCTACAAGTTGGTTAAATACAGAATAATTCAATGCTGTTATCAAACATACAATATGGGAAAATTGTACACATTATTTAGTTTCACATTACAGCTCCTACAAGTTGGTTAAATACATAATATTTCAATGCTGTTATCAAACATGCAACACTGGAGTTCAATGACAAGAAAAACAAATTAATGTTAAAGTGGAATGGAATCTGGCTGCTTGGTCGGTTTATGGGTGAAATTAGGGTACAGATTATTCATGCTGTCAATAATTCAGACGATCAAGCCATGCAGTGTATCCCTTAACTCTTCAAGTCCCAGCGGATTTAGCATCACAGGCCCAGGGGGTAGTAAAGAAAGTAATAAAATCGGCGCATCATGCATTCATTGGACATCTAGGTAGGAACCTACAACGTAAGGTGCGTTCCTTGGGACTCAAAGAGTTAACTGACTTCTGGAGCCAGAACATTAGTCAGCATCTAACATGTTCGCCCAGCTTGCTGTTTTTAACAGTTTTTAATGCTAAAAAGTCATGGATGTTCTCATGTCATCCTTGCATATTCTATTAGATTACTGCTCTAGGTAGGAGCTGCCATGATGTAGCGGCTAGATGCTCGCCTGCAGATCTGAACGTCCTGGGGTTCAGATTCTGATAGAACTTTTTCAAAAATGACTCCTAGGTCGACCCAGCTTTGAGTGGGTACCAGGTAAAGTTCTGAGAAGTGAAGGTGACCGGTGTGCTGTTGACCTCATCACCCACTGAGTGCTGACTGGTCTATAAAATATAGGACTAGCCCTATATACCCAACACACCTGATGACATGGAAAAATAGTCCTCTACTTTGTTACTGTTCACACTGTCAAAATCTGTTACAGGACCGCCCCTAAGGTTCCCATTTTTATTACTAAACAGTAAGAGACAGGTCATGTAGGCAGGTTAGTCACAGAACCACCTATAAGGTTCCTATTTTTATTACTATACAGTAAGAGACAGGTCATGTAGGCAGGTTAGTCACAGAACCACCTTTAGGGGCCACATTTTTATTACTAAACAGTAAGAGACAGGTCATGTAGGCAGGTTAGTCACAGAACCACCTATAAGGTTCCCATTTTTATTACTAAACAGTAAGAGACAGGTCATGTAGGCAGGTTAGTCACAGAACCACCTATAAGGTTCCTATTTTTATTACTAAACAGTAACAGACAGGTCATGTAGGCAGGTTAGTCACAGAACCACCTTTAGGGGCCACATTTTTATTACTTGATTATATCGGGACACAGAGGTGGAGATTACATGGGACTCGGGGATGAAGACTGTATCTGATTTTAATCTTGATTAACTTCTGTCAATATGAGGGATAAGCATATTTACTGTTCATTTTATTCATGGCAAGTTTTTGCTTTTGGCAATAGCTGACCATTTGATTCACTTCCATATGCAGACTGACAGGAAATATCATTGCCTAGCTACTGAGCCAAGTGCATGGCATGACACTGTGAGCTATGGATTTCATTGGAAATGCTTTTCAACTATGCCTAAAGTGGTTTGTGCTGTGAATTCTAGATTTTTAAAAAAATGGGGAGTGTTGTCACAGAGCTGGTGGTGCCTTATGTGATAAATCGTTTGTGCAAATACTGATATTGTGACTCGATGATAAACTACATTTCTAGTGTCAGACTGTTGGTTTTGACACTTCTAATAGTTGTCTTATGCATTTAATGCATGTTTATGCTACTGGAATTACTGAGATTGCAGTCTGTGACTAAGCAATATGCAGTGAATGGCTGTCATCTGCTAGAGTAATTCTTTGCACTCAAAACAGAAAGGTGTTAGCAAGAGAAGCAAACAGAATTACCATTCACGAAATAATAACCGACAAGTTGCAGAAAGTATTTGACAATACGAAGAGACGTGTGTAATCATGTCTTGAAGCCTGTGGTGGATAATTGCAACATCTGTTATAATGATTATTCCATTAGTACTTTCCAGCTTCCCCAAAACAGAGTTAGACCATAGCAGAGACTATTGTAACTTATTTAATAACTTTTTAGCCAATTTTTAATGATATCAGGTACTTAGGTTTTTCAAATTTGTTCTGCATACAAAGTGTAGTGAGATTTTACAAACACCCTATATAAGCCAAAGAAATTAAATCTATGTGTGCAGAAAAAGCATGACATAAATATAACATCTAATAAACATGTAGTTTATTTCCTGGACATATCATTCTCATAATGCCTTACTTATCACGTCTTTAGAAATTTTCATAATCGAGCCTAACACTATCTGTGACAAAGTTACTTTTTCTACTAACCAAACCATGCAGATATATATAAATTTTATTTTGTTTACAAAAGAGAGCATTATATAAAAGTACAGAGAATGTAATAGTTTTTATAAATATGAAGATTCCGCTTTTGTTAGATATAGAGAATAAAACAAACAATATGGTCTGGAATAAAGAATATATATAAATCAATTGGACATGCTAGCAAAAACAAAAGGTAGCCTGGAGTGATTACAAAGAGGAGGCCATGCCAGGCCATGCCAGGCCATGCAACAGTAAATACTGGCCAACAATTGGTCACCTAGATTTGGTGCAGAGCTGCTGCGTTTTCCTGACCTAATGCGCAGCAGTGTTTTCCCCAGGCCATGAAACCCACGGGCTCTTTTTGCCTCAGTAGCATCTTCTCTAACACGATGTTTGGGTAACGTACCATAACTACCAACTGCCCTGCCTGGTCCGTCTGTGGGTTTCCCACCTTTCTTTCTGAACGATGAAGTCTGAAAACAATTCACAAAACAATCTTACATACAAAACAGAACAAATTACACATTGTTTATTGGGGAGAATATCAATTACATTCAATTTTTCCAGTTGTAATACCCCAAAAAAACGTTAACATGTTTTTTCCCACAGTGCTATTATTTGAACCATTTTAGACCTACACAATTATTATTTTAGACAATAAGTTATTCAGGAGAGAATTAACAAAAATGTTTGCCTCATACTGCAGGTACCAGATCCTAGGACTCAGGTATTTCATTATTCATCCCTGTCCTGCTGTGCCATTGTGTGTCACATAGGGCTCGCAGGCTGTTCCTCCATTCCATTCTATCCTGTACAATACCTTCTACAAGCATTTAATCATACAATGATACTAGTGTGTGACAATACTAGCTTTCAATGACACTAGTGTATGATATAGTATTTTCATAATATCCTACCCCAGATGACATCACAGGACAGTCCAACATTTTAGAGGGTGATAAGACTTGGTTTCCCAGCTTTCTGATGCTTTTAACGACCCCAAAACATCTAGAACTGGCCCTACCCCCAACCCAACTATGTCCCATGAGAGAGTGCAGCCTAGGTCCCACGAATGCATGCAGTCTAGGTCCCACAACTGCAAGCAGCCTATCTACCACCCCCTGAAATAGTAGACTGTCCCGTGACCTGTGGATTTCCCCTGTTTGGGGTAGGATATTGAGAAAGCACTTATGATAACACTAGCATTTAATTAAACAATGACATCAGCTTTCAATGATACTAGTGTATGATAATGCTTGCATCCAATCATACAATGATACTAGTGTATGATAATGTTTGCATTTATTTATTACAATGATACTTGTATGTAATAACACTAGCATTCAATCATACAATAATACTACAGTAGTATTCAATCATACAATGATACTAGTGTATGATAATATAAAATTAGTGTATAATATTAGTATTCACTTATTCAATGATACCAGACTACAACCATGATAATATTCAATTATACAATGATACACACCACCATACAGTGGTACTAGAACACAACCATTGTTTCATGCAATCCTTCTAGAAAACTATGATACTAGCATTCAGTCAAAGTAGCATTCATTCACACTAACATACAGTCATTCTAACATAGTCATACACTATAGAAATGATAAGGCCATGGATATTAGTATTATTAGATTTCATGTCAGATCGTCAGTGGATCACAGAGGCTGAGATGAGAACACATTAGATATCATGTCAGATCATGAGTGGAACATAGAGGCTGAGATGAGAACACATTAGACATAAAGTCAGATCGTGAGTGGATCACAGAGGCTGAGATGAGAACACATTAGATATCATGTCAGATGGTGAGTGGAACATAGAGGCTGAGATGAGAACACATTAGATATCATGTCAGATCATGAGTGGAACATAGAGGCTGAGATGAGAACACATTAGATATCAAGTCAGATCGTGAGTGGATCACAGAGGCTGAGATGAGAACACATTAGATATCATGTCAGATCATGAGTGGAACATAGAGGCTGAGATGAGAACACATTAGATATCATGTCAGATGGTGAGTGGAACATAGAGGCTGAGATGAGAACACATTAGATATCATGTCAGATGGTGAGTGGAACATAGAGGCTGAGATGAGAACTCATTACATATCATGTCAGATGGTGAGTGGAACATAGAGGCTGAGATGAGAACTCATTACACATCATGTCAGATGGTGAGTGGAACATAGAGGCTGAGATGAGAACACATTAGACATCATGTCAGATGGTGAGTGGAACATAGAGGCTGAGATGAGAACACATTAGATATCATGTCAGATGGTGAGTGGAACATAGAGGCTGAGATGAGAACACATTAGATATCATGTCAGATGGTGAGTGAAACATAGAGGCTGAGATGAGAACACATTAGATATCATGTCAGATGGTGAGTGGAACATAGAGGCTGAGATGAGAACACATTAGATATCATGTCAGATGGTGAGTGGAACATAGAGGCTGAGATGAGAACTCATTAGACATCATGTCAGATGGTGAGTGGAACATAGAGGCTGAGATGAGAACACATTAGACATCATGTCAGATGGTGAGTGGAACATAGAGGCTGAGATGAGAACACATTAGATATCATGTCAGATGGTGAGTGAAACATAGAGGCTGAGATGAGAACACATTAGATATCATGTCAGATGGTGAGTGAAACATAGAGGCTGAGATGAGAACACATTAGATATCATGTCAGATGGTGAGTGGAACATAGAGGCTGAGATGAGAACACATTAGATATCATGTCAGATGGTGAGTGAAACATAGAGGCTGAGATGAGAACACATTAGATATCATGTCAGATGGTGAGTGAAACATAGAGGCTGAGATGAGAACACATTAGATATCATGTCAGATGGTGAGTGAAACATAGAGGCTGAGATGAGAACACATTACACATTATGTCAGATGGTGAGTGGAACATAGAGGCTGAGATGAGAACTCATTACACATCATGTCAGATGGTGAGTGGAACATAGAGGCTGAGATGAGAACACATTAGACATCATGTCAGATGGTGAGTGGAACATAGAGGCTGAGAGGAGAACACATTAGATATCATGTCAGATGGTGAGTGGAACATAGAGGCTGAGATGAGAACACATTAGACATCATGTCAGATGGTGGTTGGACATAGAGGCTGAGATGAGAACACATTAGATATCATGTCAGATGGTGAGTGGAACATAGAGGCTGAGATGAGAACACATTAGACATCATGTCAGATGGTGGTTGGACATAGAGGCTGAGATGAGAACACATTAGATATCATGTCAGATGGTGAGTGGAACATAGAGGCTGAGATGAGAACACATTAGACATCATGTCAGATGGTGGTTGGACATAGAGGCTGAGATGAGATCTCACCTTGCACTTGCTTCCTGGAGCCATATTCTCACAACTATTAGACCTGGTCATGCCCATTGCTTGCCTGGAGTTTGCAGGTATAGAGGACACTGCTGTACCTCCATTGAGAGTGTTGCTCATTGGATGTGCTGTTAACAACAAAGAACAGTATTAAAATCTTGTAAGTAGGTAAAGCACAGTGGCACATCGGGCATGAGATTTTAGCTTTGAAGCTTTATAAATAGTATGATGTGGTCAACATCATACTGACTGCCTTTACCTTCCAGGACTTTAATGGTACTCATTTTAGGGTGGGCCGACCAGGGATTCAAAGTCATTTTTGAAAGAAGAAAAAAAATCTCCTAAAATGCGGATCTGAACACAAGAACTTCGGGTCAGCATGTGAGCATCCAGCCATAAAGCTACAGTGGCTGAGTTAAAATACTGTACTAGAATACAAACACATGGAAAGATTTATAGAGTAAGAAAGAGGAAGTCACAGAGAGAATCAGTGATTAGTCAAGACTTACATCAGAGCACTATACACAATTACATAGCTACCCTGATCTCTTTCTCAACAGCTACACAAGCATAACAAGACTGACCACACACACAACGATTCTATATTGATTAATTAGACATCTTGTGCACTTAAAGCGCTGCATCCCCATATTCATCAACCTGAACTGGGTCATGCATGAGGCTGTAACTGTTTCTGTGGTTTACAGCTCACATTACATTGCAGCTTGCATGACAATGCTTTTTTTTTTTTTTGGGTATAGTACCAGACTAGACATTGTACCTAAAGTGTGTGTCAGATACCCTGCATCCTGTTGCATCCACCTCCTGCAGAACCGGATTTATAGAGCTATCAAATTATTGGGAGCTTTCAGATTTTTGAGAGCTATCATATTGCTGGGAGCTATCAGACTGTTGAGAGCTATCAGACTGTTGAGAGCTATCAGATTGTTGAGAGCTATCAGATTGTTGAGAGCTATCAGACTGTTGAAAGCTATCAGATTGTTGAGAGCTATCAGATTGTTGAGAGCTATCAGATTGTTGAGAGCTATCAGATTGTTGAGAGCCATCAGACTGTTGAGAGCCATCAGATTGTTGAGAGCCATCAGATTGTTGAGAGCTATCAGATTGTTGAGAGCCATCAGATTGTTGAGAGACATCAGATTGTTGAGAGCTATCAGATTGTTGAGAGCCATCAGATTGTTGAGAGCTATCAGATTGTTGAGAGCTATCAGATTGTTGAGAGCTATCAGATTGTTGAGAGCTATCAGATTGTTGAGAGCCATCAGATTGTTGAGAGCCATCAGATTGTTGAGAGCTATCAGATTGTTGAGAGCCATCAGATTGTTGAGAGCCATCAGATTGTTGAGAGCCATCAGATTGTTGAGAGCCATCAGATTGTTGAGAGCCATCAGATTGTTGAGAGCCATCAGATTGTTAAGAGCCATCAGATTGTTGAGAGCCATCAGATTGTTGAGAGCCATCAGATTGTTGAGAGCCATCAGATTGTTGAGAGCCATCAGATTGTTGAGAGCTATCAGACTGTTGAGAGCTATCAGATTGTTGAGAGCTATCAGACTGTTGAGAGCTATCAGATTGTTGAGAGCTATCAGACTGTTGAGAGCCATCAGATTGTTGAGACCCATCAGATTGTTGAGAGCCATCAGATTGTTGAGAGCTATCAGATTGTTGAGAGCCATCAGATTGTTGAGAGCTATCAGATTGTTGAGAGCTATCAGACTGTTGAGAGCTATCAGACTGTTGAGAGCTATCAGATTGTTGAGAGCTATCAGATTGTTGAGAGCTATCAGACTGTTGAGAGCTATCAGACTGTTGAGAGCTATCAGACTGTTGAGAGCTATCAGATTGTTGAGAGCTATCAGATTGTTGAGAGCGATCAGACTGTTGAGAGCCATCAGATTGTTGAGAGCCATCAGATTGTTGAGCGCTATCAGATTGTTGAGAGCTATCAGATTGTTGAGAGCCATCAGATTGTTGAGAGCCATCAGATTGTTGAGAGCTATCAGACTGTTGAGAGCCATCAGATTGTTGAGAGCTATCAGACTGTTGAGAGCTATCAGATTGTTGAGAGCTATCAGACTGTTGAGAGCCATCAGATTGTTGAGAGCCATCAGATTGTTGAGTGCCATCAGATTGTTGAGAGCCATCAGATTGTTGAGAGCCATCAGATTGTTGAAAGCCATCAGATTGTTGAGAGCTATCAGATTGTTGAGAGCCATCAGATTGTTGAGAGCCATCAGATTGTTGAGAGCCATCAGATTGTTGAGAGCCATCAGATTGTTGAGAGCCATCAGATTGTTGAGAGCTATCAGATTGTTGAGAGCTATCAGATTGTTGAGAGCCATCAGATTGTTGAGAGCCATCAGATTGTTGAGAGCCATCAGATTGTTGAGAGCCATCAGATTGTTGAGAGCCATCAGATTGTTGAGAGCTATCAAATTGTTGAGAGCCATCAGATTGTTGAGAGCCATCAGATTGTTGAGAGCTATCAGATTGTTGAGAGCTATCAGATTGTTGAGAGCCATCAGATTGTTGAGAGCTATCAGATTGTTGAGAGCCATCAGATTGTTGAGAGCTATCAGATTGTTGAGAGCCATCAGATTGTTGAGAGCTATCAGATTGTTGAGAGCTATCAGATTGTTGAGAGCCATCAGATTGTTGAGAGCCATCAGATTGTTGAGAGCCATCAGATTGTTGAGAGCCATCAGATTGTTGAGAGCCATCAGATTGTTGAGAGCCATCAGATTGTTGAGAGCCATCAGATTGTTGAGAGCCATCAGATTGTTGAGAGCTATCAGATTGTTGAGAGCTATCAGATTGTTGAGAGCCATCAGATTGTTGAGAGCCATCAGATTGTTGAGAGCTATCAGACTGTTGAGAGCTATCAGATTGTTGAGAGCTATCAGATTGTTGAGAGCTATCAGATTGTTGAGAGCTATCAGATTGTTGAGAGCCATCAGATTGTTGAGAGCTATCAGATTGTTGAGAGCTGAGAGCTATCAGATTGTTGAGAGCTATCAGATTGTTGAGAGCCATCAGATTGTTGAGAGCTATCAGATTGTTGAGAGCCATCAGATTGTTGAGAGCTATCAGATTGTTGAGAGCCATCAGATTGTTGAGAGCCATCAGATTGTTGAGAGCTATCAGATTGTTGACAGCTATCAGATTGTTGACAGCTATCAGATTGTTGACAGCTATCAGATTGTTGACAGCTATCAGACTTGTTAGTTTTGTGTTTTTAAAGTTCCCATCTGTGTGAAAAGACTCTTAAAGTCATGTCAGTAATAAAAACTAAACAGAGAAATAGAATAGACATTACTGTAGTGCTCTGTCTATCAGAAACGATGCTCCAGCCACAAGTATTAGATATTCTAACCTGTAAGCACCAGCAGATGTTGCATTAGCTGGACAATTGTCAGTTCTATGACACTGGGTAGAACAATTAAAGTGCTGTATATTTTGTTGCTGCTGTGTTTCTATGTTTGATCAGCGGCAGCAAAACAATTGTGCCTGATTCAGTGCAACACTGGCGTAAACAACATGATAGCAAACATCCAGACACACCTCAATGATTTTAATAATTTGATACACCTTGTTACTTTCAATTACTGGCTTCGAAATTCACTGAATTTATGCTGCTATGAATTTTACAAGTATTTATTAAATTGCCCTTTTCAGGTGAATAAATATGTATATTATTTATTTATGTCTTCTGTGTGTAATTCTGCTTCTGGCAACTATCAGAGTCAAGCTACCAGACCACTGTCTCTTTTCTTTCTGCTGCCCTAATTTTATGTTTAAAATTAATTATATAAATTTATTATCAGTATCTCAACAACACAATGCGCACCCCCCCCCCCCCCCCCCCCCCAAAAAAAAAAAAAAACCAGCAAAACAAGACTGGCTCACATATGTGGGGATAGAATTCACACCCAAAATAAACTCTCACTGTTTGTGTTGACGAGTAACATTTCTACAGTGATCCCTGGGGATTGTCACTGGAACTACAGAGCTGATGCCTTGTGTGCTGCTCTCTGCTCCCAGCAGGAGCCTAACAATTCTGTGTAGAGAGGCTGAGCCATCTGGGGTGAAACTCAGTGCAACGAAGTTAATACTCTCAACCTTCCACCTTATATCTTAGCACAAACACAAAATAAACTACTGTATGTAACTGGCACTAAATAAACACTAGGCACAGAAAGTAAGTGAGAGATATCAGAGAGAAAGAACTGCAGCAGAACAGCAATATATACTTTAAAAGCTGCAATGGAACACACAGGAGTATCACAGTGCAAAAACTACATAGGAACAAATGAATTTCACACCACAATAAAATAAGAGGTAGACAGTAATACTAACTTCGGGTGCTGGGGCTTGTGGGAGACGACAGGTAGTGCCTGCCATCAGGCCTCTCATCAGAGTGCTGACATCATCAGAGAAAATATCATCAGTTAGAAAACAATGTCAATCAGATATTTCTGTAAACTATAAAGATACCCTTCTCTTAATATAATAAGTCCAAGGCATAATGTGCTCCTTTCTAGTAAATATAATTGATTGTAACAAAATATAACTAACTGATTCAGAATTGTTCTTCTTGCAATCTATGTGCCACTGATCACCACACCTATTCCACACCCTTCTGTTTTGTATCGCCACACCTATTCCACACCCTTCTGTTCTGTATCACCAAACCTTTTCCACAGCCTTATGTTTTGTATCACCACACCTATTCCACACCCTTCTGTTTTGTATCACCAAACCTTTTCCACAGCCTTATGTTTTGTATCACCACACCTATTCCACAGCCTCCTGTTTTGTATCACTACTATTTCACAGCCTTCTGTTTTGTATCACCACATCTATTCCACAGCCTCCTGTTTTGTATCACCACACCTATTCCACAGCCTCCTGTTTTGTATCACCACTATTCCACACCCTTCTGTTTTGTATCGCCACACCTATTCCACACCCTTCTGTTTTGTATCACCATACCTTTTCCACAGCCTTCTGTTTTGTATCACCACACCCATTCCACAGCCTTATGTTTTGTATCACCACACCTATTCCACAGCCTCCTCTTTTGTATCACCACTATTCCACACCCTTCTGTTTTGTATCACTACACCTATTCCACAGCCTCCTGTTTTGTATCACCACACCTATGCCACACCCTTCTGTTTTGTATTTCCATACCTATTTCACAGCCTTCTGTTTTGTATCACCACACCCATTCCACAGCCTTATGTTTTGTATCACCACACATATTCCACAGCCTTCTGTTTTGTATCACCACACCTATTACACAGCCTTATGTTTTGTATCACCACACATATTCCACAGCCTTCTGTTTTGTATCACCACACCTATTACACAGCCTTATGTTTTGTATTACCACACCTATTACACAGCCTTCTATTTTGTATCACCACACATATTCCACAGCCTTCTGTTTTGTATCACCACACCTATTCCACAGCCTTCTGTTTTGTATCGCCACACCTATTCCACAGCCTTCTGTTTTGTATTACCACACCTATTCCACAGCCTCCTGTTTTGTATTACCACACCTATTCCACACCCTTCTGTTTTGTATCACTACATTTATTCCACACCCTTTTGTTTTTTATCACCACACCTATTCCACACCCTTTTGTTTTTTATCACCACACCTATTCCACAGCCTTCTGTTTTGTATCACCAAACCTTTTCCACAGCCTTATGTTTTGTATCACCACACCTATTCCACACCCTTCTGTTTTGTATCACCAAACCTTTTCCACAGCCTTATGTTTTGTATCACCACACCTATTCCACAGCCTCCTGTTTTGTATCACTACTATTTCATAGCCTTCTGTTTTGTATCACCACATCTATTCCACAGCCTCCTGTTTTGTATCACCACACCTATTCCACAGCCTCCTGTTTTGTATCACCACTATTCCACACCCTTCTGTTTTGTATCGCCACACCTATTCCACACCCTTCTGTTTTGTATCACCATACCTTTTCCACAGCCTTCTGTTTTGTATCACCACACCCATTCCACAGCCTTATGTTTTGTATCACCACACCTATTCCACAGCCTCCTCTTTTGTATCACCACTATTCCACAGCCTTCTGTTTTGTATCACTACACCTATTCCACAGCCTCCTGTTTTGTATCACCACACCTATGCCACACCCTTCTGTTTTGTATTTCCATACCTATTTCACAGCCTTCTGTTTTGTATCACCACACCCATTCCACAGCCTTATGTTTTGTATCACCACACATATTCCACAGCCTTCTGTTTTGTATCACCACACCTATTACACAGCCTTATGTTTTGTATCACCACACATATTCCACAGCCTTCTGTTTTGTATCACCACACCTATTACACAGCCTTATGTTTTGTATTACCACACCTATTACACAGCCTTCTGTTTTGTATCGCCACACATATTCCACAGCCTTCTGTTTTGTATCACCACACCTATTCCACAGCCTTCTGTTTTGTATCGCCACACCTATTCCACAGCCTTCTGTTTTGTATTACCACACCTATTCCACAGCCTCCTGTTTTGTATTACCACACCTATTCCACACCCTTCTGTTTTGTATCACTACATTTATTCCACACCCTTTTGTTTTTTATCACCACACCTATTCCACACCCTTTTGTTTTTTATCACCACACCTATTCCACAGCCTTATGTTTTGTATCACCACACCTATTCCACAGCCTTCTGTTTTGTATCACCACACCTATTCCACAGCCTTCTGTTTTGTATCACCACACCTATTCCATAGCCTTCTGTTTTGTATCACCACACCTATTCCACAGCCTTCTGTTTTGTATTACCACATCTATTCCACAGCCTCCTGTTTTGTATCACCACACCTATGCCACACCCTTCTGTTTTGTATTTCCATAACTTTTTCACAGCCTTCTGTTTTGTATCACCACACCCATTCCACAGCCTTATGTTTTGTATCACCACACATATTCCACAGCCTTCTGTTTTGTATCACCACACCCATTACACAGCCTTATGTTTTGTATCACCACACATATTCCACAGCCTTCTGTTTTGTATCACCACACCTATTACACAGCCTTATGTTTTGTATCACCACACCTATTACACAGCCTTCTGTTTTGTATCACCACACATATTCCACAGCCTTCTGTTTTGTATCACCACACCGATTCCACAGCCTTCTGTTTTGTATCGCCACACCTATTCCACAGCCTTCTGTTTTGTATTACCACACCTATTCACAGCCTCCTGTTTTGTATTACCACACCTATTCCACACCCTTCTGTTTTGTATCACTACACTTATTCCACACCCTTTGTTTTTTATCACCACACCTATTCCACAGCCTTATGTTTTGTATTACCACACCTATTCCACAGCCTTCTGTTTTGTATCACCACACCTATTCCACAGCCTTCTGTTTTGTATCACCACATCTATTCCACAGCCTTGTGTTTTGTATCACCACACCTATTCCACAGCCTTCTGTTTTGTATCACCACACCTATTCCACAGCCTTCTGTTTTGTATCACCACACCTATTCCACAGCCTTCTGTTTTGTATCACCACATCTATTCCACAGCCTTGTGTTTTGTATCACCACACCTATTCCACAGCCTTCTGTTTTGTATCACCACACCAATTCCACAGCCTTGTGTTTTGTATCACCACACCTATTCCACAGCCTCCTGTTTTGTATCACCATACCTATTCCACAGCCTTCTGTTTTGTATTACCACATCTATTCCACAGCCTCCTGTTTTGTATCACCACACCTATGCCACACCCTTCTGTTTTGTATTTCCATAACTTTTTCACAGCCTTCTGTTTTGTATCACCACACCCATTCCACAGCCTTATGTTTTGTATCACCACACATATTCCACAGCCTTCTGTTTTGTATCACCACACCCATTACACAGCCTTATGTTTTGTATCACCACACATATTCCACAGCCTTCTGTTTTGTATCACCACACCTATTACACAGCCTTATGTTTTGTATCACCACACCTATTACACAGCCTTCTGTTTTGTATCACCACACATATTCCACAGCCTTCTGTTTTGTATCACCACACCGATTCCACAGCCTTCTGTTTTGTATCGCCACACCTATTCCACAGCCTTCTGTTTTGTATTACCACACCTATTCCACAGCCTCCTGTTTTGTATTACCACACCTATTCCACACCCTTCTGTTTTGTATCACTACACTTATTCCACACCCTTTTGTTTTTTATCACCACACCTATTCCACAGCCTTATGTTTTGTATTACCACACCTATTCCACAGCCTTCTGTTTTGTATCACCAAACCTATTCCACAGCCTTCTGTTTTGTATCACCACATCTATTCCACAGCCTTGTGTTTTGTATCACCACACCTATTCCACAGCCTTCTGTTTTGTATCACCACACCTATTCCACAGCCTTCTGTTTTGTATCACCACACCTATTCCACAGCCTTCTGTTTTGTATCACCACATCTATTCCACAGCCTTGTGTTTTGTATCACCACACCTATTCCACAGCCTTCTGTTTTGTATCACCACACCAATTCCACAGCCTTGTGTTTTGTATCACCACACCTATTCCACAGCCTCCTGTTTTGTATCACCATACCTATTCCACAGCCTCCTGTTTTGTATCACCACACCTATTCCACAGCCTTCTGTTCTGTAAACAGACAAAACTTCTTTTACATAACTACTCATAGTCTCATGTCTTTCAGCCCAACATATTTGATTTCAGCAAATCCTTAGGTTTCTTTTTCAACAAACATATTCAGCAGCAGTTGATATATATTCTTTTTTTCTCTCTCTCTCTCATTCAGGGGCCCCAGGACCAACATAGGGAATATTTTTCTAAATAAATCTTCTCAATATTGTGCAAACAAAGATTTTCAATAAAACTGAAGCGAAAGGTCAGACAAGCAAAATATAAAGCAATGATACAACTGGGAATAGTAGAAATGGATAACAGATGTTTGTCATTGTACAAATATAATGAGAGACAGAAAGTGATGTTAATTCAAAAGGGGTCAACCTTTACCACATCATCATCAGGTGCCTTGCCGCCTGGCGCGGGCGATCATGCCTCTCCATAATCTGCGATCTCCTGCAGCATGTATCAGTTCATATGCCGACACACCTCAATGCCATGCAACAAGACTGTCAAGTATCTTCTCTCGTTGTCTTCCTCTATCCCTCCTTCCACAGATCTTTCCAGTGGTCACAACATGTTCTTTTTTCCCTCGGGCTCCTGCCTCTTTCAAAAACCTCTTGGTTGCTCTTTTTGGCTGTCCAAGGTATTCTAAGCATTCTTCTGTAAAACCACATCTCTGAGGCCTCTAGAAATTGTTTGGCCTGCCAACCGATTGTCCAGGATTCACAGCCATATGTTAAAACTGGATGTATGTAGCAAGCAAGAATACTTTTTCTAACTCTCAATGACAAGAATATATTGCACAAGATGTTTTTCATTTTATAAAATGCAGTTTTTGCCTGTCTTTTTCTGTTTCTTATCTCAGTTATGCATCTTCCATCTGATGTTATCCATGTACCCAGATACTTAAATTTCTGTACTTGCCCTAAAATACCTTTACCACAGGGCTATTCAACTGGTGGCCCATTGGGCAAATCAGGCTAGTGGAGGGCTAGCAAGTGGGCCACGGATCCTTGCAAGCTGTAATGAATTAATGATATTTCTAAGCTGGAGCTCGGGTCTCTGGCCCATGATGACCCTTGTTTTTAACATTTTGGCCCCAGAGTAAATTCAGTCGAAGAGCCCTGCTTTCCTGTGTAAATAATACATGATCAACATGATCACCTGGCTCGATTTGTCTCCCAAGTATGCGTTTGAGCTCTCTCTCCTTCTTCCCTCCATTCCTCCCCCTCCCCTCCACTTTACTCACTCATTCACATTCCATTTCATTATGTTGTGACCAAGAAAATATGAATGTCTAAAACTTCACACTCCTATAGTGGTATATTCACTTTACTGATAATAATGCTGCTGATGGTATGATCAACCTAAATGATGCTGTTAATAAAGATGATGATGATGACCACAATTATGATTTTGACATATGGCAATCATAAAGCTAAAGTAACATAATCCCATGAGATGCCACCCCTAAACATCGAGAACACAACACTTCCCAACACAACAAGATGCCAGACTGACATGGTGCAGCAGATCCCTGCATGCCTGGTCACCCACAGATGGTGTTGTGGATGAACTATTGGAGCTCCTGTCTGCCTCTTCTGCATTCATGAGGAGTTCTTCTACAGCTGCATCACAAGTAGAAAAATACAAGTTAGAGAAGGGAGCAAGGAGAAGACTTTGGGAAAAGACTGAAAGTGATATCGGGAAAAAAAAAACTTAAATTCAAAGTCGAGAGGATCAACATGATTGCACCGGGTTTGATCCCATTTGGTCTGGTCTCTCTCTGCAGAACAGAGAGCGACCTGTCGAGAGCTTCACACACACAGCATGAACTCTGTAGCTCCGGTGACAGTAAAAATTGCACTTTTAACTGAACGGTGGCTCCCAGGTCAACTCAGCCTCGAGTAGGTACAGGGTGCAGTTCTGGGAAGTAGAGGCGGCCGGAGTGATGCTGACCACATCACCCATCTTGTGCCGAAAAAGAATATAAACAATATAGGTCTAGCCCTATATGCCCTATACGAAGGCATGGAAAAGGGTCCTTTACTTTTCTTTCACTACTAACTGAACAGTGCAGCCATGAATTGATCCCATGACATTTACAGCGTGAAGCAAACGCCGTGACCACTTCCCCACAGAGACGCCCCAGAAAACAACCATCAAGATCAGGTAATCAGGAAATGGAGTTTCAACTTCACAACCAACAGGTCATCCCATAGTTGGTCCATTTCTCTGCCAACAAAAACTGCAGAGACTGTCCATCGCTGTTCCTCGCTTAAAAAGAAAACTGACATAAACTGCAGTCTCAAATCCACTAGCATTTACACACCTTAAGTGTATGAGGCAGCCCTTAGTAGTGCCAACACAGTTTGATAACAGAAATGCAGTTCTGAATCTGCAGTTCAAAACATATGGGAACATCTAAAAAACATTATAAATTAAATCTAAAGTTCACAGTGTTGCACCATGCACTCAACTTGGCAATGGGCGATGGAACTATATCCTTTCTGACTACCTATGGAAGAAATGCAACATTTAAGTACTGACAGAAGTAAAAACTAGCCATGATTACATAACTGTAAACCTATCTATTTATCGTACTGACCGGAAACCTTTCAAAATTGAAGATCAGCTTAGACAAAACATTAGCAAGAGCACTCAGAAGACCCTTACATCTCCCCACAAGCTTTAATGAGGTAGCTGGATACAGAAATGAAGAACGGGCACAATGATAACCTCTGAATCATGTTGACTGTGAGGAAAGTACTGTTTTCAAAGAGTCTTTTAAAGTTAAGAGACAGCTGGTTTCTTTGCACAGGATTTATTTCACACAGCATGGTACTGTCTGCTGAGTGGCTGGCTGCCTGATGAGGATACTGCACAAAACACAAACTCCACAACCCCTGCAACAACCCTCAGAGATCTTTGAAACACCTACACTTGACAGCCAAACCATCAGAGGATGAAACAAACTACAACCTTTAAAGCACGGAGGAAACAGATAAACAGCTCCACCATAGAGTAGTGCCTCTCTATTCCATTTTATGAGTCATCATCATCATCACCATATTCCCCTTTTGAGATTAAGCCTCGGAAGAAGAAACAGTTTGCCATCCACTGCTTGATGGTTTGTTGTGCCAATAGTTTTGGCGTGGTGTCCCTAACTGTGTTTGATGTTGTAATTTCTAAACATGATAGAGTCCTCTCTGTTGTCCTGTGGTCCTGATGAGGGTTTCCTTTGACATGTCCTCCTTGCTGGCTGTGCTTCCTGTGTTGTTGGGGATGACTGTTATTTATGACTGGGTTTCTCTCCTTATATCCTATGTGGTGGTGGTGTTCTTCCTGAGGTGCTGGGGTCTGTCTTCTGTCTATGAGGTCTCATCCTCATTTATGTCCTTGTTGAGTGCCCACATCCACCTGTTGTGCAGTCCTTATATGAGTCAGCCCTATACAGCTTCCACACTATCCTCTGAGCATCCATAGCAAGTACTGAGGCTGTCACCAAAACTGTTTGGTCATTCACTGATTGTCTTCAGAAGTTTTGTCCGTAAGGTGACCACACAACAAATTTTAAAGAGCTGTGATATCACTTATCTAAACAACAACAATGTCAAAAAACCTCAACCTCAGAATGCAATCCTTTGTACAGTTCTAATATTTACAAATAATTCTTTTTTTCAAAAAGACTATTTGAAAATTGTGGGGTCCGTAGCAAAACTTCAAATATATAATATGTTTGCATGTCCAGCTACTTGGGAACCACCAGTCTACAAGATGGGGTAGCCAATCTCATCCCAACCCTGCAGAGCTGCCTTCAATGACAGGTATGGTAGGTTACAGTAATGCTATTCCTAGCTTCCATTATGGGCCCCAGTTACACACAGACACCCACAAACCATTAGGAGAACAAAGCTATCAGGACAATGTGCAGAAATATGAGTACAACAAGTACTTTGTCTTCTTCCTGGCGTTCACCAGATCTAAACTTTGGTGGAAAGTTCTGTTTTTATTTTCATTTTACAGATTTCGCTTACATGTATGCAGACTGCTGGTTTCTCACCACTCAATCAGACAGCTCTGACTTCAGATGAAACATCCCAAATTAGTTGCCTTTGACAACATGCTTGCTGGGGAAAAGGGGGGGGGGGGGGGGGGGGGTCATTGGCTCTATTCATTTTCCCCTAAAAAGGGGCCTCATAACCTATACGGGGACAAGAAGTACAATAACAGCAGATAAGTAAACACTTGCCTTGTCTTCCCTGAGCTTGTATGAGGATCTCCTCTACCTTCCTGTACCTCTTTAACAACCTCCTCATATCTTCCAGTTTGCGTTCCTGGCCAATACAGAAACACTGAACATCAATTTTTTTTGTAACCTATCTCTTACAGAAACAATGAACATTTCTCTATTTACTGATCTCTCACAGTGAACACTGATTTATTTAACAATCTCTCACATAAACAAAGAATGCAAATTTATGTTACTAATCTATCACAGAAACAATTAAAACCCAGTTATTTTGTTGATCTCTCACATAAACATTTAGCACATATTTATGTGACTGATCTCTCAGATAATAAATAAACACCCATTTAGGTTTCTGGACTCTCACAGAATCCATGAATACCAATTTATGTTACTGACCTCTCAGAGAATCTTTGAACACCCATTTAGGTTACTGGACTCTCGCAGAATCCATGAATACCAATTTATGTTATTGATCTCTCACAGAATCCATGAATACCAATTTATGTTATTGATCTCTCACAGAATCCATGAATACCAATTTATGTTATTGATCTCTCACAGAATCCATGAATACCAATTATGTTATTCATACCTCAGAGAATCAATGAACACCCATTTAGGTTACTGGACTCTCGCAGAATCCATGAATACCAATTTATGTTATTGATCTCTCCCAGAATCCATGAATACCAATTTATGTTATTGATCTCTCACAGAATCCATGAATACCAATTTATGTTATTGATCTTTCACAGCGCCAGTATGTGTATAGACATATGTGCTTATTGGACAAATTGCAGAAATATGAGTACGACAAGTACTTCTGCTTCTTGCTGGCCTTTACAAGCATGTCACTGTTTCATAGATCAGAGTTTCTTTCATACACACACAAAATTGTCTTTTCTTTATAAAATCAGAAAATAATTCTTCCGCATATGCACTTGAGCAGTCTGTAAACAAATAAGCCAGATCTGTCAACAGGATTTCCATGCAAAACTCAAGTTATGGGACAAGACCAACAAGTGGATTTACACCTCAGTTTACAGCCAGTAAATCCTCTGTGTGGGTTCTGTGGCCCTATGATAGGGAAAACAAGAATAGACCCACCACCTACCCAAAAGCATGTATAAGAGTCCACGAATTGAGAGCTTCCTTCGAAGTCGGAGTGCATCTGCCTGAGAGGCAAGAAACCAACAGTCTGCATACAAATGTGTTAGATCTGTCAAACGGATGCACACACAACACTCCGGTTCTGGAACAGAACTGCAGTCCAGAAGTGGATGAAGAAGCCAGTAAATACTAAGAAGAAGAGAGCTGTGGGGAAGAGAATGTGGTGTTCTCTTACCTTCTCTATTTACATAAACGTTTTACATAATTTAAATATTCTGCTGTCATCAGTTTTGAAACAAAAAATTATTAACTATAACAAACAAAAACAAAGAAGGACACAAACCTTTTCTTCATTAGCCAGCATTAAGGTATCTACAGCTCTTTTTAATTTCTCAACTTCTGTATCTAAAAAAAAAAAGAAAAATCTAGAAAATGTGAACATCTTAGTTCACACATACAAAGTTTACAGAAATATTAGCTTAACAATGCAAACAATGGGCTGTACATATTTCTAGAGTTTATCATTACCATCATCATAGCTATGGTAGTATTAACTTTTTGAGTCCCAGGGGGTTTAGCATCACAGGCCCAGGGAGTAGTAAATAGAGTCATTCTGGCGGCTCCATCAAAAGATGAACGGAGACAAACAACCCTCTGTTACGCCCGAGCTACAGATAGACAACGGGGTGGTGTTACAATCGGATAAAGACAAAGGCGAGGCTATCCTGCACAGATTTCTCCTGCAGACGGAAAAGAAAGATAGGGAAGAGAGGGAACAGATGAGACAGAGTTTACATGATATCCAGATGGCTGAAATGGAGGAAGTCGATGATACAGTATACATCGCAACGGACTGCATCAGAGCAACACTGAAGACCTGTTCAGACACAGCTCCAGGCCTGATGGCATTAGATACAGCGACTTCAAAAGCCTCGAGGCGACAGATATGGATGAACTATCTACGATTTTTAACAACACCATGAAAACTGGCATTATCCCAGGAAAAGACCACACGAGAATAAATGGCTACAGAATCATCACACTCCAGAACACTGTAGGAAAACTCATGGAAAAAATCGTTGCCAGAACGTTAACCCAAATATTGGAGTCGGGTGGCCTGTTCCCCGCTACACTAGGTGGGTACCGACCAGGAAGAGATACATGGTGCAATGCTGCAGTATTTGCCTACAACATATATGAGGGTTTCCAGGAGGGAATGGAAACGGCTGCAGACGCTATTGACTTAGAAGTTGCATACAACAGCGTCCCATACAGCATGCTAACCAGACTGCTGTTGGATATGCAGATAGAAACAAAATTTGTTAACTGGATCGCAGCAGCGCTATTTGAAAGAACAGTGTCTCTTCGATGAGGTGAATGGGCATCTGAACCTCAACGCGTCCTAATGGGTCTGCCCCAGGGATCACCACTGACGCCTGTGCTCTTCAATGTGTACACAGCAAGAGTCACGAGTGCACAAAGCGTAGGCCTAGGTAGAACAATGTCATATGCAGATGATATCCTTGTTTACCGTCGAGGTCAAAACAGGCAGGAAATTACAGCCACACTACAACACGAACTAGACAGACTTAGTGAGTGGTGCCAGTAATCAAGAGCTCAGGTGAACCCGCCCAAAGCCTCCTTAACATGGTTCTCTCTGAATACCCACATCGTAAGTACACCAACGCCAGTCGTAAGCATCTGTGGTGTGGACATCGAGAGAACGGACACCATGAAATACCTGGGCATGATATTTGACAGATGCCTGTCATACAAATGCCATGTAGACAACGTCATGCTTAGAGCCAGGAAAGGTTTGACAGCACTCAAGGTGCTAGCAGCAGCTGATATTGAACAACGCCTACTTTCCTTCTCTATCAAGGGCTTGTGCACAGGTCAAGGCTTACATGAGGATATCGGCAGACGTTAACCACCCACTGCACAAAGCTATTCACGACACAAAAGGAACGCGTCTCAAAGAGGCCGCTCTTGGATGGCACAGGCTGAGGATTTAATTCAGCAGGTATGTGACCTAGACGTGATCAGTCACGGAAAAGAATGGACGAATACACCAGTAGACATGCATGGCATCTCTAAGGTTGTCATCACACTCGGAAGGTACTGCCGGGATCAAATTCCTGCGGCCGTAGACACAAAAGTAAAGGAACTGATAGATCAGCATTCAGACCAAGAAGATATCATCATCTACACAGATGGATCCGTGAAGCGCGGATCAAGGTCAGCATGGGCATACACAGCGCAAAGAAAGGGGAGAACAATACATGAGGACAGCGGCGCTTACCAGACAACCATGTCAAGCATGACAATGGAAACAGCCGCTGCTTCTAGATCTTTAGCGTGGGTATCTGAGCAAAACGCCACACAGGCAGTAATTGTCTCAGACTCAATGAATATGCTTCAGAAGATAGCAACAGGCAGTATGCGCTCTGAATGGATAGAAAGCATTCAGAAATCGCATTTAACCTCCGTAACCTGGATCTACACACCGGGTCATGCGGTGTAAAGGGAAATGAGCGAGCGGACCAACTGGCAAGCACTGCACTAATGATTGCGGGGAAAAGTATGGACAGAGCAGATATCGTCAACGCTGTACGGGCTATGCTAGTGGAGAATGAGGAATCCCTGACACTAACATGATTGCGTGACATGGGAGTTAAGCATGGTGATGCACGTCTTTGCCGTCTTCGGGGCTGAGAAAGGAGACGATATAACCAGCTTCTCATGGGGACAATTAGTAGAAGTACTTTGGAGTGGCTGCTGCTTCGGAGACCTGAGCACGCATGGGTTTGCCCAATGTGCAGTGACATCAAGTGTGATAACAAAACATAAAATAAAATCTTGTAGGGAGTCGGCAGTCCAAAACCAAAGTTCAAGGTGTCTCCTCCGTGCCAAAGAACTGCATGGCTATTAGGTGAACAGTCGTTAACGAAGGCAGGCAGGTCGCTGTAGGGGCGACGCCTGCTGGTGGATGTTACGTCCTAAGTCCCTTCCCCAGCTAATAATGAGGGTACTGCTGGGGTGACCGTTGATTAACCCTCACATAATGCTTTAGGTCAAAATGGACGCTAGGCACGGCCACCTTTTTTTTTTTCTGCCAGACGGTGGCATTTTTGCTCCATTTGTAGATTGGAAGGATATAGTTTCGTCGCCCAGCTTCTGAGCTGAGTGCATGGCATGACACTGTGAGCTACGTGTGTTTTTCATTGGCACAGGAGCGGAGCAGCTATGAAGCTGAAACTAGGATTACCAGATTACCAGAAATAGAGTTATAAAATCAGTGCATCTTGCGTTTATTGGGCTTCTAGGTAGGAACCTATGAACGTATGATGCGTTTCTTGGGACTCAAAGAGTTAAGGTTAGTCTGCTGGCTTGCTAATGTTTTGACTGCTCAGAGGGTTTTATTTCTCAGGTGACAAGACTAGATGCTCTTCCTTTTCTCTTTCTTTTTCTGTAAAAATAGGTAAAGGTTAAGTTGGGAGATTTAAACCAGCGTCACTGCACACGGTTATAAACCATAAGTGCTGTGCCACCAGTACGGATAGCTGATAAGAAACTGTCTACCTGTGTCGCCGTCTGCACGTAACTCTGTAGCTACAGCGACGTTCCTCCATTTACTCCAGAGTGTCAACCCTGGTACCCATTACATAGAGGCCGGGTGAACTCCGGGAACCGTCCGGTTTCGAATACCGACCATGGGCTGCAGCGAGTCGCAGCTGGATTTGAAAGCGAGCCTCCTATCGACTACGTTACTTCAAAGGGTGGTTGGCATCCTGTGTTGTGGGTAAATACTAGATATCTGTGTCTTTTGGTCCAACACATCTGATCTGAGCAAGACTTTAATTCATCACTTTTTATAACTTGTTTAGGGACAGAAAAGACTTTGCCAGAAAAGCTGTGGGGGATCTACAACAACCATAGACCATCCTGTTTGAAACCATGACAGGACTAAATGTCAAGTATGGCTAATTTTAAATTCAGAAGAACAAGATGTTGAAAATTTAGGCAAATTTTAAAGATCTGTCTAAAAAAAATAAAAAATTAAAAAAAAAAAAATGACCAGGAACTCAATGAATGACAAGACAAGGAAAGATACATGCAGACACAATTAAATGCTTCGAACAAAGTCTTTAGCAACAAAACAACAACAGGAACAAAACATCGCAGCAACAACAACTCAGCCACATTTGGATACTATTCAAAGTTGACATTATGTAAACTCAAGACGTGCTAGATGAAATACCTAAGGAAAAATCCCCAATTTAACCATCTGAAATATAATACAGTGAGACTAATTGTGAGTACAAAAATTGCATCCCAATACACTGAGAGACAAAAGATCAAATGGTTCAGAACATCTTGTTAGAATTCAGCAACATCAGTTAAAACCCAGGTCTAATGTCCACAGATCTAACAGGGGGAAGGAGGGGCCCGGGGGGGGGGGGGGTGGGGGGAGGGGGGGGGGGGGGGGGGGGGGGGGCAAAGAAGAATGATGATAGTAATGGCGCTGAATACTCACACATGATATATGATAACAGACATTTAGCACTGCACAAGGAACTATTCCTCCTCATTTCCCTTTAACTCTTTGAGTCCCAAGAAACGCATCATACGTTCATAGGTTCCTACCTACAAGCCCAATGAACGCATGATGCGCCGATTTCATGTCTCTTTTGACTTCCCTTGGGCTTGTGATGCTAAACCCCTTGGGACTCAAAGAGTTTAGTTAAAAAAAAAAACGGTACACTGAGTTGAGCTGAACTGAGTTCAAGAACCAACATCACAGCACTTAGGCCATTCCCATAAGCGATCCGTCTCCATCTGAAACAATGCAATGTTAACCTGCTTAATGATAAAGATGATGATGATGAAGGTGATGATGACGGTGATGATGATGACACAAACACTGACCTCCTGAATCCATGAGCAGAGTTCCATTCCTGCCCAACCTCAATCTCAGCTCAGAATTCTCGGCATCCTTCATCAGTAGCTTTGCTTCCAGTTCAGCCACCTGTCTCTACAGATTTAACAAGACAAAAAAAAAAGCAATAATTTCAATATATTAAAACTGAATGCAACACAAGAGATAACTTTCTCTGCTTCTCTTGCATTTTCCCTTTATATTTGTTATGTGAATATTGTCTCATAATTTACTACAAAAGTTGTCCTGATATCCATTTACTGCTGTTATTCTCCCTATTGTACCACTGCCTACCTCCTGCTCATGTGTCATTAACTTGTCCCTCAAGTATGGTTTTTACAAAAGCATTAGGTCTTTTGATAAGGCAGAACTATTTCACTATACCTTTTACATTTCTTTCTTTTTCTTCATCTTAAAGTGCACTAGCTGAACTCTGACAATAAGTTCTTATTGTTTATCCACTTGTCGATTTTTGTATTGTTTAAAAAGTTGAGTTTTGAATTCACATATGTTTTACGGATGTGGATTATTTATATGCAGGCTGCTAGTTCCTTACCCTAGTCAGACAGAAGCACTTATTTGAAGTAAACACCCCTAACTAGTTCCTCACCTCTCAGACAGAAGCACTCAGACTTTGAAGTAAACACCCCTAACTAGTTCCTCACCTCTCAGACAGAAGCACTCAGACTTTGAAGTAAACACCCCTAACTAGTTCCTCACCTCTCAGACAGAAGCACTCAGACTTTAAAGTAAACACCCCTAACTAGTTCCTCACCTCTCAGACAGAAGCACTCAGACTTTGAAGTAAACACCCCTAACTAGTTCCTCACCTCTCAGACAGAAGCACTCAGACTTTGAAGTAAACACCCCTAACTAGTTCCTCACCTCTCAGACAGAAGCACTCAGACTTTGAAGTAAACACCCCTAAATAGTTCCTCACCTCTCAGACAGAAGCACTCAGACTTTGAAGTAAACACCCCTAACTAGGGCCTCACCTCTCAGACAGAAGCACTCAGACTTTGAAGTAAACACCCCTAACTAGTTACTCACCTCTCAGACAGAAGCACTCAGACTTTGAAGTAAACACCCCTAACTAGTTACTCACCTCTCAGACAGAAGCACTCAGACTTTGAAGTAAACACCCCTAACTAGTTCCTCACCTCTCAGACAGAAGCACTTAGACTTTGAAGTAAACACCCCTAACTAGTTACTCACCTCTCAGACAGAAGCACTCAGACTTTGAAGTAAACACCCCTAACTAGTTCCTCACCTCTCAGACAGAAGCACTTAGACTTTGAAGTAAACACCCCTAACTAATTACTCACCTCTCAGACAGAAGCACTCAGACTTTGAAGTAAACACCCCTAACTAGTTACTCACCTCTCAGACAGAAGCACTCAGACTTTGAAGTAAACACCCCTAACTAGTTACTCACCTCTCAGACAGAAGCACTCAGACTTTGAAGTAAACACCCCTAACTAGTTACTCACCTCTCAGACAGAAGCACTCAGACTTTGAAGTAAACACCCCTAACTAGTTCCTCACCTCTCAGACAGAAGCACTCAGACTTTGAAGTAAACACCCCTAACTAGTTACTCACCTCTCAGACAGAAGCACTCAGACTTTGAAGTAAAACACCCCTAACTAGTTACTCACCTCTCAGACAGAAGCACTCAGACTTTGAAGTAAACACCCCTAACTAGTTACTCACCTCTCAGACAGAAGCACTCAGACTTTGAAGTAAACACCCCTAACTAGTTACTCACCTCTCAGACAGAAGCACTCAGACTTTGAAGTAAACACCCCTAACTAGTTACTCACCTCTCAGACAGAAGCACTCAGACTTTGAAGTAAACACCCCTAACTAGTTACTCACCTCTCAGACAGAAGCACTCAGACTTTGAAGTAAACACCCCTAACTAGTTCCTCACCTCTCAGACAGAAGCCCTTAGACTTTGAAGTAAACACCCCTAACTAGTTCCTCACCTCTCAGACAGAAGCCCTTAGACTTTGAAGTAAACACCCCTAACTAGTTCCTCACCTCTCAGACAGAAGCCCTTAGACTTTGAAGTAAACACCCCTAACTAGTTCCTCACCTCTCAGGCAGAAGCCCTTAGACTTTGAAGTAAACACCCCTAACTAGTTACTCACCTCTCAGACAGAAGCACTCAGACTTTGAAGTAAACACCCCTAACTAGTTCCTCACCTCTCAGACAGAAGCACTTAGACTTTGAAGTAAACACCCCTAACTAATTACTCACCTCTCAGACAGAAGCACTCAGACTTTGAAGTAAACACCCCTAACTAGTTACTCACCTCTCAGACAGAAGCACTCAGACTTTGAAGTAAACACCCCTAACTAGTTACTCACCTCTCAGACAGAAGCACTCAGACTTTGAAGTAAACACCCCTAACTAGTTACTCACCTCTCAGACAGAAGCACTCAGACTTTGAAGTAAACACCCCTAACTAGTTCCTCACCTCTCAGACAGAAGCCCTTAGACTTTGAAGTAAACACCCCTAACTAGTTCCTCACCTCTCAGACAGAAGCACTCAGACTTTGAAGTAAACACCCCTAACTATTTCCTCACCTCTCAGACAGAAGCACTCAGACTTTGAAGTAAACACCCCTAACTAGTTCCTCACCTCTCAGACAGAAGCCCTTAGACTTTGAAGTAAACACCCCTAACTAGTTACTCACCTCTCAGACAGAAGCCCTTAGACTTTGAAGTAAACACCCCTAACTAGTTCCTCACCTCTCAGGCAGAAGCCCTTAGACTTTGAAGTCAACACCCCTATTAATCATCTTTTACGGGGGAAGTGGGCCTACTCTTTTTGTTTTTTTAATACCTCCAAAATGAGGCTCTGGAACCCAAATGGTGAAAATTTCTGTCAATAACCAGTTTTTTCTTCTTCTTCTTCTTCTTCTTCTTCTTCTTCTTCTTCTTCTTCTTCTTCTTCTTCTTCTTCTTCGCGTTCACCAGCTGTAAACTCTGGCGGAAAGTTCTGGTTGCTCGTCCACTACTGAACTGCAGTCCTGCTCCAGAACCTGAGTGTTGCACGTGCATCAGCTTTACAGATCTCATTCTCTTGAATACAGACTGTTGGTTCCTTTCCTCTCCGGCAGATGCACTCCGACTTCAAAGGAAGCTCCCCAGTTAGTCGACTCTTACGACGTGCTTTTGGGGAGGCAGTGGGTCTTTTCTTGTTTTCCCCACAATGGGGTCCCGGAACCCACTTTGATTTCTAGTCTCCCCAGAACGGCATTAGATACTTTTGTTTCCATAAAGCATAAACTTATCTTATGTATATCCATTTTTCTAGGGCCTGATTTCCACTTTCTAAGTGTGCGTACCACGTCTAAGTGTTTGTGCTTTATAGCTGGCTTTAGCATACGTAACTCATGATGATTCTTATTTTAAGTGTCATACTTATCTGGACAGATATTACTAATTTTCTCATGCTGTTGATAATATTTGCGGTCACTCCTTCAGATTTGTCCTTTTTATTTTTCATCCATGATGCCTAAAATCTCTCATTCAACTTTCACCTGTGATGCCTGACATCTTCTATGCAACTCTCACCTGTTCTATCTGACATCTTTCTTCAAATTCTCACCTGTACTATCCGACATCTTTCATCCAACTCCCTCCTGTCTTTGTCTGCCTGTGCTAGCCTCATCTTGAGATGTGAGATCTCAGCCATTAGGTGGAGTTTGTGGTGTTCTAAGCTAGACCGTGTCAGGAGTTCCTGTAGAAATACCAACACAAATAAATAACAAATGACTGTTGCATAAATTATAACTACTGTGAAAACTTGACAAAATAACTATAATGAACTTGTATCAAAACCCTCAGTGTCAAAGAAATATAGTCAATTGTTAGGAAACCCTTGAAACCACTGAATGATTAAAATCATGTTCTGTCCAAATTCAATAGCTGCTTAGGTGGATGACAGACACAGACGGTAAGGACACTATTTTTAGAGGTGTCCAGTTGGCCATGTAGCAAGCTGCACCTCCACCAGCAGCAAAGTGCTACCACCATGTGAGGGCTACAGGATTGAACCCTTGTATGATAATTATAACTGCTAAATTGTGTGTGTTGTGAGGTGTGTTCCCCTGTCTCTACTTCTTTCCTGTGTGTCTCTCAATGTTGATTATTACTTGTGAATCTCTTGAGCACATGAAGACCATAAACATAAAGAATTACAGACAGAAGGAAATAAGACTGGAGGCATAGAGTGAGCTGCAGGAGATGACATAGGATAGGAAAGTACAGTGTGAGTTGTTTGAAGGCCTATGCCTCTATAAAGATAACGCATACAAGAGGAAACTATTATATTTGTCATGTAACATGTTTAATTTCAGGGATTCCAAGTGAATGTTATAAATATCACAGATACTGTGACACAGTTGCAGCTTGGTGAGGTGAGCAATTCTCATTTCTGATGTCTTTGGTTAGCACATCTAGAATCCAAACCAGATACTCATTTTAATGGTAGATTCTGTAATTGTTTCACTGGTTGCCAACAGGAGGAAGAGGGAGAGGAAGAATAGGAGGAAGCAGCAATAAATTTTTTTTTTATGGAAAGAGGAGGCAGTAATTAATAAGAGGGTAAGTAGGAGAAAAGAAAGGAAGAAAGAAACAGGGAGAAACAGCAAAAGGAAGGAAGGAAAGAAGGAAGGGAGGGAGGGAGGAGGGAGGAAGGGAGGGAGGTAGGGAGGGAAGGAAGGCAGGCAGGCAGGCAGGCAGGCAGGCAGGCAGGCAGGCAGGCAGGCAGGCAGGCAGGAAGGCAGGAAGGCAGGAAGGAAGGAAGGAAGGAAGGAAGGAAGGAAGGAAGGAAGGAAGGAAGGAAGGAAGGAAGGAAGGAAGGAAGGAAGGAAGGAAGGAAGGAAGGAAGGAAGGAAGGAAGGAAGGGAGGAAGGGAGGGAGGAAGGGAGGAAGGAAGGAAGGAAGGGATCACATGGCACATCCTGACTGTAAAGATTTCACCTGATTGAGTACCAGCCCCCATGCAGTCTAATCTCAACCAGATTGTCCAGACAGCTGTGATGGCCATCAAGCGAAGGCAGAGTCTCCTCAGACAACAGAAGCAGTCCCGCCAAAGTAAGAAAATCCTCATGGCTCTGGGGCGCTCTGGTTTCACTGGCGTCTGTTTTCCTCCAGCATTTACTCACAACAGCTGACAGTCTCACATACAATTTCCTTTTCTCGCAACAGCTGACTGTTTCACGAGAGATTTTATTTGCTCCAAACAGGTAACAACGTCCAATATCATTTTATTTGCTCCAAACAGCTGACTGCTTCAATTAGGATTTCATTTGCAAATACACGTCCCACTCAGGCAAGACTTCACATGCACTGTCACAGTTCAGGGTGGAATGAGACAACAGCAGTTGCTTCCGCTTCTACTGTTTCATTACATTTCATCCAGTCCAATATTTTCAATATAATGGATGGAATCTGGTACAGCATCCTTGGCCTCTCTCATCAGCGTTTGTCTGAGGGTTTCTAGTGTGTGTCCTGGCTTCCCCAATCCATCTATTTTCTGTTTCAGTCCTGCACATTGACTCTCCATTTATGAATGGTACTCTCATGATTTTACACCCCCCCCCCCCCCCCCCCCCACCCACGGGTTTCCAGTTCGTGTCTGTCCTCAATCATTCTGACAACATCAGGACCGAGTGTTTTAAACTGTTACATAGTAGAATGTTGTACAGAAAGTCAATAAGAAAGAAGGAAGGAAACTGAAAACAAGCAAACAAGAACAGGTTAATGAAAAAAAGGTACGAAAGTAAAGAGAGAAGAGAACAGAAGGAAGGGAGGAAAAAATATTAGAATCAAGAAAGGAATTAAAGAAGTGGATAAGGTCACAAACAAAAAGAAAGAAAGATATAATGAAAACAATTAAACAAGAATCGGTTAAAGAAAGACAGGGACAGATGTGGAAATGAAGGAAAGAATGAACGAACTTTATTTTCAAAGGGTCACAAGGGTGGTAAGAAAGAAGACAGGAATGAAAACAGAAAGATAGAAAGATGGATAAAAAGGAGAAAGACAGAATGGAGAAGAAAGAAAGAAAGAAAGAAAGAAAGAAAGAAAGAAAGAAAGAAAGAAAGAAAGAAAGAAAGAAAGAAAGAAAGAAAGAAAGAAAGAAAGAAAGAAAGAAAGAAAGAAAGAAAGAAAGAAAGAAAGAAAGAAAGGATATCACTGCAACATTAAAGCAAATCCCACAGGAAAATACACCACAGACCGGTCAAAAGACAGCAAAAAAAAAAAAGCAGGACTGATGGACAGCAAGAATGACAGACAAGCAACAGAAGGAATAAAGGGAAAATGGAAAGAAAGAAAGCGAAGCAAGTGAAAAAGGAAGGGGGGGGGGGTGACGGGAAAAGACATAACGAAACGAATGAATAGATGAAAGAATGAATAAATCAATCAAGAACTGACATTAATGTACTTAAGACATTATTAACACACGCCCCGTGGCCTTGTTCAGTAACCAATAAAGGATGGACATTCAAATAGTACCAGTTGCAACCCCATTAAAAGTCCGCCTCTGTTTCCCCTTCCATGGGGAATATCTTGCAGAACCTCCGCTCCCACCCCAGTGGGTACAGCTGAGTTCAGAACGAAAGAAAAGAGATACTGTATCCCCACAACAAAGAAGAAAAACCCACGGGTCGCGCCAGTGAACAAGATAACTCGGAAACCGTCAGAGGCCAGGACAGCCTGAGATACCGACAACAACCCCAGCGGTGCCCTCGAGAGCGAGATGGTGGGATCATTCATCAAACACGTGACAGCAAAGCAAGACTGACTGGTTATCTGGGCTGTTTGGCAACATCCGGTGTCCAGCACAGCACTAGCATATAAACAGCTGGTATGCTGGTATCAAGGAAACCCAACACTGTTTACCATCATAGTGACCCCAGAGTCGACTGCAGCTGTTCTCATTGCATTATCATCATCAACATCATCATCATCAACAAAAAGTAAAAAAAGTAAAGGACCCTTTCCACGCCTTTGGGCGTATAGGGCATATAGGGCTAGACCTATATTTTTATAGACCAACGGCACAAGATGGGTGATGTGGTCAGCATCACGCCGGCCGCCTCTACTTCCCGGGATTGCACCCGGTACCCACTCAAGGCTGGGTCGACCTGGGAGCCAAGGTCATTTTTGAAGAAAAGTCCGTCTCCGCCAGGAAGCGAACCCACGACCTTCCGATCCGCGGCGAGCGTCTAGCCGCTCGGCCACGGCGACTACCCATCATCAACAACAACATCATTATCATTACACTGATACAATTAGCTTTCCCGACTTCCCGAAGCAGCGCTTTAGACACGGGGTCGTTTCTGAACGCGCTGATAAATATATGTTAATTGTTTGACGGCTCTCTCCCTGCCGTGCGTTGCTTTCAAACAGCTGCATCATCATCATGTAGCAGGTCCTTTGCAGAACGTCGCTCTCATTACAGTCTGCCTGAAAGAAATTCAGTTCTCTCGCCTCATGCACTTTCACACTGAAGAAGTCACTTATATCATGTGCCCATCTTCGTGTCGGTCGGCCCCTGCCCCTCCTTCCTGGTACCATGCCTTCTATTATAATTGTGTCCAATCCGTCGTGGCGCTTGATATGACCAAAGTATTTCAGCTTTCGAGAAAGGACGCCTTTTATCAGCCAATCTTCCTTGATGTTCAGATCTTTTAAGATGTCAATACAGCAACCATTATTTTAACTGTCACAACGTGACGCTTACGTGATAGCACATTTTAGATAAATC